>JAMPIV010017980.1:0-208723 GCA_024509875.1 Oreohelix idahoensis
TTTTTTTCAGGACTTTTTTAGGTTCATCCAAGGATGAGGTTTTTTTTTGGGGTAAACAGATTTTTTTTTTTGTGTGTTTTTTTTTTTTTTTTTTTTTTTTAATTTTATTTTATTCCTCGTTGTCATTTGCGTCCTCCGTAACGAACGACCACGAACGAATTTTTTTATTTTCCAAAGGGTTAAGAATTGGGCACGCAGGCCCGTCCTTACATTCTGCCTTCTTCCGCTCTGGTCATTTTTACATACCGTATCCTTTCAAAAGCACATGTATTTTTAGCATTATTTAAGCATACACGAAGTGGCGTTAAACAAGGCTGTGTTCTGGCTCCGACCCTCTTCGGAATCTTCTTGCCTTACTCTTGAAACATGCATTCAGAGATGCAACTGAAGGAATATGCCTTCACACTAGGTCAGATGGCCGTCTGTTTAATCTTTCAAGGCTGAAGGCAAAAACAAAAAACAGAAGAGTCACTATAAGAGACTTGTTGTTCGCTGATGATGCTGCAGTCGTCACTCAAAGCCAACAGGAGCTTCAGAGCTTGATGAATCGCTTCACTAAAGCATGCAAGGACTTTGGCCTCACAATAAGTCTAAAGAAAACGAATGTGCTGAGTCAGGATGTGGGTGCTACACCAGTTATCACTATCGATAACTATGAATTGGCAGTGGTGCACCACTTCACATACCTAGGGTCTACCATCAATGACAAACTCTCACTGGATACAGAAATCGACAGCCGCATTGGCAAAGCTGCAGCTACCTTTGCCCGCCTCACATCGCGTGTTTGGGGAAACTCTAAACTCACAATGAAGACCAAGCTGCGGTATATAATGCCTGCGTCACCAGCACACTCCTATATGGCAGCGAGACCTGGACGACCTATGCTAAGCAAGAAAGAAGGCTCAATACCTTCCATTTGCGGTGTCTACGCCGCATCCTCGGCATCTCGTGGAAAGATAAAGTGACAAATGTCGAGGTGTTGTCACGTGCTGGCCTTCAAAGTATGTAAACGCTGCTTAGACAGCGCAGACTTCGCTGGCTTGGCCATGTTCGCCGCATGGAAGATGGTCGCATCCCAAAAGATATCTTCTACGGACAATTAGCAGATGGCAAGAGAACAGTTGGGCGACCACAGCTGAGGTTCAAAGATGTGTGCAAGAGAGATATGAGGGCACTGGACATGGATCCAGCAACATGGGAGGATGAAGCTGCCGATCGCACAAAGTGGCGATGCTATTTACGGCACCACCTCAGATTAGGCGAAGAGAGGCTCACACAAGAAGCAGAGGTGAGGAGAAAACGTCGAAAGGAGCACCAGGAAAATAAGCAGTTGAGAGCTGTCACCTCAGGGGCGCATTCCCATAGTCAGTTATGACTGAAGGGGCTATTATTATTACTATTATTATTATTTAAGCATACAACATTATCGAGGTAAAACAATAACATACATTTGTAACATCCAGACATAATCAAACCAACGGGCTGATCACCCGTTTGCCAGTCACTTCGATTACGGAAACAACAGCAAATGGATTGATTTGCCGTTGCCCTAAAGACGCCAATAGGCGTGATGGGAAACAATGGCGAAGAAAACCTATCTGCTGTTGCCCTAAGACGCCACTAGGCGTAATGGCCACTGACTGCTTTGACGGTCGGTGGCTAAGGACGGAAGAAGAAGACATAATCAAATTTAGGGGGGGGGGGGGGGGAATTATTAATTAAAATAAATTAACAAAAATTAATACCTTAAAAAAAAATTTTTTAATTTAAAAAAATAATTATAAAAAAAAAAAGAAACTTACAAACACAATCTAAACCATTCATACAGTAAATAAGACATAATTTGAAACGTAATCAGATAATGGTGGCATATAATAAGAACTCGTGACATTTTGGAAATCTGCTGAATTAGCTGGGACTTCATGTGTTGTCAGCGCATGCGGAAAATGTTCCCACAGGTGAGCAACTTTGAGTCCCAAGCAGATTCTTGCATTTTTCCCTTCCTCTTACTCATCTTTATTGCTAGGTATCCAGACATTCTCCAACATACTTAAGGTATTAGTTCAATGGCGATGCAACATTATAAGTAGTATAAAAGCATACATTTACAGTATCTAATTACAATTAAGAAGTAAGGTATATTAAAATGAAAAACTAGATCATCAGACCCTCCATACAGTATATTAGATAATAATAATTCGAAACATAATCCCTTAGGGCGGCATATAATCCGCACTCATAATGTATTTGAACAGTCTACGATTATATGAGTAGGGACTGTGCATGTTTTTCAGGTCATGTGGAAGATTGTTCCAAAGATGAGCAGCTGAGTAAGCCAAGCTCTTCTTGTACAAATCTAGCCTCGGCTTGGGTACCTCTAACTGGTTTAAGCGCTGACTACGTTTTTCATTGAATTTGAAAAGTGGCCACAGATACGTTGGAGCATTATGTGACAAGATTTTGTGAGCGAATTTAGCTTTGTTAAATAGGAAGCGCTTTCTAAGGGGTAATATTTTAAGATAGCTATATAGATCTATACAATGTGTTTGGTGTTTATCAGCAACTAGGCGCACTGCACGTTTTTGAAGTGAATGAAGCCTTTTTGTGTTGGATATGGAACAACCATCCCAGATTGTGGAACAATAGTCTAGGTATGTTTGTATGTGAGATGTGTAGAACATTTTCCTTGCCCCCTCATCCAGGAAGTGTTTGATTTTGGCTAATTTGTAAACTTTTTGTGCCGCTAGCTTTGTGAGTGCACTTACATGTGAGTTCCAACTTAGGTGCTGGTCAACAGTTAGACCTAGAGTTTTATGTTCATTTACGTTTTCAATTAGTGATGTTCCAATGTAGAGCTGAAGTGTTGTTTTCTGCGAGCTTTGTAGTTTTTGTATGGTTGATATTAACATACATTTCGTTTTACTAATATTTATTTGCATTCGATTCTCGTTGCTCCACTTAATAATATTATGTGTATCAGTTTGTAAAGATAGTTCTAGTGCAGTGCAACTTTTGTCACTAATGTAAACAGTACAGTCATCGGCAAACAGGTCACAGGATAAATGTTTGATGTGCAGAGGAAGATCATTAATGTATACGGCAAAGAGAAGAGGGCCGAGAATAGAGCCCTGGGGAACACCGATATCAACAACAGTTGGGTTGGACAAAGAATTATTGTAAGACACCACTTGTTGTCTGTCTGTCAGAAATGATTTAATTAACTTCACCAGCTTAAGATTTATTTTCATTGTTTCTAATTTTCTGATTAAAATAGTGTGATCTATCATATCGAATGCTTTTTTAAAGTCTACAAAGATTGCTCCACATAAATTATCGTTATTGATGTTTAGATGCCAGTTGTCTATCATTTTTGTTAAGGCTGTGTGACATGAATGTTTTGGTCTAAACCCCGACTGACTATCAACTAGCAGGTCATTATTGGCTAGGTGTTCTATTACTGTTTTGTATGTGTTTTTCCAGTGGTTTGGACAGCGACGATATAAGAGAAATGGGCCTATAGTTACCAAGGTTGTTATTATCTGATGAACCAGGTTTAACAAGAGGGTATACTTTAGCGATTTTAAAGGCAGATGGAAAGTAGCTCCTTGCGAGACATTGATTATATATGTATGTTAGTGTATCAGTAATTGCTGGTGTAGCATAACGCAGTATTCGATTACTGATTCCATCAAGTCCCGATGAGTTATTATCTTTAAGATCAATAAGATAGTTATAAACTTCGTTAACTGTTATAAAAGGAATGTCGCATGGAATGGTGTTAGTACACTTGTCCTCGCAGAACGTAGATAATTCGCTGAAGTCACAAGGGGAAGAAGGTATGGCGGATTTTATATTGTGGATGTCTGCCTGAAAATGATTGCTGAAGTCTGTACAAGTAAATGAAGTATTGGGATTTTGTGAGTCAGGCGAATTTTTTTTTTCATCAAGGTATTGATTGCCTTCCATATATTTCTACTGTTGCTTTTGCTTTTAACTAAATGACTAAAGTAGTTTTTCTTTTCTCTGCGAATTAAATATTGTACTTTGTTCCTTGCTGCCCGATATGTAATGATGTCCTTATTTTTGTGTGCTCGATCCCTCTGCCTCATAGCGGCAAGTACTTCTTGTGTGATAAATGGAGATTTTATTTGTCTTTTTACGCGAATTTCTTTAGCAGGCGCATGCTTATTAAAAATACTATAAAATGTCCGTGTCCAATATGCAATGGCGTCATCAGGATCTGTCTGACTAACTAGTTCTGTTGTAGAAGATAGGCTGACCGAGAGAAGTTTCTCGCGTTCAGGGACAGACTCTAATCAGTTTCCACCATCTCACTCGTGAAAATCTATTTTCTTTACATTACCTCTCACTGAGCTATCACCGGTTCTATTTCTATTCAGAAGGGACCAACCCAAGTCTTAATTCCCCTATCACAGATCTACGACATTGACACAGTGCATGTAAGCTGGACTTACGAAAAATGTTTTTGTGGTTATAACAAACTACAGGGACATTTTTATAAACAATAATAAATTTCTGCTGAAACACTGCACACACATTTTATAGACAGCCATTTTGGTGTCACCCCCTCTGATGGTGTCACCCAGTGCGGTCCGCACTCCCCGCACGCCACTAACGATGCCACTGCTGTCACCTCAGGTGCGCATTCCCATAGTCAGCTATGACTGGAGGTCTATTATCCCACACACACACAACTAACATAATTACCGATGTATGTTACGTCGGTCGGTCACACTCAAAATAGTAACTCGCGCCAGAAAAATAAGTGCGCAACGCACGGTGTGCAACTTGCGCGGCGTGGGTGTTATATAAAACAAATACTTTGGTTTTCTTCTTCTTCTTCTTCTTCGTTCGCCCTGAAAAGGACGGTGGTTGCGTTGTGTCTGTTTACGCCTAAGCTGTGATATCTGCACCTTTCGGTCGACACATCCGACTTCTGCACGGCCTTTTTAGGGACCGGGTTTGCCTTCCCATTGCGATTCACACTCGCTCAGCCAGACTGCACTGCTGCAGACTGTTTCCAGGACCACCACGTGGAGGTGGAGTGCGGTCTTGACCAGCTCTGATTCGCTGGTCCTGACGCAGGCATTCAAGCTATGAGTCGCTGACTGCGTTCTCTATTGCTGCGTCTTTGGGTCCCATACTTTGGTTTTATTTTATTTGTTTTTAATCTTTCACGAAATTCGTAGCGCTCGGCAAAGAAAAAGTGCGTAAAAATTGGTGTGCATGAGCCCTCACCCGATGTACAAATCATGAAAACTTGAAAGTTTTTGTTAAAACCACTTATTATCAGGGAAAACTCTTTGAAAACAATCCAGCACTTTCACACCAAATGTTGTCTTCAAAGAACTTTTAAATTGAATCTAAAATAACGTAATTCTCGCCGTGTGTACGTTGGTCACAGCTGAGGAATGCAACCGTGTTGAAAAATTGTATTGTTTCCATTATATATACTCTCCCGAAAATAGTTATAATCAACAAAGAAAAGCGTTCAAATGACGGTGTACATGAACAGTTTGATTACACTGTATAATGGAAAGAAACCAAAAACCCTCTAAGAATGTACTTCTATCTGCTCATCCGGGAACGGAAACAGCAAATTAAAAACCCGTCAAGTTTGACGAGTTATTGTTAGTTATTATATAAATCCTTATTAATGAATAATGTATCTTCGATGCCATTATCCCGCGGCAAAGCCTGATTCTTCTCCATTGAACAAACAAGAAATCCATTTGCTTCCACATCAACATCGTTTATTAAAATGGTGTATATTATATTGATAAAGAAAAATATAATTAAAAAACAATGTAAACTAGTTAAAATTTGTAACAATTACCTGATATTTCAGCTGAGATTATAAATAGTAAAATAAGTCGTCCACGACAGAGGTGTTCATTATTGCGGATAAAAGTAGAATATGAGGATGAATAGCATGCGATTGGCTTAGTCGTTAGAGCGCTGGTCTCTCGTGGCGAAGGTACCGGGTTGAGTTAGGGAACGCACAGGCAGCAAGGAAGGGAACTGGTCACCTCCACCTCTCGAAGGTGAACCTAGTATAGTAAAGTCTCTTACACTTCATTCCCCTACGGCAATATTAGCTATGGGACTATCTTCACCTTTTTATATTCATCATCATCATCTCAACCCGTAACCCGTCATGGGTCGTAGGGGTGCCATGGTGGAAGCATCAGCAGACAGGGTCCTCCGCCGCTATCTATCCTCAGCAATGCGTACAAGTGTGGAAAAACCGTGTCCTGCCCATTCTTTGATGTTATCAGCCCAGGATTTTCTTTGCCTTCCTCTTCTCCGTTTACCTTCGACTGTTCCCTGGAGGATCGTTTTCGGAAGGGAGTCATTGTCGTGGAATATTCTAATCCACATATATAAATTATTAGGTAAATATGAAGCCTAACAAATATAATAAATAAAGGAAGAAGAATGGTAAGGAACAGTGCTATCACAATGACTGTACTCGAAATCCCCTTTGTTTTCTACTGCGTATGCAAATTGTAATGTTTCACGTTGATATTAAAGGCCTTCTGCAACATACACGCGTTGCCCAAACACACAATAAAATGTGCTGCCTTTCTAAGAAAAACCTTGAAATATGCAAGTTGACCTAAATTTTAAATTCCATTCATGTCTTTTTCTACACTATGTTACCAAAAACGAACGAACAGATGGACAAAAGGATAAAAAGAGAAGGGAGAGGCAGAAAGCCGAACACTAAACACGCGTCGCGCGATACACAAATGCTGCCATCACGCGTGTAAGACTACATGCACTAACTTTATTTCAATCGACAGTGATAAAATAAACAACTACACGACTATCCTAGAAATTGCATATTTTGAACGCAGCCACGTAGCTCTTTTAAATTTGGATATTTGGGTTCCTTAGGGTTTGCTGACAAAGAATATGTAAAACGTTACGCAAATAGTCTAGGAATTAACAAGTTATAACCAAAATAAAATATTGGGGATGCCTGACAGCATGAAATCATTTCTGCTCATAAAATTTTTTTTTTATAACGTGTTTGAAAAAACCTTGCGTTACAGAAATAGCCTACCATGTAAACTCCAAATTGATTGGAGCGCAACAAATGAAAGACGAACCACGATTGGTCGGACTATAAATACTATCTTTCGTTGTTAGGGGAAACGTAATAAGGTAACATTTTTTCAAACACTTGTCGAAACGTGGCTCGATTGGCCAGACTCGCTGATATACTCACTTAGAAGCGTTAGTTCGAGACCACTAGTGCAAATAAGCCTGATAAAGCAACAGTGCGTTGAAGCCAGCTCATATTTTGCTAAATAAAAGCCTGGAACATAAGCAGATGGGAATTTGTGCCAGTAATTGTGCCAGAATTCATTGCTAATCAACGTATCTGTGTTTTGTTTCCATGAATTGTGGTAAGCTTGACCCATTCAGTATCTTTTAATGAAAATTGAATGTGAATTGTTAATTTATGCCTGTATATATATATATATATATGTGTAGTTCAGTGGCAAACAGGAGATAAAGCCTATAATGCTCCAGCCTGAACAGAGGGTGTCGGAGGAAAGTAAAACGGCATGGAATGGCCAAATAGTACACTGACACCTGGATGATTGACTAGAAAGAAATAATGCTGGAATGGCAGAGGCGTGGTAACCATTAAGGAGGTAAATACTGGAATAAAGTATTTCACATGAAGCTGACAGTTGGTCTAACGCTCTGAACTCAATGTTTGTGCTGTATTGTGCTCAGTGTAAAAAGAGAGTATAAATTAGTTATGAAGTAGAAGGTACATCCTTCTTGATTTCAGGGACCGTGGTCTTGATGGTACTGAGCAGCACCTGGTCAGAGCTTTGCTGAATCCAGAGTCGGACAGCATACTCCTTGGTCTTTTTAGCTATCAGTGAGGTGTCTCCATAGCCCAGGGGAGAATTCGAGCAGAGGAGTCCTTTCCTGCCACCATCACGCAAGATAAGCTGATTTGGCCAGCTGAGCTCAACATTATGTCCCCCTCATCTTGAAATGACTTTGTAAAAATAACATTCAGAGGGGAATTTAATTGTCTTAATATCAGGAACTGAGAACATCTCCAATACTAGTCCCAAAAGACAAACTATTGAAGTCATGATGACAAATACCAACAGAGCTTGAACAAAACAAAACCAGTATTACCTCATATTGCCACTACACAACTGACACACATAGAATATTTTAATAATATATGTCACCACAATATTCATATTGATAAATTCTGTACATATAACTTGTAAGTAAAATTGATTGTGATTCCTGGTTCCATTTGTATTTGAATCAGGACACATATTCATTCATAATAACAATGAATACATATTGTTATTTGAAAAGTTATCAGTGACTCCTTAAGATATTCTCATAGAGTGTTATATGTATGTGAGTGTCACAGTGTTGTCAAGAGTAGTGGATTAAATTAAATTGTTTATCTGTCTGTTGTTGTGACTTACACTTCATCATACACATACTCTAGACACATAACGTAGTCATCACACTATTCCAGAATAATTCTGACTGAGATATATAGATATGTGGTAGCAAGTAAGGTTATCTATAATACACTACTCTTAATAGATATAGATACCTTCACAGCTGATCTCAGTCAGTACACTAAGTCCCCTATAAATATTTATAACATCCCACTTCACCACATATATTGGGGTCTCGCTCTTGGGATTTTGAATCTTTCCCTATTATAAATATTGGGGGTAATTCCCTTCAGGGAATATAAGAATTAAAAGGTATCCTTGGGTGGAATTAAATAAGGTTGAGCTCACGGTGCCTGTGTTGTCCATTAGATATACTTAGAGATTAAATTGTTGGTTAGACATTGTAGAAATTTACCTGATAGACAATGGCGGACCTGGCCAAGTTTCGATCTGCTGCTGTACAGACTGCAAAAGAGTTAGGATTAGATGGGCAAGTTATGGTTGCCTATGTTACTACGGAATGTGACAAATTTATTGAACGCGAAGAAAGAAGGTTTGAAGCCGAAAGAAAGTTAGAGGCTGACAGGGAAATTAAGAAGTTACAATTTGAAGCTGAGGCTGAGACTAAGAAGTTACAATTTGAAGCTGAGGCTGAGACTAAGAGGTTGCAGATTGAGGCTGAGGCTAAGACATTGGAAGCAGAAAGAGAAGACAAGAAATTAGCTGCAGAAAGGGAAGAGAAGAAATTAGCTGCAGAAAGGGAAGAGAAGAAATTAGCTGCAGAAAGGGAAGAGAAGAAATTAGCTGCAGAAAGGGAAGCAGAAGATAAAAGATTACAAAGGGAACATGAGTTACGACTAAGGGAGTTTGAGTTTCAAGGCCATGCTCCTGAAAATGGTGCCAGTCCCTTTGCCTCTGATGCTACGGTTACTCAAGGAGCCTCAACCTCAGCTATGAACTTTCATTTAGATCATTTTGTTGAGAAAGACGATGATATTGAGAGCTATATAAATAGATATGAACTATTAGCTACCACGTATGGGTTAGAGAGAGAAAGGTGGAGCTTAAAGTTATCTCAGGGACTTCGTGGGGCAGCTTATGAAGTTTTTGCAAAAATGAGCAGAGGTGATCAGGAAAATTATGACATGCTAAAGCAGGCTCTTTTGTTAAGGTATGAAAAGAATGCAGAATTTTATAGGAAAAAATTTAGGAATGCTAAACTACTGTCAGGTGAAACCTATCACCAGTTCTCTGCACGAATAGAGACATACTTGGAGAAATGGACTTCTCTGGGGAAAACCCAAGATCTTAAGGAAATGGTCCTTATAGAGCAATTAAGAGAGTCCATGGCTCCAGACCTGAGAAAGTTTCTCATGGAACAAGGTGCAGAGAGGCTGGGTGAGTTGCTAAATGTGGCTGAAAGGTATCAAGCAGCTCAAGCAGAGGTAACAGGTAATAAAAAGAAACAAGTGGATAACTTTAGGGCACCACAGAACTTTAATAAATTTGATCCTAGGGATCAAAACAAAGGTAAGCACCAATTTGATAGGCCACGGTATGAAAATAAAAATAAATTCCCACAATTCGATGAAAGGAAATATGATGAAAGAAAATCTTTCAACCAAGGAAAAAGGTGGTGTAAAAATTGTCAGATGGACAATCATGACACTGACCGTTGCAGAAGGAAACCTGTGTATATGGCAACCCTTCAGGTCAGGTCGACCTCAAGACAGGAGGAGGATATTATGTTAGATACCACTCCAGAAGAGATGAGGAAGGCACAGGCTGGGGATAAAACACTCAAGCCTTGTTTCAGGAAATTGTCAACTTGTCATACAACTCCAGGCAAGGGAGATTTTTACATGAAAAACAAGTTGATGTATAGGAAGACTGGAGCTAGATCCAAAGGTCACGGACAGCTGGTTCTTCCAAAAAGATATAGGACAGAATTAATAAGGAGCCTACATGTGAAACCAGATGGGGACCATGAGAAGATAGGTACCATCATTCAAAAGGTGGCTCACAATTATTATTGGCCCAAAGCAAGATGGGACATTGAGAATTTTGTAGAAAGGTGTAGCATAGCACATGAGGGAACACCCACAAGTGGGAACATTGATCAGGACCTGGACACGCCACGGGGCAAAATTAGGCCTGATAATAAAAAGAAAAATAGATTTGATACAGTGGACCAAATGGAATGGGAAGCCCCTTTTCACGGACAAGCTTCACTTAACTGTTTTACAATGGCCACTATGCGGAGAGTGCAAAAAGATGTCTTACCCCAGGATAAGCCGACAATCCCTCAATCGGACTTAAACAAACTGGAGGAAGAAGATGTAGAGAGGAAATCTCTCATCAAGAATTTTAAGTGGGGAGAAAGCCCCAAAAGAAAAATTGGTAGCGGTCGTTTTGTGAATGATAATTCTGGGAGGACAAATCATCACTATAAAGCTTCGAGTGGAAGAGACCATACCGGTGCATGGACAAATAGGTCCACACAATTAAAGGTCCATATGTAGCTTTGTTAAGAACGTGGACTGATGAAAAGGCAGAGGAAAACATTACATCTTCATACCAATATGTGAATGAGCTGACTACTCGTTTGAAAACTGGCTGGAAACTTGCCAATGAAAATTGAAACAAGCCAGGAAGAAACATGCTGCCTATTATAACAGGAAGGCGAAAGACAGAAATTTGGCTGTGGGAGAGAAAGTACTGCTTCTTTTGCCCGGGAGTCAGAATAAGTTACAAATTGGATGGCAGGGTCCATATACAGTTTTAGAGAAGGTATCTAGAACAAATTATAAGATAGATAAGAAGGGGAAAGAAAAAAATCTATCATGTGAATCTCCTGAAGAAATATTTGGAAAGAGAACATCAGAAAGAGACACACTTGTTGACCTTGTCCATCGCCATGGAGATGAAAAAGGAACCACTTTCATCATTTGAGTATCCATTACACCCCTGTGAGACAGCAGCACAGGTGAAAATCAGTACACATTTAACGAAAACTCAGAAAGAGAGAGTGCAACAGGTTCTAAATAATCATGCAGAGGTGTTAACAGACCGACCAGGGCATACAAACCTATTGGAATATGATATGAAACTGATAGACCCCACACCTGTATGTATGAAACCATATTCGATTCCTTTTGCTAAGGAAAAAGCTTTGAAGGAAGAGATAGACTATCTGTTGAAGGAAGGAATTATTTCGCACAGTGAGTCTTCGTATAGTTCCGGAGTTGTACTCTTAAGGAAGCCCTCTGGAGAACATAGACTCTGTATAGATTACAGGAGACTGAATGCTATTACAGAAGGACAGGTGGATCCATTGCCGGATACAAATCAGCTGTTTGCCAGACTAAATAAAGCTAAATATTTCTCAAAAGTGGATTTGAGTAAAGGATACTATCAGATCCCAGTAAAGCCTGAGGTTAGACCATACCTAGCCTTTAGTACCTCAGAAGGACACTATGAGTTTAATAGATTGCCATTTGGATTGAAGAATGCGCCTAGTGTCTTCTCTAGAATGATGAGAAAATTATTGGATCCTCTGAATAATCCATGTATAACAAATTTCATGGATGATATCCTGATAGCAACAGAAACATTTGAGGAACACATTGACTCTCTGAACATGCTGTTTAATCGACTTAGGGAGGCAAATTTAACAGCCCGACCAACCAAATGTTGCGTTGGATGTAAAGAATTGGAATTTTTGGGACACACAGTTTATCAGGGAAACATGACCCCTGACCCAAAGAATTTAGAGAAACTACAGAAAGCCCCGAGACCACAAACCAAGAAGGACGTGAGATCCTTTGTCTCATTATGTGGTTTCTACCAGAAGTATATCAAAAACTTTAATTCCATATGTGCACCGTTAACTGAATTGACACGTAAAGGACATCCAGATCGCATTACATGGACACCACAATGTGAAATGACTTACCAAGAATTGAAGGAAAAGCTCACAAGTAAACCCATTTTGAAATTACCTGACTTAAGTCAAGAATTCATAGTAAGGACGGATGCAAGTAATATTGGGTTAGGTGCAACTCTACTACAGAAATCAGATGCATTGGATGGGAATTAAGCCCAGTGGCATATGCTAGCAGAAAGTTGAATAAAGCTGAAATCAACTACTCAACTAGCGAAAAAGAATGTCTTGCAGTAATATGGGCGATAAAGAAATTCAATATTTATCTATATGGGAAGGCATTTAAGTTGCAAACAGACCACAAACCTTTATCGTTTCTAGCACAGGCTAGGCATGAGAACTCCAGGTTACTCCGATGGTCTTTACTTTTGGCTCCATATAATTTTAGCATTGAGTATATATCTGGAAAAACCAATTTGGGAGCGGATTTTTTAAGCCGCCATCCGTGTGATGAGAATCACCGTAAACCCCAGAAATAATAATAAATTTCTCTATGTGTATATAGAATAAATGACTGACATATAATGTCTGTTTTAAGAGGGGAGGTGTCGTGGAATATTCTAATCCACATATATAAATTATTAGGTAAATATGAAGCCTAACAAATATAATAAATAAAGGAAGAAGAATGGTAAGGAACAGTGCTATCACAATGACTGTACTCGAAATCCCCTTGTTTTCTACTGCGTATGCAAATTGTAATGTTTCACGTTGATATTAAAGGCCTTCTGCAACATACACGCGTTGCCCAAACACACACAATAAAATGTGCTGCCTTTCTAAGAAAAACCTTGAAATATGCAAGTTGACCTAAATTTTAAATTCCATTCATGTCTTTTTCTACACTATGTTACCAAAAACGAACGAACAGATGGACAAAAGGATAAAAAGAGAAGGGAGAGGCAGAAAGCCGAACACTAAACACGCGTCGCGCGATACACAAATGCTGCCATCACGCGTGTAAGACTACATGCACTAACTTTATTTCAATCGACAGTGATAAAATAAACAACTACACGACTATCCTAGAAATTGCATATTTTGAACGCAGCCACGTAGCTCTTTTAAATTTGGATATTTGGGTTCCTTAGGGTTTGCTGACAAAGAATATGTAAAACGTTACGCAAATAGTCTAGGAATTAACAAGTTATAACCAAAATAAAATATTGGGGATGCCTGACAGCATGAAATCATTTCTGCTCATAAAATTTTTTTTATAACGTGTTTGAAAAAACCTTGCGTTACAGAAATAGCCTACCATGTAAACTCCAAATTGATTGGAGCGCAACAAATGAAAGACGAACCACGATTGGTCGGACTATAAATACTATCTTTCGTTGTTAGGGGAAACGTAATAAGGTAACATTTTTTCAAACACTTGTCGAAACGTGGCTCGATTGGCCAGACTCGCTGATATACTCACTTAGAAGCGTTAGTTCGAGACCACTAGTGCAAATAAGCCTGATAAAGCAACAGTGCGTTGAAGCCAGCTCATATTTTGCTAAATAAAAGCCTGGAACATAAGCAGATGGGAATTTGTGCCAGTAATTGTGCCAGAATTCATTGCTAATCAACGTATCTGTGTTTTGTTTCCATGAATTGTGGTAAGCTTGACCCATTCAGTATCTTTTAATGAAAATTGAATGTGAATTGTTAATTTATGCCTGTATATATATATATATATGTGTAGTTCAGTGGCAAACAGGAGATAAAGCCTATAATGCTCCAGCCTGAACAGAGGGTGTCGGAGGAAAGTAAAACGGCATGGAATGGCCAAATAGTACACTGACACCTGGATGATTGACTAGAAAGAAATAATGCTGGAATGGCAGAGGCGTGGTAACCATTAAGGAGGTAAATACTGGAATAAAGTATTTCACATGAAGCTGACAGTTGGTCTAACGCTCTGAACTCAATGTTTGTGCTGTATTGTGCTCAGTGTAAAAAGAGAGTATAAATTAGTTATGAAGTAGAAGGTACATCCTTCTTGTTTTCAGGGACCGTGGTCTTGATGGTACTGAGCAGCACCTGGTCAGAGCTTTGCTGAATCCAGAGTCGGACAGCATACTCCTTGGTCCTTTTAGCTATCAGTGAGGTGTCTCCAGAGCCCAGGGAGAATTCGAGCAGAGGAGTCCTTTCCTGCCGCCATCACGCAAGATAAGCTGATTTGGCCAGCTGAGCTCAACATTATGTCCCCTCATCTTGAAATGACTTTGTAAAAATAACATTCAGAGGGGAATTTAATTGTCTTAATATCAGGAACTGAGAACATCTCCAATACTAGTCCCAAAAGACAAACTATTGAAGTCATGATGACAAATACCAACAGAGCTTGAACAAAACAAAACCAGTATTACCTCATATTGCCACTACACAACTGACACACATAGAATATTTTAATAATATATGTCACCACAATATTCATATTGATAAATTCTGTACATATAACTTGTAAGTAAAATTGATTGTGATTCCTGGTTCCATTTGTATTTGAATCAGGACACATATTCATTCATAATAACAATGAATACATATTGTTATTTGAAAAGTTATCAGTGACTCCTTAAGATATTCTCATAGAGTGTTATATGTATGTGAGTGTCACAGTGTTGTCAAGAGTAGTGGATTAAATTAAATTGTTTATCTGTCTGTTGTTGTGACTTACACTTCATCATACACATACCCTAGACACATAACGTAGTCATCACACTATTCCAGAATAATTCTGACTGAGATATATAGATATGTGGTAGCAAGTAAGGTTATCTATAATACACTACTCTTAATAGATATAGATACCTTCACAGCTGATCTCAGTCAGTACACTAAGTCCCCTATAAATATTTATAACATCCCACTTCACCACAGTCATGACGAGTTACATGCCCAAACCAGGCAAGCTTTCGACGTTTCACTACTGACAAAAGTGGTTCTTGGTGGCGTGCATAGGTGTTTTTTTCTCTCTAACATAGACATTTGTTTTGTGCTCTTTATAGCAAATGCGCAAAATTCTTCTATAACATTTATACTCGAAAGCCTGAATCCTTCGCCCCGTATCTGCAGTGAGTGTCCAGCCCTCACACCCATACAAGAGAATAGATAATACAAGTGATTTGTATAATTTGATCTTCACAGGAAAACTAATGTTACTTTTCCAGATCACATTCAGCCTTGTCATGGCAGCTGAGGCCATCTCAAGTCTCAAGTCTGCAGGTTACAAAATCTATTTTCTTCCGACATTATTTGTGAAAGAAGAGATCCTCACTCACATTCTTACTGCGACGAAGGCACATCTCTTTAAAAAAAAAAAAACCCTCCCATATCGTCACACTTCGTCATAAAATGTTGGAACCCCCCTCTCACTGTGTGATGTCATATAAGTGGACGACCTTTATTGCGTTCTGTAGAGCGGAACGACCAGTACGATTTAAACTAAGTATCATCTGCGCAACGGAGGTCTGCCGCAATGGATCTTGAACTATTTCCGTCTTTTACGTCTTGGTACGCTGTGAACGGCTACTTTCTGCCCGTCCCTCTAAGTTACTCACGCAGTTACAGCGATGATTGTTCTTCTTTGTTTTCTTTCAACAATTCTTGACAGCCAGTGTTCACTGAACACTGAGGAAGTACGGGCAGTGTTGGTGTAGCAGGATAATGTTAATCCTTTTCAGGATTTCGTATCTATCAACGCTGGTCGGGCTAGCAGTCCTTTTCAGGACTAGTCCTTGTCAGGGCTACTTCATGCTAGCTGATAGATGCTAATAGTCATTTTCAGGGCATAGAGTTTATCAACACATCACTTCAGTTAACAAAGTTCACTTATTTTTGAATGGCAAACAGCGCTCTGATATAAACAAAAGACTTAAGTCTAAGCTGAAAGGTTCGTGCCTCGCCACAAGAAGGCAAAACCCGCACACACAAAAAAGTGACAGCGATGTGGTCCTGTTATTAATTTGCCTTCAGCGTTTTCCTTCTAATATGGTTTTCAACAATGTATTGTTTATTTATCTGTAAGAAATATTTTACTTGTCTAATTTTGAACTAACGGATTAGTTTTCTTCTCCTTTTGTTGTTGACACTTTACACGTTTTCTTGTGTGTCCACAGATACACATCATTTTTCTATATTGACATTTCAGTTCTTTCTCCCAGCTGTTTACTCATTGTCCATGTTTCTGCACTACACAGTAATGAAGAGCATTTATAATACTTGATTCTCATTGACAATTTGTTGTTTGGATGTATATATCTGTCTATGCGACGAATACAGTTGTGGTCGTTTTTTGTTTGTCTTCTTGACTTGTTGCATATTTGTCATTAGCTGTTAATGTATCTAAGATATGAAAATATTTTCCATTGTTCCAGAGTAGGAAGGTTGTGCATAAATATATATATATTTTTTTATTTTTTATTTTTATTTGCATTTCTTTTCAATTTACAAAACTATTTGCATTTTACAAAATGGAATACAAGGAGAGTACACTGTATATTACATGTAAACACTCGCGAATTCATAGATGCGCAAAACATTAACCAACAAACAAAAGCCTGGGGGAAGATTTGCTTGCTGAAGCGTAAACTCAGTGGGCAAAGGAATGTAGAACAGACAGCATTATGAACCCACCTACTGCACTGATTTCGATCCAGCTCTAATCTAACAATCCTGCTGGGGCAGTGAAATCAAGATTAGACCCCTATCTTGTCCTCGCCCACAGATAGTAACAATATTCGAACTCGAGTGCCCTTAAACAAATAAGATAATAATAAACAGAAAGTACATACAACTAATCCTAAACTGAAGTGTTTGCCTCCCTTGCAATGGTCTAACATTTTTTATTTATTTTTATTTTTTAACGTGGGGAAATTTTTCTTGACTATCAGATTACAATTCATGGGTGTCGCTCTGACAGTTTCTTATCTCCCTTAAGGAAACGTTAAATTTTAATATCGTTATATTTCCACGAAATTTTATGTTAAGTTTTATGTGGCGACATGATCTATTCTTCGCGTATTCTCTGTATTATGAGGGTGGTTCAAGTTTCACCTGTACTCTTATTTGTCGACAGGAATAAAACAGCATAAGTCTGTAACGGCCCTGACGTTGTCTTCTCTCTCTCTCTCTCTCTCTCTCTCTCTCTCTCTCTCTCTCTCTCTCTCTCTCTCTCTCTCTCTCTCTCTCTCTCTCTTTCTCTCTATCTCTCTCACACTCTCAACATAATTCCATTTGTCCCGTTGGCAAGCAATGCGTAGGTCAATATATACCTTCTTTTTCTTAAAGTACAATGTCTAATGGCGTCGGTGATCATGCCCCCCCCCCCCCCCCACAGCTTCTTGTCCACGGTGCTGGTTATTACTTCTCTTGTAGACGTATTGTCATATTACGATGTCTCAGATTGTCCAGTATCTTCTCTGATATGTCGTTTTCCTCCGTCGTGTGATCACATTGTCGAGGTCGAGGAACGTGTGTGCCCCCATGACCCCAAAATCTGTGCCGACGATAGCACAGCTACCGACAAGGTCTCCCAAACCCCAAAGTCTCTGCCGATGATAGCACAGCTACCGACAGGGTCTCCAAACCCCAAAGTCTCTGCCGATGATAGCACAGCTACCGACAGGGTCTCCAAACCCCAAGGTCTATGCCGATGATAGCACAGCTACCAACAACGTCTCCAAAGCCGGACCGGTCGAAGGATAGGGACCAGAGCAAGAGAGACCCAAATTATGTGGGAGCACCTTGCTATATATGTGGTAAAGTGGGATGATACAAATAGTTATAGGGGACTTAGTGTAATGACTGAGATCAGCTGTGAAGGTATCTGTATCTAATAAGTGTGGTGTATTACAGATGACCTTACTTGCTACCACATTTATACCTCAGTCAGAATTATTCTGGAATATTGTGATGACTACGTTGAATGTCTAGGGTTATGATAATGATGAAGTGTAAGTCACAACAACAACAGACAGATAAACAATTTAGTTTAATCCACAACTCTTTACATCACTGTGACACTCACACACATAAAACACTCTATAAGACTATCTTAATAAGTCAAGTTTTAAAGTTTAAAAATATATGTATTAATTCCTTCAAATATTAGATATCCTGATTCAACTACAAAGTGAACCAGGAATCACAATCAAATGTAATCACAAGTTATATGTACACAATTTATATATAGAATCTTTGTAGTGACATATAGTATTATTATTATTATATGTGTGTAAGTTGTGAAGTAGTACTATGAGGTAATACTGGCTTTTCAAGCTAGGTTGTTGTTTGTCATCATGACTTCAAGTGTTTGCTTATGGTGGAAATCGTATTGGGAAAAGTTCACAGTTCCTGTCATTTGAAACAATTTATTGTCCCTCTTTATTTAATATAATGTCAATTTTAGAGAGGCACATGGGATTGAGCTGCTCTGGCCACAGAATCTTATCTTCTGTGATGGCGGCAGGAAACAGTCTCCTCTGCTCGCTTGCTTCCTGTGTTCTTGAGACCTCTCACTGGTCGCTATCTGGACCAAGGGGTATGCTATCAGCCTCTGGATTCAGCAAAACTCAGACCAGGTGCTGCTTCAATAAGTTAGGACCACGGTCCCTGAAACAAGAAGGTTGTACCTCCTACTTCAGAACTAATTTATAATCTATTTCCACACTGAACACAATACATAACAAACACTGAGTTCAGAGCGGTAGGCCAACTGCTAGCTTCATCTAAAACAATTTACACCAGTATTCTTCTCCCTAATGGTTACTACGCCTCTGCAATTCCAGCATTATTTCCTTCTAGTCAATAAGATAGGTGTCAGTGTACTATTTGGCGATCCCATGCAGATATACTTCTCTCCGACAAGTTTTGTTCATGGGGGAGCAATATCAGGCTTTGCCTCATGTTTGTTACTGAACCACACACATATACAGACATAAATTATCAATTCACATTCAATTTTCATCAAAAAGATATCAAATATGTCAATCTTACCACAATTCATGGAAATAATAAACAAATACGTTGACTGGCGATGAATTATGGCACAAATTCCGATCTGCCTCTGGCCCATGCTTTTATTTAGAAAAATATGATCCTGGATCTGACTTCTAGTATTTGAGGATGACCACGTTATTATATTCGTATTCAGTTTATAGAGTCAAAGTCCCTCGGGTTCTTATCACTTTTGTAGGATTCCGTAATACTGTTCGTTGGTATCGATAATGTCTGCTTAACCCTTGTGATTCATTATGTGCTGAATGTGTTTCATATTAAATTCGACCCTTGACTGACCTGTATTAGTCTCTTGTCTTATTAATTATATTGGCAGTGTGAGATGCAGCGTGTTAAGACATTAATCATCACTGGTCATGATCAGTTGAGGATGAATAGCATTTAACTCAACTCCGAATACGATAGTTGATAACACTGTGATTTTGACGACTCAAAATATTTAATTAGTAATTTCATACCATGAGCAGACACCAACTACATGGGAACAAAAGTCACATCACATTCATGTACGATCTGTAAGAGTTCTCATTATTTCATAAGCACATGTTCACAATCTCTATCTAGAGTCCTGGTTAGAGGTCAGTTCCTTTTTAACGGCCAATGTCCTTTGGCATAAATTCAGAGGCTAACTAGACTTACTCCCGTCGCTAGTTTATACAATACTGTTGCACTAGACTTAACTATCCTGCTAGTCAGCAATACACTTATTATGCTAGGCTTACGTCTACTGCTAGTCGTTTAATATCCGTTACACTAGGCTTACGCTTGCCGCTAGCTGTACAATATCCATCTATACTAGTCTTACACTATTGCTAGTAACATAATGTTCCTTTGGCATACCACGCCAGGCTAATCTGCCATAATTATGCAAACTGCGTTATTCATACTACGACTTACGTTTGGTTCAAGAAATACACTGCTCAAATGGCTTCCCAGCCACACAATTCAAAAGTGGACTACGCCACACACTTTCCAGTGGTTATACCACACAATATAAGTGGCAGCCCACAAGTCGAATGTCCTTACAAAGACACACGCGTCATGCATAGAGATATCCATACTACGTCGTTAATATATATTCAATTGCGATGTTCCACGGTGTAGCAATCCGAGTTGGCCAAAACTCAAATGCTTGCACACATGCAACAATCATCGACATCGGTCGATGAGATATATCTCTATTCGTTTGAGGTGTTCCATGATACAGCCATTCGGATCATCGACAAATCCAAATGTCTGTAAGCATGAAACAATCATCGACATCAGTCGCGGAGATATAATCATTTGAGGAATGCGCCATGCTGCAGACATGAAGCAATCCTCAACATCATCCCCCTCACTTCCAAACGTGACACTTGTGGCACGGATGATAGTGATGGAGAAGACGCCCGTCTCCCAAACATATCAATATTAGTACTACCTACTTATAAGTATGATAATCATTAAGTAGACACATTAAATTTTATGACATTAATAATAGCACTTGTCAACATGGTGACTAAAAAGTTAATTCAATTTCTTCTCAAAGACGTTGCGCGATAAAAGATCTGCCAAGTTATTGTCTGAGCCAGCAATAGGCAGAATCGTAAATGAAAATTCTTGAATTAACAAATACCATCGGTGTATTCTAGCGTTACGCATTGTTCTAGCTGTTATGTAAGTAAGAGGACTATGGTCTGTCATAATGTAAAAGTGCGTGCCGATGAGATATCTTGACAGCTTCTCCAGGCACCAGACCATAGACAGGAGCTCACGTTCACCTGTCGCATACTTCTGTTCAGCTGGAGTCAGTTTCCTCGACACATAGAAACATGGATGGAGTGTTTCCTTGTAACATTGCAGCAAACAACCACCCATGGAGTAGCTCGAGACATCTGATTGGAGTATGAATGGAATACGTATATTCGGTAATAACAAAATAGGTGCATTGCTAAATAATTTCTTAATTGTTACCAAAGCGCTTGATAACACTCTTTGTGACGACGTAAATATTTAATTAGTAATTTCATACCAAGCAGTGCTACCAAAGGTAGAAAAGTATAAGGAACAATCATCGTCCGATCACAGATACAGTTTGTGGTTACGCTATTCGGTGATGTCGCATGTTTACGCATTGCCTAGTTAAATGTTTGAAGACCGAAAAGTGGGACAACAGTGTGGTGACATGAACAAAGTAATGCAGGGGCATTTTCCTTGGGCAGCCTATCAGAGAAGGTTTCCACGGTCAGGATGAACCCGAGTTTCAATAGCCAAAAGGCTTCTAACGGTCATTACATTCATAAGAAGGTGAAGAAGAGAACGGATCTATTTCAGTCAGGATGAGAATGGTCTCCTTTTGACGGGACTATCTTCAATTTGTATAGGTACAAGGAAATCAGAAGGGAGTAAGTAGTTGTGAAGAATTTTGCAAACTAAGTGTCCGTGTCCTTGAGAAATCCTGTGTTTTTCCTATTCATAATTCAATATAAAATCGTTTAACACGACAGATATGGGAAAACAACATATGGATATAAAGGTCAACTCACGGAGAACGGAAATATATAACTCCAAAGGCTTGAACTGGGAAAGGTGAAATGCACGAGACCAAGGTTGGAAACTCATTTAGTACAACCCCCTCGAAGTTACAACTATTTTGGGAAGTTTGCTGGAGTTGCGAGCCTTGTTTCCTGTACGCCCGACAGCTCCCTATATAAGGGCGGTCGTAAATGATTTCAAATTCACTTGTACAGCTAAGCAAGACAGAAGGACAACGGCTGAGTTCAAGAAACGTGTCACGGCCAATACCTTGTTATTTACAGCCAGGCAGTCCTGTTACACCACTAACGCCAGGCTTTACCGATCTTATTTAGATCCTGCGAGGGTATCTCAACATACTACTTAATATAATACAGAAATTACAACTTTATTTCAGGATGTTTTTTACATCTATATGTTATGAAAGTATCATGTATATTAATTGATTACTATGGTATGATTGTTGAAGATTGGAACCCGTAATATAACCACCATGACTGAGTCCGTATCAAGGCTAGCACAATCCTTTTCAGGACTAATAACAATTTTTTCAGGACTACCAACAATCATTATCAGGGCTTATTCATTCTGTCATCCAGTTACTGCACTTTACTGTGTTATGATACCACGCACGCCGATACCTACACCTCATACCATATATGTGTGTACATATTATTTTGTATTATTTGATTTTATAAAATGTTCCACAGTAGACACCTGTCTTGTCACTGATCCATAATCATGCATTTCACGCATACATCTGAAAACAAATTCATCTCACCTACAATAGGAATGTGGTAATTTTTATCCACAAATAGCCACATATCCTACAATTATCTGCAGGTTCATATTTGTCAACCAAAAGTCAGAGGTCAATGATCAAGAATTGCTCGAATTCAAGGCGAATTTCCTCAAGTGTCTGGATTGGTAGAAAAGACCTACTGAAGTTATTGTCTGAACACTGATTAACCTAACAGATGTAAAGTGAATATTTCTTGACAATCGTGCAACCAAAACCATAACTGTCAAGCAGTTACGCATTTTCTAGCTGTTGACAATTAAGAGTGATAAACTATGAAAGTTATAAAGTGAATAAGACAGTGCCGATGAGAAGTCTATTACAGCAACTAATTGGAAGAGTCTAAAGAAATGACATTTTAGTTTAACTTTGTAAAAACTGTAATCAGTTTTCGACACATTTGGTTTTGTATATGGTATATAACTGTTGTATCACCAGTCACACCCAATCACCACAATTAGATAGATGTAAATAAAGAGGATATAAATTGTATTCACCAGCTTTATTCATTCAATATAGTTGATACTGAGTTTGGTTGAATTTTTATTAATATCACAGGTGGTCACATAGCGGAGGTGGCGCAGTAAGGTCTGACTGTTCTCTGAATATTTTCAGTCCAGATACTTTCACAGCCGTGAAAAGGCTTCTAACCTTGTACTTCTCTGTCACTGGGACCTCACACATTCTGGAGAGAATACTATTTCTACTCTAGCATTATCATCTCACACATATAAAACCTTCCGCTACAGGTGACCAAGAAAAGAAATTTCCTGACAACCTATTTGGACCTTTGAAGGTCGCACAGTCAAACCATGCATACGTAACGTATGTAGAAGGGAAGTTAAACCATCAATATGGTCTTCCCACGAGTCATGAAATAGGCAGATGTCATCGATGTACGTGATGACATCTTTACGATCGCCAAGAAGGCGGCGCATCATGCGCACAAACGTCGCTGGCGCATTTACCAACCCAAAACACATATAATTCCATTGGTAGAGCCCAAAAGGAGTTGTGAAAGCTGTGTAAGGTTTGGCATTTTCGGCAAGAGGAATTTGCCAGTAGCCTTTAGAGAGATCTAGTTTGCTAAAGAAAGTAGCATTAGATAATTCAAGACAAAAGATCATCTAAAAGTGGCTTAGGCTCACCGTCTGTGATTGTAATTTTGTTCAATCGCCTAAAATCAATACAAATACGTACAGAATCATCCTTCTTTTTAACAATCACCATTGGGAATGCATATGGTGATTCCGAAGGAGATATCACACCTAAACGTATCATCTCCTTTAACTCTTTCTCTACCCTATCTTTGTGGTGTAAAGATATAGGATAGGGTCTAAGTTTGATAGGTTTATAATCAGTAAGAGTAATATCATGGGATATAAGCGATGTCTGACCTGGAAGGTCGGTGAGAACATCATTGAAAGAAATGAGAATATCCCGAACTTGATCTTGTTGAGAAGAAGACAGTGAAGAAGAAATAGTCACGTCTTTCCAAGATTCCGATGATTGCAAAGAAGGTAGTTGAAATTGTAAAGGGATAGACGAAGTAGTATCTTCTTCATGAACAACTGCAAAAGAAGCAGTATGATGTGAAGAATCATCAATAGAGTTAATGACAGGAATTAATTCCTGTGGTCTTTCAACTGCTAATTTTAGCATGTTGACGTGGAAGGTTTTGATTTTACCTCTAACGTTCACTGAGTAGTCAACATCTGTGACTTGTTTGATAACATCAAATGGACCTTGCCATGATATCAGTAATTTGTTATCGTTATGAGGTAGCAACAACCAAACTTTTTCCCCTGGTTTGAATGATCTTAATATTCTCTTTTGATTATGTAATAATCGTGATCGTTGAGTGGCTGATTTATACTCTGGGATGCATAAGTGCACGCATCGATGATTCGTTGTCGGAGATCAATCACTAACTCGTAGCTGTTTCGAGTGGCTGTATCAATTGACGCTCCAATCAACAAATCTTTGAGTATCATCATTGGTCCGCGCGGATTCGAACCATAAACCAATTCGAACGGAGACCACCCCGTGCTTTCGTGGGGCACTTCACGAAAAGCAAACAGGGCCGCCGGCAGAAGCCTGTCCCATTCACGAGGGCATTCTTCAGTTATCTTAGATAACATCTGTTTTAGAGTGCTATTGTAGCGCTCGCACACACCGTTTGATTGAGGCCTATACGCACTACAAAACGAGTGGTGAACAGATAGCATGGATTCTAAATCCCTCATGATGTTGGAAGTAAATTGTGATCCTTGATCTGACAATATATCCTCCGGAAAACCGATTCGACAAAATATCGAAAATAATGCATCAGACACGGATGCAGTTGTGATGGTTTTCAATGGTATGGCCTCTGGCCAACGCGTGCAAAGATCTACGCAAGTTAAAATATAACGAAATCCATTATTTGAAACAATTGATAACGGACCCACTATATCTACTGCAATCTTTTTGAAAGGTCTCTCAGGCACGTCTGTAATCTGTAAGGGTGCCGTATGGAACCTGCCCTTACGTGCTATACCTTGGCATGTTGTACATGATTTGCAGTATAACTTTGTATCCTTATTAACCCCAGGCCAATAAAATTGTGACGTAACACGAAACAATGTTCTTTTGATCCCCATATGCCCTGCCATAGGGGAGTCATGACCTGTTTGTAGGACCAATGGTCTGTATTCTTTAGGTACTATCACTTGATGTATAATTGTTTTGCCATCATCATAATATCTAGTGAGTATTGATTTCTTTATCTTGAACCATTGTTTAGCCCCTCTTGTGTATTTAATAGTTTTTTGTTCTGCTCGGCTAAACAATCCTTGTAAAGTTGGGTCACTCTTCTTTTTTTCTGCAAAAACAGAAGGTGAAACAGTGCCAACTTGAGACATAATTGTATCTATTATAGGAAGAGGTGGTGTAGCCGTATCCGTAGCTAACTGTTGTGCTCTCGTTACAACAGCATTTGCCACCTGTGGGTGAGATTCAACCCACATTGCAATCTCCTCAGGAGTGCAATCTTTAACTCCTGGTATGTTTCCTATTATAATTTCAGTTATGGGTGCTCTCAAGCCGCAGGCATAGACAGTGCCTGTGTAAAAAGGAGTATCAATGTATACTCGTGCCACAGGGAAAGTTTCTATATTCCCACCAAATGTGACACACTTAACTGATTTGCCTGTAAAAGCAGAGGGCTCGATAAGCGAGTGCTTTATGCCTATGGTTGAAGACCCAGTGTCCCGCAAAACTCTTACTACCTTACCCTCCAATATTCCGGATGAAATGTAAGATAACCGACATTTACACATGCCGACATTGTTGGCATACAATGGCCACAATCAAGTGTAATTGTAGACTTTAATCTGTCTTTCGACTGACACTCATAACATGTATCATTCATTACCATACATGCGTTCGCATGATCATTATCATCATTACCTTTTTCCTTTTTAACACTGCAACTATTTGCATGTCTCTGTTTATTTTTGTCTCTCGACGGAGATCTGGCATTACCTTTGTTATTATTGACTGACTTTTTATTGCTATAATAAAAATCAGTAGAGTCATCCTTCCTGGCATCTCTACCATAAGATGATCTCTGTTTATAGTATCCTTTTTGATGTGAACCATCATAATCCCTGCCTCTGTGATACCCACGATCATGAGGTGAATATCCTCTATAACCTCGTCGATATGAATTCGAAGGAGAGCGATGACGACGGAAGTTATAAAAACCTCTGTCGGATTGATAATAATCTGAACGACAACGTCCATCAAAGCTCTTCGATCGAGGTCTGTGATCATGTTGTGCCGCACACACAGGCATAGGATCTCGAATAGTCGATCTATGAAGATCTTTATTCTGATGTGCGGTCTGATACTGTCTTCCGAGTTTTTCATACTCATCGATAGAATTAGGATGTCTTTCCTGTAAAAATGCTTCTAATTCAGTGCTGCATGCGGATAAAACTTTATCTCGCAGCATGAGATCTATAACACCTTCATATGTTTTATTTATACCTGATAAATCAATCCATCTGCTAAGGAAATGTTTAATAGATGCAATGAATTCACCAAAATCTGCATCCTTGCTTGGTTTTGCAGCATGAAAGCGATCTCTGAATCCAGACTCAGTTAACTGGAAACGTCTTAGTAATACCTCTTTTACGACATCGAAATCGCTTCTGCTCTTTTCATCAAGACTCATGAAACATTTAAGTGAGTCACCAGTCAAAAAATCAAGTAAAAGACTGCTCCATCTTTCCTTGGGTATGTTCAGAGCTGTGACCTTGATGATGAATCTAGATAGGAAAGAGTCAACACAATCGCGAGTCTGGTCAAAATGTGGCATTTTTAACTTAGGATAAAAAATATTTGTAGCAGCCGCAGTCTTAGTCTGTTCAGACTGCACTTTAGCTAATTCTAAAGCTTTTTCTTTTTCTGCATGAAGTTTTAATGTTTCCATTTCCATGGCATTTTTATGTGCTTGATCCAGTTGCATAAGTTCCATTCTTCTCAATTCCATTCTTTCCTTCTCTAATTCTCTGTATTTTTCTTGTTGAGCTAATTCTTTATCTTTCTGCTCTCTGTCTTTTTCTTGTTGAGCTAATTCTTTATCACGTTGAGCCATTTTTCTTTCTATTTCTTATCTTTCTGCTCTCTGTCTTTTTCTTGTTGAGCTATAGTCAATCGTTCTAATTCCAATTTCATGGATATTTCTTTTTCCTTCTGAGCCATCTCTTTTTCTTTCATTTCCCTTTCTTGGGTTAATTCAAACCTCCTAAGCTCATCAGCTCGTTTAGTCATTTCGCGCTGTTCCATTCTTTCCAGACGCGATAAATATTCATCATATTTTGTATCTGCAAAACTTTGTAGTTCCGCCCCTGATTTTCCATAACTTTTTCCAATATCAATGAATTCCTGTAGTGTAGACATGATAATAGGTTTCTGAGTACCTTCAATAGTCTATAATATACACCAGGACTATAGAACTCACTATAATATGTACATGAATATATTAATCAATAACAAACAAGTTCCAAGAACATGTGACAAAGACAGTGAAAACAATCAAATGAGTTACAATGAAATGATTTTTCAATTATACGACAACACTTTACACTTATAAAGTAAATAAAGGAGACTTATAAACAGTAATCAGTAAAAGAAAGAAAAGAATTTACATTACAAAAATATAACAAGACAAGTCGTCTTAGACAAACGTGTAGACAAAGAAGTTTTAGATCACACACGACAACAATTGTCAACAGTACTGAAAGTAGGTTATGTAAATAAAGAGGACGTAATTCACTTGACGAAACTGCTAAGTACACAAAATATGGTTATAATACTAACTGAAGAAACATTTATTTCCTGACTCAAAAGAAAAAATATAATCAGTCAGATCCTCAGTCAGTAAAATAAGCATGTAAATCTAATAGAAGTTAACATTCACTGAAGCTTTCCTGGGAAAATTCCAGTCAATATTAAACACGACGAATATACGTATATACGAAAAACATGAATGGGGGAACACAGATGATAGTAAAAAGTAAGTCAAGTGATGATGAACTGTAGACCAAAGGTAATGCAAGGACAATATGATAATGTTCAAGCGCCCAAGTAAAATCAAGAACTTATCTGTTTAGCTGTTCCTCTGAGAAATACATGAATGCATGTAATTCTAATCCTAGTTCCGAAACGTGTCTTCAACAGCTGAGGTCCATTGATGGTAGACCTTGACCTTCGCAGCAGGGAACCGTTTGAAAGTATTGCTTCGGTCTTCGAACGTAGTTTCTTCAAACGATCTGTGTCGCAGCTTCAGATGAATTTGATGAAGAGATACATTCTCCACTGGTTCATGTTCTCGAGTGGAAGATTACCGTTCTATCTGCGTGAATCAGTCTCTTTGATGGAAGAAAAATTCGGATTCTCAAGCAATGTTGTCTGCTAACGTTGACGGCATCGATGTAGTGACGTCACTTTCTGTCCTGCGCATTTCAGTTGCCGGTTAGGCTTGAAAGAATGATTTTGCATTTAAAACGTTCATCATCAGTTTAACTTTCTTCGATACTTGAAGGGGGGAATCCAGTATTCACGAAATCCAGACACTTTCTGACACCAGTATGTTGCGGACCTCTCGGGACCCCCGTGTGTTATGGGTGCTTCGATGACTTCTAGTATTTGAGGATGACCAAGTTATTATATGCGTATTCAGTTTATAGAGTCAAAGTCCCTCGGGTTCTTATCACTTTTGTAGGATTCCGTAATACTGTTCGTTGGTATCGATAATGTCTGCTTTAACCCTTGTGATTCATTATGTGCTGAATATATTTCATATTAAATATTCGACCCTTGACTGACCTGTGTTAGTCTCTTGTCTTATTGATTATATTGGCAGTGTGAGATGCAGCGTGTTAAGACATTAATCATCACTGGTCATGATTAGTTGAAGATGAATAGCATTTAACTCAACTCCGAATACGATAGTTGATAAGACTGTGATTTTGACGACTCAAAATATTTAATTAGTAATTTCATACCATGAGCAGACACCAACTACATGGGAACAAAAGTCACATCACATTCATATACGATCTGTAAGAGTTCTCATTATTTCATAAGCACATGTTCACAATCTCTATCTAGAGTTCTGGTTAGAGGTCAGTTCCTTTTAACGGCCAATGTCCTTTGGCATAAATTCAGAGGCTAACTAGACTTACTCCCGTCGCTAGTTTATACAATAGCCTGTTGCACTAGACTTAACTATCCTGCTAGTTTTGCAATACACTTATTATGCTAGGCTTACGTCTACTGCTAGTCGTTTAATATCCGTTACACTAGGCTTACGCTTGCCGCTAGCTGTACAATATCCATCTATACTAGTCTTACACTATTGCTAGTAACATAATGTTCCTTTGGCATACCACGCCAGGCTAATCTGCCATAATTATGCAAACTGCGTTATTCATACGACGACTTACGTTTGGTTCAAGAAATACACTGCTCAAATGGCTTCCCAGCCACACAATTAAAAAGTGGTTGTACCACACAATATCAGTGGCAATGGCCACACTTCTGAAACACACTGCCGTTCGGGTCAAAACCCACAAGTCGAATGACGTTGCAAAGACACACGCGTCATGCATAGAGATATGCATACTACGTCGTTAATATATATTCAATTGCGATGTTCCACGGTGCAGCAATCCGAGTTGGCCAAACTCAAATGCTTGCACACATGCAACAATCATCGACATCGGTCGATGAGATATATCTCTATTCGTTTGAGGTGTTCCATGATACAGCCATTCGGATCGTCGACAAATCCAAATGTCTGTAAGCATGAAACAATCCTCAACCTCATTCGCGGAGATATAATCATTTGAGGAATGCGCCATGCTGCAGACATGAAGCAATCCTCAACAAGGGCCATGTTTACAAAGCTTTTGAAAAAATGTATCCTTCCTACGTTTCCCCTAACAACCACAAATAGTATTTGCAGTCCGACTAATCATGTTTCGCCTTACATATACTTCCCGCCAATCAAATAGGATGTAACATGGGGGCTTATTTCCCGTAAAATGGTGGTTTCAAAACATGCCACTGTGCAATTCTGATTTGGTGCTGTCAGACAACCTCACTATTTTCTTTTGGGCTATAATTTGATAATTCCTAGACTATTTGCGTAACACTTAACATATTCTTTGTCAGCAAGTCCTAAGGAACCCAAATATATAAATTTAATGGAGCTAAGTGGCTGCGTTCAAAATATGCATTTTCTTCTACCTCCCGTTCACTTCGATACGATGTGGTGTCTCGGTACTGTCAGGCTTTCAGACATAAAACAGTATAATGTCATGTTTACTAATAAGCATTAAACAGGTTTTTTAAACCTAACCCTCGTATTTGTAGTGGTTTTTTTTTTCACTGTCTATTTGAAAAAAAGTTAGTGCTTCATGCCTTACGCTTGGGGTGGCATTAATTTTATATCGCGAGACGCGCGTTAGTGTTGCCGGCGTTCCTCCGTTCAGCCCTCTCTCTTTCTATCCTAAGTCCATCTGTCCTTTCATTACGCAGTGTATAAAATGAAATTAATGCTAGTATTAATCTAGGTCATTAAGCAGCTTGCGTATCTCAAGGTTTTCTTAGAAATACAGTACACGTTTTACTGTAGAAAGCGTGTATTGATGCAGTAGGCTTTACTATCAACGTGAAGCGTTACAATTTTGCAGACGGAGCATAAAAAAGGGTTTTTCTTGTTCAACTAGCATGACGTTCTATTAACACAGGCGTACGCTATTGGAAAGCACGGGTCTTTAACCATTTCTCTTTCCTTTTATTGAATTTATGTGTTAGGCTTTACATTTACCTTTTAATTTATATATGTGGATTTAGAATGTTTCACGACAAATTCTCCCCTCTTAAAACAGACGTTATACGTCAGTCTATACGTCTATATTCACATAGAGAAATTTATTATTATTTCTGGGGCTTACGGTGAATCTCATCACACGGATGGCGGCTTAAAAAATCCGCATCACCGTTTCGCTAATTTTATTTTTATCATGGATTAATGCAGGTGGGTCAATTCAAAGTAGGCACGACTCAAGAAATCTGCCCCAGACCTCTGCAATCCAAGAATCCATTTCAGATATGTTACTGTACAGCTGCAAGTGTTACGGCTTGTCTTACTACTGCTTAGCAATCAATATTCACCATTTGTTTTCTCTGAGTCTGCTCAACGACATGTCCAGAGAAGATTAGATGTTCCTCAAATTGTACGTTATGAGGAGTTGATCTATATGGTGATATCTGAGTTGTGTAGTGGATCCAATAAATTCTCATCATTCTAGAGAAGACACTAGGCGCATTCTTCAATCCAAATGGCAATCTGTTAAACTCATAGTGTCCCTCTGAGGTACTAAAAGCTAGGTACGGTCTAACCTCAGGCTTTACTGGAATCTGATAGTATCCTTTACTCAGATCCACTTTTGAGAAATATTTAGCTTTATTTAGCCTGGCAAACAACTGATTTGTATCCGGCAATGGGTCCACCTGTCCTTCTGTGATAGCATTCAGTCTCCTGTAATCTATACAGAGTCTATGTTCTCCAGAGGGTTTCCTTAAGAGCACCACACTGGAACTATACGAAGATTCACTGTGTGAAATTATTCCTTCCTTCAACAAGTAGTCTATCTCTTCCTTCAAAGCTTTCTCCTTAGCAAAAGGAATCGAATAGGGTTTCATACAGACAGGTGTGGGGTCTATCAGTTTCATATCATATTCCAATAAGTTTGTATGCCCCGGTCGGTCTGTTAACACCTCTGTATGATCATCTAGAACCTGTTGCACTCTCTTCTTCTGATCTTTCGTTAAGTGTATACTGATTTTCACCTGTGCCGCTGTCTCACAGGGGTGTAATGGATATTCAAATGATGAAAGTGGTTCCTTTTTCATCTCCATTGCAATGGAAAAGGTCAACAAGTGTGTCTCTTCCTGATTTTCTCTTTCCAAATATTTCTTCAGGAGATTCACATGATAGATTTTTTCTTTCCCCTTCTTATCTATCTTATAATTGGTTCTAGACACCTTCTCTAGAACTGTATATGGACCTTGCCATCCAATTTGTAACTTATTCTGACTACCGGGTAGAAGAAGCAGTACTTTCTCTCCCACAGCCAAATCTCTGTCTTTAGCTTTCCTGTTGTAATAGGCAGCATGTTTCTTCCTGGCTTGTCTCAAATTTTCATTGGCAAGTTTCCAGCCAGTTTTTAAACGAGTGGTCAGTTCATTCACATATTGGTATGAGGATGTAATATTTTCCTCTGCCTTTTCATCAGTCCACGTTCTTAACAGCGCTTCGAGTGGACCTTTTATTGGCCTTCCAAATAATAATGTTGCCGGGGCCATACCGGTTGAACTATGGGGTACCTCCCGATAAGCAAAGAGGGCGGCGTGAAGGTACTGGCCCTATGTATCTGGTTTTTCGTGTGCCAACTTTCTCAGGATTGACATCAATGTGCCATTAAATCTTTCCACTTGGCCGTTCCCTTGGGGATGGTACACACTACAATGGAAGTGTTTGGCCTGGAAGATCCTGAAAACTTCTTCTGTTAGTTTCCCCTTGAACTGAGAGCCATTATCAGTCAAGATTTGATTGGGAAAGCCTAACCTTGTGAAAATTGTGAGTAATGCCTCTGCCACATGCTTAGAATCAATCGATGACAGGGCTACCGCCTCTCCCCACATAGAACAAGTGTCCACCAGAGTCAGAATGTAGCTGTTCCTTCTCTTAGTTCGAGAGGTCCCACAAGATCCACGGCAACTCTCTCAAAGGGTGTTCCCACTATGGGCATTTCCCCCAGAGTTGCTGGTGCAGTCCAATGCTTAGGTGCTACTCGTTGGCACTCTGGACAGGATTTTACATATCGTTTGATATCTTCAGTTATCCCTGGCCAGAAATAGTGACAAGCTATACGCTGTCCGGTTGCGCTGATCCCCATATGACCACTGAAGGGAATCGCATGCCCTAGTTCCAACACTTTAGTCCTATATGAAGTGGGAAGGACCAGCTGTCCGTGACCATTGGATTCAGATCCAGCCTTCCTATAAATCAGCTTGTTCTTCATATAAAATGCTCCCTTGCCTGGAGGTGTATGAGATTTGGGCAACTTCTTGAAACACGGCTTAAGTGTCTTGTCCTCCACCTGTGCCTTCTTGTAGTGGATTTTGATGGTATTGTATGGTTGATGTCACCTAGTGTGATGTATGAGGTCAGCTGTGAAGGCTCCTGAGATAAATGTAGATGTGAATTACAGAAGGCCCTTCTTACTACCACTTACGACCTCACACATATCTTTTTTTTACTAATGAATGTGGCTACGTTAAAAAGTCTAGGGTACTGATATGTAATGTGTTGTGGTAGATTACACACACACACACACACAGATATTTAAGAAGTCTAATAATATTAATAAAACTTATAACACACTGAACTAACTCAGGCTGTTTTAGTTTTTAAAGGTTAAATCTTTTGATAAATTTATTTTGTTCTGAACCAAATGTTTAGTTGGTCAGAACATAAGAAATATTATGGATTCATAAATGGAATGCAAAATCATATGACATAATAAAATGGAAAATGTGTACTTAATTATTTCAAATGACTGGTTAATAATAATTATATTAAGATAGTCACAGGAGAACTTATTACTAGATATGCTGTTGGGATGGTGTCATCACTCCCAGTCTATGACTGCCAAACATTGTCCGTTGACTTAAGGGATAAATATATATATATAGTTTAATTTCCCCAATGTCATGGCTTTATTTGATGGTAAATTAGAGATAATTTAGTGAAAATTTTGTTGGTGAAAGTCCAGCAGGCCAGATATGACTTATCTGCCTGCATCGATCCTGTACAGAAGTCTGGTGGCCCCACCTCTCCGTGCTGGGGGCAATATACGGCTGCTCTGACACAATGATAGACTGCTCTGGTCCACACTTGTATATATTACTACAGTATGTGACACCGCTTTGGTGCCAAATAGAAACTCACAGTTCTGAAACAAAAGTATTGGTCATGTGTCAGAACTCTACTTCTGAACCACTTCTGCACACAACACTACACACAACAACACCACATAGACTGGGTCAGATCTCTCTGACCACACAGCACATCTTACCAAGTTGGTTTCACATAGTACCAGTCCCCCAAGACTACATTACATCTGAGATATGTTCAATAGCTTCCTGCTATTAAATAAGATAGGTGATATGTTCCACTGATCTCAACACTAGATCCTTTTCATAGTTTTATTTAGGCGTGCCTATAAATTTTCTTTGTATGTATGTCTCTAGACCCTGATCTAGGGCTGGGGATCTAGAGCGAACACTTACTTGTCGTAATCATTTTTATGATATGGCAGTATCAATCACTCGAATTATTAAAATATACAGAATAAATATTGTTCATTCTTACCAGAATTCAGAATTGAGAACACAGTTACATTTGCTAGCAAAACTCAGCTGAGCTGCTGGCCGTATGATGGCGTCCCACTATATAGTTATATTCTTAGGGAATCAACACCACTTTGGATTCAAACTGCGTCTCTGAACAGACTTATGTCAAATGGCAAACTTTCACCTCTCTATCACGCTACTATAAAATGCGTTGACCAATCGCCGACTTCCCCCCTAACTTTCAAATTGGCAACCAAAAGTCACTTCAGTCAAATCTCAGTCAAGTATGTATTACGGTCTGTTAGTCCGTCTGTCTCTACTTGTTTTTTCATAAAAACACACTTGGTTTTACATGCATTTCCTACACGAATCTGCTGCCTAAGTTATTTTTAGCTACAATGCTCCACCACATTCCCTCTCTTTAATTACAGCTCGATTTTTACGTTTGCAGACTCAAGGCCAAGATTTTGGTAACTTTTAGTGATATGGGTTAACAGTGCAGTCGCTGGTCTGCTATGAACAATACAGTCTTTTGTCAATATCTTCCTTATTATCTATCCGTCTGTATAATTGAAAGCATGTTATTTCTCTGCTCAAGATGGGCTATCAAACTAGCTAGGTTTTATTTTCATAACTCTATTATTAAGAAAAAAACATATTTTTTCTCAAGTTTAAATTTTGAAATTTGTTCGAGAACCTTCCCTCATGTGTTTTGCCGCGGCATTCAAATAAAGACCAAGTATCGAAAAACCGTCCAAGAAATGACTGTCTCGATCAAGAGCTAATGTCCTTTTCTTGTCCATTTCCTTACTTTATGTCAACTCGGGACGTGACTTTTTTTCCTTTCACCCCCACTTGCGTCTTTTTGCCGTTCGAACTTCAAACACGTGTTCAGTCATATTTTTCCTTTTTTGTGTCCTCCGTTCTCTCCCGTCTACAAAGGGTAAACGTTTCGTCTGCACTTCTAACTCGTTAGTTTTAAATGGCGGTGGGAAGGGCTGGCGTGGGCGAGCATGTCTCCTAGTATCTTACGCATTATTTTTAACCCTACATTTCATCGTTAATTTTGGAGATATTTTAACGTTGTATCATGGTGACATCATCACACATGTCCCCACCTGAGAACATGCACTACGGCAAGTTCCAAAACCAGTGATACACATAGATAAAATTCCTCCTCACGCCTGCCACTATCTAATCTTGATCACAGGGGTGCCGACTGAGGAAATCTGCACCGACATTCAATGACCCTGGGATGTATTGGATAATAAACTGATAAGGTTGCAACAATAAAGACCACCTCAACAATCTTGCGTTTTCATGCTTAGCCTGAGATAAGAATACGAGGGGCTGATGATCCGTCTGGACCACAAAAGTCCTACCATACAGATAGATTTGAAACTTCTTTATTGCCCAAATTAACGCTAAACATTCCTTTTCACTTGTGGAATATCCTTGTTCCGCTTTATTCAATTTGCGGCTTGCATAAGTGACTGGGTTCAGTTCCCCATCTCATGAAGATGACCTCTGCAACAAGGCCGCCCCGAGGCCTACATTACTAGCATCTGTTCTCACCACAAAGTCCTGTGTCAAATCAGGCAATTTGAGAATAGGCTTGCTAGTGAGTTTTTCCTTTAATTCTTGGAAAACTAATTCACATTGCGCAGTCCAAATAATTTTATCTGGAAGTTCCTTGCGAGTCAGATCAGTCAGAGGAGCACAAATAGAGTTAAAATTTTTTATATATTTTTGATAAAATCCGCATAACGACACGAATGATCGCACGACCTTTTTCGTTTGTGGTCTAGGTGCTCTCTGCAGTTTTTCCAAGTTCTTGGGATCAGGGGTCATGTTACCCTGATATACAGTGTGTCCCAAAAACTCCAACTCTTTGCATCCAATACAACATTTTGTTGGCCTAGCAGTTAAGTTCGCCTCCCTAAGCCTATCAAATAACATTTTTAGAGCGTCAATGTGTTCTTCAAATGTCTCTGTGGCGACGAGAATATCATCCATGAAATTCGTGATACATGGGTTATTCAAGGGATCCAACAATTTGCGCATCATCCTTGAAAATACATTCGGAGCATTTTTCAATCCGAATGGTAGCATGTTGAATTCATAATGTCCTTCCGGTGTGCTAAACGCTAAATAAGGTCTCACTTCAGGCTTCACTGGAATCTGGTAATAGCCTTTACTAAGATCCACCTTTGAAAAGTATTTTGCCTTGTTTAATCTGGCAAATAACTGTTTTGTGTCTGGTAATGGATCCACTTGTCCTTCTGTGACAGCATTCAGTTTCCTGTAATCTATGCACAGTCTGTGTTCCCCAGACGGTTTTCTCAACAAAACGACACTGGAGCTAAAAGATGATTCACTGTGTGAAATAATCCCCTCCTTCAACAAATAATCTATTTCTTCCTTCAATGCCTTCTCCTTCGCGAACGGAATAGAATAGGCTCTCATACAGATTGGGTTTGAGTCTACCAGTTTCATGTCATACTGTAGCAAATTTGTATGGCCTGGTTTATCTGTTAATACATCTGTATGTTCCTCCAGAACCTGTTGAACTCTCTCCCTCTGATTTTTAGTCAGGTGCTTACTGACTTTTACCTGTGCCGCTGTTTCACAAGGATGTAATGGGTATTCATGCGAGGTGAGTGGTTCCTTTTGCATTTGAGTTGCGATAGCCAAGGTCAGTAAGGGGGTGCTTTCCTGGAGTGGTCTGTCCAGATACTTCTTTAAAAGGTTTACATGATAAACTTTCTCCTTCCCCTTTTTGTCAATTTTATAGTTTGTTCTAGACACCTTCTCTAGAACCGTATATGGACCTTGCCATCCAATTTGTAATTTATTCTGACTGCCGGGTAGTAGAAGAAGCACCTTCTCTCCCACAGCTAGTTCTCTGTCCTTTGCCTTCCTATTAAAATATGCTGCATGTTTCTTCCTGGCTTGTCTCAAATTATCATTTGCCAGTTTCCATCCAGCTTTCAGACGAGTGGTCAGTTCGTTCACGTATTGATAAGATGAGGTAACAATCTCTTCTGCCTTCTCATCTGTCCAGGTCCTTAATAGTGCTTCTAATGGACCTTTTATTGGCCTCCCAAATAGCAGAGTTGCGGGAGCCATCCCGGTTGAACTATGTGGTACCTCCCGATACGCAAACAACGCGGCGGGCAGGAATTGATCCCACAGATCCGGTTTTTCGTGTGCCAGCTTCCTCAGGATAGAAATGAGAGTCCCATTAAACCTCTCTACCTGGCCGTTCCCTTGCGGATGGTACGGGCTACAATGAAAGTGTTTGGCTTGAAATAGCTTAAAAACTTCTTCCGTTAGTTTTCCCTTGAACTGAGAGCCATTATCAGTCAAGATTTGATGCGGGAATCCTAATCTTGTGAATATTGTAAGTAGTGCCTCTGCTACATGTTTTGAATCAATTGATGGCAGGGCTACCGCCTCTCCCCACATAGAACAAGTGTCCACCAGAGTAAGGATGTAACTGTTCCTCCTCTTGGTCCGAGTGAGAGGTCCCACAATATTAACTGCAAACCTCTCAAAAGGTGTTCCCACTATGGGCATTTCCCCTAGAGTTGCAGGAGCAGTCCAGTGCTTTGGAGCTACCCTTTGACATTCTGGACAGGATTTGACATATCTTTTTATATCCTCCGTTATCCCTGGCCAGAAGTAATGACAAGCTATACGCTGTCCTGTGGCGCTGATCCCCATGTGACCACTGAAATGAATCGCATGCCCGAGTTCCATCACTTTATTCCTATATGAAGTGGGAAGAACCAGCTGGTTGTGACCATTTGTTCCAGTTCCGGCCTTCCTGTATAATAGTTTGTTCTTCATAAAATATTCTCCCTTGCTTGGAGGTGTGTGGCATTTGGGCAATTTTTTAAAACATGGCTTGAGTGTCCTATCCTCAGCCTGCGCCTTCCTCATCTCCTCTGGATGAGCATTTATAGGTTCACCTTCTTCCTCCTTCTTCTATGACCTGGTCTGCACTGTCGCCATGATCACAGGTCTCTCGGGATTCCCCAAGAAGACGTATCTACACCCCAATATCAGAGGGTAGATTGGTTCATCTATCACTGCTGCTCTGATTTCTCCTTCCACATAGCGAGCTTTCACCGTTATCCTTGCGATGGGAAGTGTCATGAGTGGTATGTCCTTAGTCGCCCCTTGTATTTCCACTGTTTCTGTGGTATACTGACTTGGGTCCACTAGGCTAGACTTCACAACTGAATCATAATCCAAACCTGTATCATAAAGGCACCTTATGGTGACCCCATTACAAATAACATCCTCACAAACTGGGGGGTGATAAGGTTCCTGCTGTCCATTAGGATTAACCTTTAATCTTTGAGTCCCCGACTTCATTGCAGCAATGTTTGAAGGTTTCCTTCTACAAAATTCGGTGTTATGGTTATCTTTCTTGCACCATTTGCACCATCTTTTTCCTTGGTTAAACGGTTTTCTTTCATTGTATTTTTGGTCATTGAACTGTGAGTTTCTGTCTCGATAGTCATTTCTTGGCCGTTCAAAGTTTGTCCTGCCCTTATTACCCTGTTCTCTATTTTCAAATTTATTAAATGGCTGTGGAGCTTTAAAAGTTTCTATGTGCTTCTTTTTATTGCCACTTACCTCTGCCTGGGCTGCCTGATACCTCTCAGCGACATTTAAAACCTCCCCCAACTTCTCTGCACCTTGTTCCATGAGAAATTTTCTCATGTCTGGAGCCATGGACTCTCTCAATTGCTCTATCATGATCATCTCTTTAAGATCTTGGGTTTTCCCCAGAGCAGTCCATTTCTCCAAATAGGTTTCCAGTCTGGCAGAGAATTGGTGGTATGTCTCCCCAGACAACAGTTTGGCATTTCTAAATTTCTTACGATAAAATTCACCATTTTTTTCGTACCTCAATAACAAAGCCTGCTTTAACATGTCATAATTGTCTTGGTCTTCTCTGTTCATTTTTGCGAAGACTTCGTACGAAGTACCTCTCAGTCCCTGTGATAACTTTAAACTCCACCTCTCTCTCTCTCTAACCCATATGTAGTAGCTAATAACTCAAAACGACTGAGGTACCCCTCGATGTCATCGTATTTTTCAACAAAATGGTCTAAATGAAACCCCATAGCTGAGTTTGAGGCACCCTGACTAGCTGCAGCATCTGAGGCAAAAGGGCTGGCACCATTTTCAGGAGCCTGGCCTTGTAACTCCAGCTCCCTTAGTCGTAATTCGTGCTCCCTTTGCAACCTTCTATCTTCTGCCTCCCTTTCGGCCTTTTTATCTTCTGCTTCCCTTTCGGCCTTTTTAATGTTCTGCCTCCCTTTCGGCCTTTTTATCTTCTGCTTCCCTTTCGGCCTTTTTATGTTCTGCCTCCCTTTCGGCAGTCAATCTTTTATCTTCTGCTTCCCTTTGCTGTCGTTTTTCTTCTGCCTCAATCTGCAGCCTCTTAATTTCTTTTTCAGCCTCTAACCTCTTCTCTTCAGCCAACCTTTCAGATTCTAATTTTCTTTCGGCCTCTTTTTCTAATCTTCTTTCTTCCCGTTCAATATACTTGTCACATTCAGCAGTTACATACTGAATTAAAGCCTGACCATCCATTCCCATATCCTTCGCCGTTAGCACGGCAGCTGATCTGAACTTTGCTAGCTCAGCCATCCCACAAAATAACAATGATCAGGGTAAAAATCCAACCAATAAACAACTAAAGTAATTCTAATTACTATAGACTAAGGTAATTCTAATTAGCCAGTTAACTAATTAATTACCACTGGCTGTGAAGATTCACCAACTTTTATTCTCACTTTCAATTTTAAGGGACACTTTTAATTTTTACAATTTGTTCCCCTAATTTTAATTCTCCCACCAGGAGATCCTAATATTACTGATAAGCTAATTATCCCTGGAAGAGACCCCAATATACGTAGTGGATTTTGATGGTATTGTATGGTTGATGTCACCTAGTGTGATGTATGAGGTCAGCTGTGAAGGCTCCTGAGATAAATGTAGATGTGAATTACAGAAGGCCCTTCTTACTACCACTTACGACCTCACACATATCTTTTTTTACTAATGAATGTGGCTACGTTAAAAAGTCTAGGGTACTGATATGTAATGTGTTGTGGTAGATTACACACACACACACACACACAGATATTTAAGAAGTCTAATAATATTAATAAAACTTATAACACACTGAACTAACTCAGGCTGTTTTAGTTTTTAAAGGTTAAATCTTTTGATAAATTTATTTTGTTCTGAACCAAATGTTTAGTTGGTCAGAACATAAGAAATATTATGGAGTCATAAATGGAATGCAAAATCATATGACATAATAAAATGGAAAATGTGTACTTAATTATTTCAAATGACTGGTTAATAATAATTATATTAAGATAGTCACAGAAGAACTTATTACTAGATATGCTGTTGGGATGGTGTCATCACTCCCAGTCTATGACTGCCAAACATTGTCCGTTGACTTAAGGGATAAATATATATAGTTTAATTTCCCCAATGTCATGGCTTTATTTGATGGTAAATTAGAGATAATTTAGTGAAAATTTTGTTGGTGAAAGTCCAGCAGGCCAGATATGACTTATCTGCCTGCATCGATCCTGTACAGAAGTCTGGTGGCCCCACCTCTCCGTGCTGGGGGCAATATACGGCTGCTCTAACACAATGATAGACTGCTCTGGTCCACACTTGTATATATTACTACAGTATGTGACACCGCTTTGGTGCCAAATAGAAACTCACAGTTCTGAAACAAAAGTATTGGTCATGTGTCAGAACTCTACTTCTGAACCACTTCTGCACACAACACTACACACAACAACACCACATAGACTGGGTCAGATCTCTCTGACCACACAGCACATCTTACCAAGTTGGTTTCACATAGTACCAGTCCCCCAAGACTACATTACATCTGAGATATGTTCAATAGCTTCCTGCTATTAAATAAGATAGGTGATATGTTCCACTGATCTCAACACTAGATCCTTTTCATAGTTTTATTTAGGCGTGCCTATATATTTTCTTTGTATGTATGTCTCTAGACCCTGATCTAGGGCTGGGGATCTAGAGTGAACACTTACTTGTCGTAATCATTTTTATGATATGGCAGTATCAATCACTCGAATTATTAAAATATACAGAATAAATATTGTTCATTCTTACCAGAATTCAGAATTGAGAACACAGTTACATTTGCTAGCAAAACTCAGCTGAGCTGCTGGCCGTATGATGGCGTCCCACTATATAGTTATATTCTTAGGGAATCAACACCACTTTGGATTCAAACTGCGTCTCTGAACAGACTTATGTCAAATGGCAAACTTTCACCTCTCTATCACGCTACTATAAAATGCGTTGACCAATCGCCGACTTCCCCCCTAACTTTCAAATTGGCAACCAAAAGTCACTTCAGTCAAATCTCAGTCAAGTATGTATTACGGTCTGTTAGTCCGTCTGTCTCTACTTGTTTTTTCATAAAAACACACTTGGTTTTACATGCATTTCCTACACGAATCTGCTGCCTAAGTTATTTTTAGCTACAATGCTCCACCACATTCCCTCTCTTTAATTACAGCTCGATTTTTACGTTTGCAGACTCAAGGCCAAGATTTTGGTAACTTTTAGTGATATGGGTTAACAGTGCAGTCGCTGGTCTGCTATGAACAATACAGTCTTTTGTCAATATCTTCCTTATTATCTATCCGTCTGTATAATTGAAAGCATATTATTTCACTGCTCAAGATGGGCTATCAAACTAGCTAGGTTTTATTTTCATAACTCTATTATTAAGAAGAAACATATTTTTTCTCAAGTTTAAATTTTGAAATTTGTTCGAGAACCTTCCCTCATGTGTTTTGCCGCGGCATTCAAATAAAGACCAAGTATCGAAAAACCGTCCAAGAAATGACTGTCTCGATCAAGAGCTAATGTCCGTTTCTTGTCCATTTCCTTACTTTATGTCAACTCGGGACGTGACTTTTTTTCCTTTCACCCCCACTTGCGTCTTTTTGCCGTTCGAACTTCAAACACGTGTTCAGTCATATTTTTCCTTTTTTGTGTCCTCCGTTCTCTCCCGTCTACAAAGGGTAAACGTTTCGTCTGCACTTCTAACTCGTTAGTTTTAAATGGCGGTGGGAAGGGCTGGCGTGGGCGAGCATGTCTCCTAGTATCTTACGCATTATTTTTAACCCTACATTTCATCGTTAATTTTGGAGATATTTTAACGTTGTATCATGGTGACATCATCACACTTCCTCATCTCATCTGGATGAGTATTTATTGGATTATCCTCCTCCTTTTTAGACTGTGATCTGGTCTGCACTGTTGCCAATATCACAGGTCTCTTGGGATTCCCCAAGAAGACATATCTACACCCCAATATCAGAGGGTAGATTGGCTCATTTATCACTGCTGCTTTTATGATTCCTTCCACATATCGCGTTTTCACCTTTATCCGGGCGATGGGAAGTGTCATGGTAGCTACATCCTTGGTTGCAGTTTGAATCTCCACTGTTTCTGTGGTGTATTGATCTGCCTGCATCAGGTGAGAACTCACAACGGAATCATAATCTAAACCTGTATCATATAAACACCTTATGGTGACACCATTACAGATTACATCTTCACACACTGGGGGTGGTATGGTTCCTGTAGTTCCGCAGGTTTGACCTTTTTTCCTTCTTTCCAGATGTCATAGCAGCACAATGAGGAGGTTTCCTTCTACAATGGTCAGTGTCATGATTGTTCATCTTACAATTTTTACACCACCTCCTTCCTTGGTTGAAAGATTTTCTTTCATCAGATTTCCTTTCATCGAATTGTGGGGTTTTATTTTTATTGTCATACCGTGGCCTATCAAACTGGTGCTTACTTTTGTTATGATCTCTAGGATCAAATTTATTAAAGTTCTGTGGTGCCTTACAATTTTCTACCTGTTTCTTTTTATTACCTGATACTTCTGCCTGAGCTGCTTGATACCTTTCAGCGACATTTAGTAGCTCACCCAGTCTCTCTGCACCTTGTTCCATGAGAAACTTTCTCAAGTCTGGAGCCATGGACTCTCTTAATTGTTCTATAAGGATCATTTCCTTAAGATCTTGGGTTTTCCCCAGAGAAGTCCATTTCTCCAAGTATGTCTCTAACCGTGCAGAGAACTGGTGATAGGTTTCACCTGACAGTAGTTTAGCATTCCTAAATTTTTTTCTATAAAATTCGCCGTGCTTTTCAAATTTTAACAAAAGAGCCTGCTTTAGCATGTCATAATTTTCTTGATAACCTCTGCTCATTTTGGCAAAAAACTTCATAAGCTGCACCACGAAGTCTTTGAGATAACTTTAAGCTCCACCTTTCTCTCTCTAACCCATACGTGGTAGCTAATAGTTCATATCTATTTAGATAGCTCTCGATATCATCTTCCTTCTCAACAAAATGATCTAAATGAAAGTTCATAGCTGAGGTTGAGGCTCCCTGACTAGCAGTAGCATCGGAGGTAAAGGGACTGGCACCATTTTCATGAGCATGGCCTTGAAACTCAAACTCCCTTAGTCGTAACTCATGTTCCCTTTGTAATCTTTTATCTTCTGCTTCCCTTTCTGCAGCTAATCGCTTGTCTTCCCTTTCTGCCTTTTTTCTTCTCTTTCTGCCTCCAATTTCTTAGCCTATTTGTCAGCCTCAATCTGCAGCCTTTTAGACTCAGCCTCAGCCTCTAATTGTAACTTCTTAATTTCCTTCTCAGCCTCTAACTTTCTTTCAGCCTCTTTTTCTAATCTGTCCGATTCTAATTTTCTTTCGGCTTCAAATTTTCTTTCTTCACGTTCAATATATTTGTCACATTCCGTAGTGACATAGGCAATCATAACTTGCCTGTCCATTCCTAACTCTTTTGCAGCCTGCATAGCAGCAGATCGAAATTTTGCCAGGTCGGCCATTTTCTAACAGGCAAATGTAAACAATATCCAACTAACAATTCAATCTCTAACTAAATATCTAAGGACAACCACAGGCACTGAGAGCTCAACCTTATTTATTTTCACCCAAGGATACCTTTTAATTCTTTTATTATTCCCAATATATATAATAGGAGAAAGTTCAATATCCCGGGAGCGAGACCCCAATATATGTGGTAAAGTGGGATTATATAAATAGTTATAGGGGACTTAGTGTAATGACTGAGATCAGCTGTGAAGGTATCTGTATCTAATAAGTGTGGTGTATTACAGATGACCTTACTTGCTACCACATTTATACCTCAGTCAGAATTATTCTGGAATATTTTGATGACTACGTTGAATGTCTAGGGTTATGATAATGATGAAGTGTAAGTCACAACAACAACAGACAGATAAACAATTCAGTTTAATCCACAACTCTTTACATCACTGTAACACTCACACACATAAAACACTCTATAAGACTATCTTAATAAGTCAAGTTTTAAAGTTTAAAAATATATGTATTAATTCCTTCAAATATTAGATATCCTGATTCAACTACAAAGTGAACCAGGAATCACAATCAAATGTAATCACAAGTTATATGTACACAATTTATATATAGAATCTTTGTAGTGACATATAGTATTATTATTATTATATGTGTGTAAGTTGTGAAGTAGTACTATGAGGTAATACTGGCTTTTCAAGCTAAGTTGTTGTTTGTCATCATGACTTCAAGTGTTTGCTTATGGTGGAAATCGTATTGGGAAAAGTTCACAGTTCCTGTCATTTGAAACAATTTATTGTCCCTCTTTATTTAATATAATGTCAATTTTAGAGGGGCACATAGGATTGAGCTGCTCTGGCCACAGAATCTTATCTTCTGTGATGGCGGCAGGAAACAGTCTCCTCTGCTCGCTTGCTTCCTGTGTTCTTGAGACCTCTCACTGGTCGCTATCTGGACCAAGGGGTATGCTATCAGCCTCTGGATTCAGCAAAACTCAGACCAGGTGCTGCTTCAATAAGTTAGGACCACGGTCCCTGAAACAAGAAGGTTGTACCTCCTACTTCAGAACTAATTTATAATCTATTTCCACACTGAACACAATACATAACAAACACTGAGTTCAGAGCGGTAGGCCAACTGCTAGCTTCATCTGAAACAATTTACACCAGTATTCTTCTCCCTAATGGTTACTACGCCTCTGCAATTCCAGCATTATTTCCTTCTAGTCAATAAGATAGGTGTCAGTGTACTATTTGGCGATCCCATGCAGATATACTTCTCTCCGACAAGTTTTGTTCAGGTTGGAGCAATATCTAGGCTTTGCCTCATGTTTGCTACTGAACCACACACATATACAGACATAAATTATCAATTCACATTCAATTTTCATCAAAAAGATATCAGATATGTCAATCTTACCACAATTCATGGAAATAATAAACAAATACGTTGACTGGCGATGAATTATGGCACAAATTCCGATCTGCCTCTGTCCCAGGCTTTTATTTAGAAAAATATGATCTGGATTTCAACGCACTGTTTCTTAGTAAGTTTATTTTAAAATGTGGCACTGAACAGACGCTCCTCATTGACTATATCAACGGGTCTAGCCAATAGGGCCATGTTTACAAAGCTTTTGAAAAAAATTATCCTTCCTACGTTTCCCCTAACAACCAAAAATAGTATTTGCAGTCCGACTAATCATGTTTCGCCTTACATAAACTTCCCGCCAATCAAATAGGATGTAACATGGTGGCCTATTTCCCGTAAAATGGTGGTTTCAAAACATGCCACTGTGCAATTCTGATTTGGTGCTGTCAGACAACCTCACTATTTTCTTTTGGGCTATAATTTGATAATTCCTAGACTATTTGCGTAACACTTAACATATTCTTTGTCAGCAAGTCCTAAGGAACCCAAATATATAAATTTAATGGAGCTAAGTGGCTGCGTTCAAAATATGCATTTTCTTCTACCTCCCGTTCACTTCGATACGATGTGGTGTCTCGGTACTGTCAGGCTTTCAGACATAAAACAGTATAATGTCATGTTTACTAATAAGCATTAAACAGGTTTTTTAAACCTAACCCTCGTATTTGTAGTGTTGTTTTTTTCACTGTCTATTTGAAAAAAAGTTAGTGCTTCATGCCTTACGCTTAGGGTGGCATTAATTTTATATCGCGAGACGCGCGTTAGTGTTGCCGGCGTTCCTCCGTTCAGCCCTCTCTCTCTTTCTATCCTAAGTCCATCTGTCCTTTCATTACGCAGTGTATAAAATGAAATTAATGCTAGTATTAATCTAGGTCATTAAGCAGCTTGCGTATCTCAAGGTTTTCTTAGAAATACAGTACACGTTTTATTGTAGAAAGCGTGTATTGATGCAGTAGGCTTTACTATCAACGTGAAGCGTTACAATTTTGCAGACGGAGCATAAAAAAGGGTTTTTCTTGTTCAACTAGCATGACGTTCTATTAACACAGGCGTACGCTATTGGAAAGCACGGTCTTTAACCATTTCTCTTTCCTTTTATTGAATTTATGTGTTAGGCTTTACATTTACCTTTTAATTTATATATGTGGATTTAGAATGTTTCACGACAATATACTGGAACAGAACGGGGGTTGAAATTCAATAAGGCGAAAGGAGTTGAGTTGAAAGAAACTTTGCCGTATGCACTAAATCTGTCCTTGATGAGCAAGCTACCTGTGTGTTAGGACATTCAGTAACAGGCTGATTTTGTATTAACGGTTACAGTTTTAGTCGCTAAGTAGAGCTTGAGGATTATTATTGTACTCTCAGATACCAAACACTGAGTATTTCTGGCCGTTTTAAAAAAAATATCTCTTCAGTGTTTAATGCTTTCAGTAATGGAATGAGAACTAAAAGAACTAGTCAGGTTAGAACATTTCTTTCCAATTTTAAAAGAACACACAGCTGGCACACACACCAACAAGTAAAATGGTAGAGAAAGAAAAAATGCCTGTTGAAATCGGATGCACTGGGCCACAGGCATAACGAAATAAGTCAACGTACCCTGTTTGATGATGACGTCGTTAAATGTCTTCCTCTAACCATGTTTCGTTCGATATTTCCTGTTGTCTGTGGCCTCCATGGATTTTCTTGCTTGTTTATTAATTTCCATGACTCACTTCCGTATGTCAGGATTGGTTCTTTATATCACACTGAAGAATTCTTTTTCTTACTTCCACTGACTACGATTTTGTGAAAGAATGTTTTTCATTTTATGGAATGTTGCTTTTAATTGGACCGTTCTACTCTTCATCTCTGAGGTGAATCTTCCACCTGGCGTTATTAACGTGCTTAGATATTTGAATGTATAGACTTTGTTCAAAACTGTCCCACTTATGTTTATGGTGCATTTTTGGAAAGTCATTTTCAGTATATTCCAGCATTGCTTCATGTTTTTGGACGACCATTACATTGCCGCTGGAGGAGAACAGTAGGTAAATAAATGTCGCTTTAAAAAACAAACTGTTAATAAATTCCGTGAAGGGAACAATTAATAAATGTCAGTAAGAAAAGTGTTATGAATCCTAATACAAAAACATTCTTGTCGCCAAGAAATATAAATGTTCATTTCTGAGCTGCAGAACTGAAGTTAGGGCTTAAGGAAATTTTCCTTTAGCTGAATTTTGTTTTAAACATGACAATTTGAGTCATGAAGTGCACATATAAGCGAAACAAAAAATATATGAAGAAAACATCAGATGAAACACGGTGAAGTATACTAATGAGTTGGCAAGAGAGGCACATGAAGCTCCAGGTAAAGGAAATACATATACAGAAGTACAAAGAAGCTAACAGGGAAATACAAGCAAGCAAATGGCCTCATCAAAGACAAGAATGGAAAATTGCTTAGGAATACAAAAGAACAAATGAAGATTTGGACAGAATATTTTGAGGAAATTCTCAATACACCAGCTGCACATAATCCCCCAGACACCCAACCAGCTGAAAGGGAGCTACAGCTGCAGCGTTGTCAACAATTCAGAACAGAACAAATATATGCATTTTTTTAAATCAAGAAAACTGATAGTTTATAATTAGGAAAGTTATTGTCTCCAATTCCAAATTATTACCGATACCTGATCATTGATTAATTTCTCCTTTCGAATTATTGTAAAATAAATTGAGAAAATTAAAGTATCATATTGTGTGGATAGACGTGTGTTTTTTTTTTTCTTTTTTTTTTTTTCGTTACCCTAAAATGGTCACCCGTGTGTTACCGGGGCCCAAAAAGGGAGCAAAGAATAGTAACACTGTACCCTACCAGGCATGTCGTAAAAAGTGACTACGGAGGGTTGGGCATATGGGGTGGTTACCGCATCCCGTATGTCACGGATTGCCTCCCCTGCTTTGCAGTAGTGGTTCAACAATGGCCAAAACTCAAGAGTATCTAAATGGGTCGTCAAAGGTGTTTACCTTCGCACAAGATTACTCTTGGCAGAGATGTAGATAGAAGTGTAGTGGCGCTTCTATCCGAAGGTAGTCTTCGCAAGATAATTCAGAAGTCAAGAACCATGCGGCATAGCGCTGAGCAATGGTTAACTTATATCTGTCCGTCGCCTTTTGTGAAAGATTTAAGCAATGGTTTTTAGCCCGTTCAAGCCCCCAGCTAAGTTAATTCAGCGAGTTTCCTCTTTTAATTGTACAGCTCTGTTTAGAGGTAAAAATGTGTCTATTTACATATAAATTGTTCTGGCTCATACGTTTGCTTCCAAACATATAAAAAACTGAATCGACTATGATTGTTTAGTTTTAAAACAACAGTTAACAAATTTAATAATCAATTAGTATTAACAGTTTAATATAAATAAAATGCTGGTGAATTTTATATTGGAATCAAATTTTCTCTTCACTGAGATTTAGGGTGAGGATCAGTGGCGGTTCCAGGGGGTTGTCATTGGGGGTGCTGCACTGTTCATTCATTTCAAATACTATACTTAACACTCACAAATTGTGACCACCATGTAAAATATCAACCCAGACACAAATGATTAGTGTCTTATCTCATCTAAAATCTGTCAAGAAGTTCTGAAAAGTTATTTTAAAAGTTTACTGCAACTAGGAGTAATCCTTGTCAGTCGAAGCAGCTTCCCGAGTCTCAAACCAGGTTACACAGACATGTATGCTGCTATTTCTCGTGTTTAAAATTTTTATTGTAACTTCCCTTTAATTAGAGTTCATTGCACTTGAGCTGTGTTCCGTTGCAGCACTAGTAAATAAATTCAACCCAATCGCAGCTGGCTTCTTTGCTGTGTGTATAACAAGCATTCGCTTATAAGAGGTCAAGGTCACTTGAACTGTCATCGTGTGCAGCACTTTTCGCAATACGGTGTTGAATAATTTTTTTTTACTTTTTTTAATTTAACCATTCCGGTGTACCCTCAATTTTTTGGTCTGTCCGGATTATGTATTATAATGTAATAGAGACAGTATGCAGTCCTTTTTTTTACAGGGGGTGCTGCAGCTCAACAGTTCATTAAAGAAAGCCGCCACTGGTGAGGATGCAGTTCAGAAAAATTAGGTCCTTTTTGCTGGTGCCTTTTTATAAGCACTTAACTTTTAGGCGAGTCCTGAAGCTGTGATTTTCGTCACTGCTTGGTGATGAGGGCACTTCTTCACACAATTTGTCCGATTTAGGCGGTTGGTATTGATTCCCTGCGTTTTACTCACAACTAGCGTCGTTCCACGAACTTTTGGACAAAATAGAGAGAACAAAATGCCTCTGCTAAGTACACTGAGTTGGAAGCTTAATGAATATGATTAAAATTCACCAATATTCTTCTGTGTATTAACTGGGAAATGTGTCTGGACAGCGTGAATAATGATTTGTACCTGAATTAACGTTGACAAGTTACATAAATCTCACAAAATGATATGCTACACTTTGAAGCACATATGATGTAGTCATCACTCATCACTGCTCCAGCTGGAAATTAGAGTTAATTCCTCTGATGGCAGGTGTTCTGCGAAATCACTGGGCCTAGGAAAACTTTTGTTTAATTCCTCTATGACTTGTGATCAAATTCCTAAATTTTCAGTCTTGTATTAAAAATGCGGGTTGACTTGTAAATTTCTAAGTAGCCCAATACTCGATCTGTTACTTATAGTTGTGGAATTTCTAAGTCCAATGTCTCTTTTTCTTTCTGGGAGTTGCTCGTATGAAGTTGCGAAGCTGTCTGTTCTGTGTCTCTGAGTTCGCTAGATTATTTCTCATGTTCAGTTCAAATCACAGATTGTGTTTCCGCCGAATGTTCCAATAGAGTTCATTGTATATTCCGGCTCTCACTTCAAACCAATCAAATCTCTCTAGCACTACGTGGGTTGGGGTGTTTCATTTAAAATATCCCCTCGCGTGTTTTAAAATATTAATTTTAATATTCCACGCATGACCTCTGTCTAATCATGCTGTAATATTTCCGGTGACATCTTGTGCACAACACATAAATACCATCTGTGAATGTCGTGGAATATTCTAATCCACATATATAAATTATCAGGTAAATATAAAGCCTAACAAATACATTTAATAAATAAAAGAGCAATGGTAAAAGAACAGTGCTGTCACAATGACTGTACTCGAAATCCCCTTGTTTTCTACTTCGTCAGCAAATTGTAACGCTTTCACGTTGATAGTAAAAGCCTACTGTGTCGCTGCACGCTTTCTTCAATGAAACGTGTACTGTATTTCTTTGAAAAACCTTGAGATACGCAAGCTGATCAATGACCTAGATTTAATATTTCATTCATCCCATACACGGCGTAACTAAAAAGACAGATAAAGCAGGAGAGAGAGAGGGGCGAATGAAGGCAGGAAGCATGCAATACTAAACGCGCGTCGCGCGATACACAATTGCTGCCGTCACGCGTGTAAGGCCACATGCACTAACTTTTTTTCAGACGGACAGTGATAAAAACACTAACCTTCCCAGAGTTAGGTTTTAAAAAACCTGGAAAACGCTTATTAGGAAAGATGACATTAGATGGGTTTACGTTTGAAAACATGACAGTACCCAGACACCACATGGGGATGGAAGTGAACAGGAGGTGGTAGAACATACATATTTTGAACGCAGCCACTTAGCTCTTTTAAATTTGTATATTTGGGTTCCTTAGGGCTTGCTGACAAAGAATATGTAAAACGTTACGCAAATAGTCTAGGAATTACCAAATTATAACCAAAATAAAATAGTGGGGGTGCCTGACAGCATGAAATCATTTCTGCTCATAAAATTTTTTTATAACGTGTTTGAAAAAAAACATTACGTTACGGAAATAGCCTACCATGTTAACTCCTATTTGATTGGAGCGCCACAAATGTAAGACTAAACACGATTGGTCAGGCTATAAATACTATCTTGTGTTGTCAGGGGAAACGTGAAAAGGTGTACTTTTTTGAAAAGATGTGTAGACATGGTTTGATTGGGTAGAGCTGCGAATATACTCAATTCAGAGCGTCTGTTCATTGCCACATCTTGTAATAAACCTACTAAGAAGCAGTGCGTTGAGCACCAGTGTATATTTTTTATAAAATAAAGCCTGGGACATCGGCAGATCGGAGTTGTGCTATATTCATTGCCAGTCAACGAAACTGTTTATTATTTCTATGAATTGTGGTAAGCTTGAAATATTCAATATCTTTTAATGAAAATTGAATGTAAATTGATAATTTATGTCTGTATATATGTGTAGTTCAGTAGCGAACATGATGTAAAGCCTATGGTACTCCAGCCTGAACAGAAGGTGTCGGAGGAAAGTAAAACTGCATGGAATGGCCAAACAGTACACTGACACCTAGATTATTGACTAGAAAGAAATAATGCTGGAATTGCAGAGGCGTAGTAACCATTAGGGAGGGAAATACTGGTATAAAGTATTTCAGATGAAGCTGACAGTTGGCCTAACGCTCTGAACTCAATGTTTGTGATGTATTGTGCTCAGTGTAGAAAGAGAGTATAAATTAGTTATGACGTAGAAGGTACATCCTTCTTGTTTCAGGGACCGTGGTCTTAAAGTTATTGAGCAGCACCTGGTCAGAGCTTTGCTGAAGCCAGAGGCGGACAGCATACTCCTTGGTCCATATAGCAACCAGTGGGGTGGCTCCAGAACTCATTAAAGTAATCGAGCAGAGGAGTCTTTTACTGCAGTCATCACGAAAGATAGGAGAGTGTGGCCATGGAGCTCAACATTATGTACCCCCATCTTAAAATGACACTGTAAAATAAAATTAAGAGGGGAATTTAATTGTTTTAATGCCAGGAACTGAGAACATCTCCAATACTAGTTCCAACAAAGACAAACTATTGAAGTCATGATGACAAATACCAACAGAGCTTGAACAAAACAAAACCAGTATTACCTCAGATTACTACTACACAACTGACACACATAGGATACTATTAATAATATATGTCACTACAAGATTCATATTGATAAATTCTGTACATATAACTTGTAATTAAAATTGATTGTGATTCCTGGTTCCCTTTGTATTTGAATCAGGACACATATACATTCATGACAGCACTGAATACATATTGTTATTTGAAAAGTTATCAGTGACTCCTTTAAGATATCCTTGTAGAGTGTTTTATGTATGTGAGAGTCACAGTGTTGTCAAGTGTGGTGGAATAAATTAAATTGTTTATCTGTCTGTTGTTGTTATGACTTACACTTCATCATACACATACCCTAGACAAATAACGTAGTCATCACACTATTCCAGAATAATTCTGACTGAGGTATACATATGTGGCAGCAAGTAAGGTTATCTATAATACACTACTCTTATTAGATATAGATACCTTCACAGCTGATCTCAGTCAGTACACTAAGTCCCCTATAAATATTTATAACATCCCACTTCATCACATATATTGGGGGCTCGTCCGGGATTTGGAATCTTTCCATATTACAAATATTGGGGGTAATTCACTTCAGGGAATAATAAGAATTAAAAGGTATCCTTGGGTGAAAATAAATAAGGTTGAGCTCATAGTGCCTGTGTTGTCCTAAGTTAGTTAGTCATAGATAAAATTGCTTAGTTACATATTTTAGACATTTATCTGTTAGACAATGGCCGACCTGGCAAAATTTCGATCTGCTGCTGTACAGACTGCGAAAGAGTTAGGAATGGACGGGCAAATTATGATTTCTTATGTCACTGCGGAATGTGACAAATATATTGAACGGGAAGAAAGAAGATTTGAAAAAGAGGCCGAAAGAAAGTTAGAGGCTGAGACTAAGAGGTTGCAGATTGAGGCTGAGGCTAAGAGGTTGCAGATTGAGGCTGACAAAGAGGCTAAAGCATTGGAAGCCGAGGAAAGAAGACAGGCTGCAGAAAGAGAAGAGAAGAAATTAGCTGCAGAAAGAGAAGAGAAGAAATTAGCTGCAGAAAGAGAAGAGAAGAGATTAGCTGCAGAAAGGGAAGCAGAAAAGGAGGAGAAGAGATTACTAAGGGAACATGAGTTACGACTAAGGGAGTTTGAGTTTCAGGGCCATGCTCCTGAAAATGGTGCCAGTCCCTTTGCCTCTGATGCCACTGCTAGCCAAGGAGCCTCAACCTCAGCTATGAATTTTCATTTAGATCATTTTGTTGAGAAAGACGATGATATAGAGAGCTATCTAAATAGGTATGAACTATTAGCTACCACAAATGGGTTAGAGAGAGAAAGGTGGAGCTTAAAGTTATCTCAAGGACTTCGTGGGGCAGCTTATGAAGTTTTTGCAAAAATGAGCAGAAGTGATCAGGAAAATTATGACATGCTAAAGCAGGCTCTTTTGTTAAGATATGAAAAGAATGCAGAATTTTATAGGAAAAAATTTAGGAATGCTAAACTACTGTCAGGTGAAACCTATCACCAGTTCTCTGCACGAATAGAGACATACTTGGAGAAATGGACTTCTCTGGGGAAAACCCAAGATCTTAAGGAAATGGTCCTTATAGAGCAATTAAGAGAGTCCATGGCTCCAGACCTGAGAAAGTTTCTCATGGAACAAGGTGCAGAGAGGCTGGGTGAGTTGCTAAATGTTGCTGAAAGGTATCAAGCAGCTCAAGCAGAGGTAACAGGTAATAAAAAGAAACAAGTGGATAACTTTAGGGCACCACAGAACTTTAATAAATTTGATCCTAGGGATCAAAACAAAGGTAAGCACCAGTTTGATAGGCCACGGTATGAAAATAAAAATAAAACCCCACAATTCGATGAAAGGAAATATGATGAAAGAAAATCTTTCAACCAAGGAAAAAGGTGGTGTAAAAATTGTAAGATGAACAATCATGACACTGACTATTGTAGAAGGAAACCTGTGTATATGGCAACCCTTCAGGTCAGGTCGACCTCAAGACAGGAGGAGGATATTATGTTGAATACCACTCCAGATGAGATGAGGAAGGCACAGGCTGGGGATAAAACACTCAAGCCTTGTTTCAGAAAATTGTCAACTTGTCATACAACTCCAGGCAAGGGAGATTTTTACATGAAAAACAAGTTGATGTATAGGAAGACTGGAGCTAGATCCAAAGGTCAGGGACAGCTGGTACTTCCTAAAAGATATAGGGCAGGCTTAATAAGGAGCCTACATGTGAAACCAGATGGGGACCATGAGAAGATAGGTACCATCATTCAAAAGGTGGCTCACAATTATTATTGGCCCAAAGCAAGATGGGACATTGAGAATTTTGTAGAAAGGTGTAGCATAGCACATGAGGGAACACCCACAAGTGGGAACATTGATCAGGACCTGGACACGCCACGGGGCAAAATTAGGCCTGATAATAAAAAGAAAAATCGATTTGATAAAGTGGACCAAATGGAATGGGAAGCCCCTTTTCACGGACAAGCTTCACTTAACTGTTTTACAATGGCCACTATGCGGAGAGTGCAAAAAGATGTCTTACCCCAGGATAAGCCGAAAATCCCTCAATCGGACTTAAACAAACTGGAGGAAGAAGATGTAGAGAGGAAATCTCTCATCAAGAATTTTAAGTGGGGAGAAAGCCCCAAGAAAAGAATTGGTAGCGGTCGTTTTGTGCATGATAATTCTGGGAAGAAAAATCATCACTATAGAGCTTCGAGTGGAAGAGACCATACCGGTGCATGGACAAATAGGTCCACACAATTAAAGGTCCATATGTAGCTTTGTTAAGAACGTGGACTGATGAAAAGGCAGAGGAAAACATTACATCTTCATACCAATATGTGAATGAGCTGACCACTCGTTTAAAAGCTGGCTGGAAACTTGCCAATGAAAATTTGAAACAAGCCAGGAAGAAACATGCTGCCTATTATAACAGGAAGGCGAAAGACAGAGATTTGGCTGTGGGAGAGAAGGTACTGCTTCTTCTCCCCGGGAGTCAGAATAAGTTACAAATTGGATGGCAGGGTCCATATACAGTTTTAGAGAAGGTGTCTAGAACAAATTATAAGATAGATAAGAAGGGGAAAGAAAAAATCTATCATGTGAATCTCCTGAAGAAATATTTGGAAAGAGAACATCAGGAAGAGACACACTTGTTGACCTTGTCCATCGCCATGGAGATGAAAAAGGAACCACTTTCATCATTTGAATATCCATTACACCCCTGTGAGACAGCAGCACAGGTGAAAATCAGTACACATTTAACGAAAACTCAGAAAGAGAGAGTGCAACAGGTTCTAAATAATCATGCAGAGGTGTTAACAGACCGACCAGGGCATACAAACCTATTGGAATATGATATGAAACTGATAGACCCCACACCTGTCTGTATGAAACCATATTCGATTCCGTTTGCTAAGGAGAAAGCTTTGAAGGAAGAGATAGACTATCTGTTGAAGGAAGGAATTATTTCGCACAGTGAATCTTCGTATAGTTCCGGTGTTGTACTCTTAAGGAAGCCCTCTGGAGAACATAGACTCTGTATAGATTACAGGAGACTGAATGCTATTACAGAAGGACAGGTGGATCCATTGCCGGATACAAATCAGCTGTTTGCCAGACTAAATAAAGCTAAATATTTCTCAAAAGTGGATCTGAGTAAAGGATACTATCAGATTCCAGTAAAGCCTGAGGTTAGACCATACCTAGCTTTTAGTACCTCAGAAGGACACTATGAGTTTAATAGATTGCCATTTGGATTGAAGAATGCGCCTAGTGTCTTCTCTAGAATGATGAGAAAATTATTGGACCCTCTGAATAATCCATATATAACAAATTTCATGGATGATATCCTTATAGCAACAGAAACATTTGAGGAACACATTGACTCTCTGAACATGCTGTTTAATCGACTTAGGGAAGCAAATTTAACAGCCCGACCAACCAAATGTTGCGTTGGATGTAAAGAATTGGAATTTTTGGGACACACAGTTTATCAGGGAAACATGACCCCTGACCCAAAGAATTTAGAGAAACTAAAGAAAGCCCCGAGACCACAAACCAAGAAGGACGTGAGATCCTTTGTCTCATTATGTGGTTTCTACCAGAAGTATATCAAAAACTTTAATTCCATATGTGCACCGTTAACTGATTTGACACGTAAAGGACATCCAGATCGCATTACATGGACACCACAATGTGAAATGGCTTACCAGGAATTGAAGGAAAAGCTCACAAGTAAACCTATTTTGAAATTACCTGACTTAAGTCAAGAATTCATAGTAAGGACGGATGCCAGTAATATTGGGTTAGGTGCAACTCTACTACAGAAATCAGATGCATTGGATGGGGAATTAAGCCCAGTGGCATATGCTAGCAGAAAGTTGAATAAAGCTGAAATCAACTACTCAACTAGCGAAAAAGAATGTCTTGCAGTAATATGGGCAATAAAGAAATTCAATATTTATCTGTATGGGAAGGCATTTAAGTTGCAAACGGATCACAAACCTTTATCGTTTCTAGCACAGGCTAGGCATGAGAACTCTAGGTTATTCCGATGGTCCTTACTTTTGGCTCCATATAATTTTAGCATTGAGTATATATCTGGAAAAACCAATTTGGGAGCGGATTTTTTAAGCCGCCATCCGTGTGATGAGAATCACCGTAAACCCCAGAAATAATAATAAATTTCTCTATGTGTATATAGAATAAAGGACTGACATATAATGTCTGTTTTAAGAGGGGAGATGTCGTGGAATATTCTAATCCACATATATAAATTATCAGGTAAATATAAAGCCTAACAAATACATTTAATAAAGAAAAGAGAAATGGTAAAAGAACAGTGCTGTCACAATGACTGTACTCGAAATCCCCTTGTTTTCTACTTCGTCTGCAAATTGTAACGCTTTCACGTTGATAGTAAAAGCCTACTGTGTCGCTGCACGCTTTCTTCAATGAAACGTGTACTGTATTTCTTTGAAAAACCTTGAGATACGCAAGCTGATCAATGACCTAGATTTAATATTTCATTCATCCCATACACGGCGTAACTAAAAAGACAGATAAAGCAGGAGAGAGAGAGAGGGGCGAATGAAGGCAGGAAGCATGCAATACTAAACACGCGTCGCGCGATACACAATTGCTGCCGTCACGCGTGTAAGGCCACATGCACTAACTTTTTTTCAGACGGACAGTGATAAAAAACACTAACCTTCCCAGAGTTAGGTTTTAAAAAACCTGGAAAACGCTTATTAGGAAAGATGACATTAGATGGGTTTACGTTTGAAAACATGACAGTACCCAGACACCACATGGGGATGGAAGTGAACAGGAGGTGGTAGAAAATACATATTTTGAACGCAGCCACTTAGCTCTTTTAAATTTGTATATTTGGGTTCCTTAGGGCTTGCTGACAAAGAATATGTAAAACGTTACGCAAATAGTCTAGGAATTACCAAATTATGGCCAAAATAAAATAGTGGGGGTGCCTGACAGCATGAAATCATTTCTGCTCATAAAATTTTTTTATAACGTGTTTGAAAAAACATTACGTTACGGAAATAGCCTACCATGTTAACTCCTATTTGATTGGAGCGCCACAAATGTAAGACTAAACACGATTGGTCAGGCTATAAATACTATCTTGTGTTGTCAGGGGAAACGTGAAAAGGTGTACTTTTTTGAAAAGATGTGTAGACATGGTTTGATTGGGTAGAGCTGCGAATATACTCAATTCAGAGCGTCTGTTCATTGCCACATCTTGTAATAAACCTACTAAGAAGCAGTGCGTTGAGCACCAGTGTATATTTTTTATAAAATAAAGCCTGGGACATCGGCAGATCGGAGTTGTGCTATATTCATTGCCAGTCAACGAAACTGTTTATTATTTCTATGAATTGTGGTAAGCTTGAAATATTCAATATCTTTTAATGAAAATTGAATGTAAATTGATAATTTATGTCTGTATATATGTGTAGTTCAGTAGCGAACATGATGTAAAGCCTATGGTACTCCAGCCTGAACAGAAGGTGTCGGAGGAAAGTAAAACTGCATGGAATGGCCAAACAGTACACTGACACCTAGATTATTGACTAGAAAGAAATAATGCTGGAATTGCAGAGGCGTAGTAACCATTAGGGAGGGAAATACTGGTATAAAGTATTTCAGATGAAGCTGACAGTTGGCCTAACGCTCTGAACTCAATGTTTGTGATGTATTGTGCTCAGTGTAGAAAGAGAGTATAAATTAGTTATGACGTAGAAGGTACATCCTTCTTGTTTCAGGGACCGTGGTCTTAAAGTTATTGAGCAGCACCTGGTCAGAGCTTTGCTGAAGCCAGAGGTGGACAGCATACTCCTTGGTCCATATAGCAACCAGTGGGGTGGCTCCAGAACTCATTAAAGTAATCGAGCAGAGGAGCCTTTTACTGCAGTCATCACGAAAGATAAGAGAGTGTGGCCATGGAGCTCAACATTATGTACCCCCATCTTAAAATGACACTGTAAAATAAAATTAAGAGGGGAATTTAATTGTTTTAATGCCAGGAACTGAGAACATCTCCAATACTAGTTCCAACAAAGACAAACTATTGAAGTCATGATGACAAATACCAACAGAGCTTGAACAAAACAAAACCAGTATTACCTCAGATTACTACTACACAACTGACACACATAGGATACTATTAATAATATATGTCACTACAAGATTCATATTGATAAATTCTGTACATATAACTTGTAATTAAAATTGATTGTGATTCCTGGTTCCCTTTGTATTTGAATCAGGACACATATACATTCATGACAGCACTGAATACATATTGTTATTTGAAAAGTTATCAGTGACTCCTTTAAGATATCCTTGTAGAGTGTTTTATGTATGTGAGAGTCACAGTGTTGTCAAGTGTGGTGGAATAAATTAAATTGTTTATCTGTCTGTTGTTGTTATGACTTACACTTCATCATACACATACCCTAGACAAATAACGTAGTCATCACACTATTCCAGAATAATTCTGACTGAGGTATACATATGTGGCAGCAAGTTAAGGTTATCTATAATACACTACTCTTATTAGATATAGATACCTTCACAGCTGATCTCAGTCAGTACACTAAGTCCCCTATAAATATTTATAACATCCCACTTCACCACAGTGAACTCATTTGATGTCCAGATGCTACCTATCGCCAATATTGTCTCTCCAGACAGATTATCGTGATAATCACACACAGAGATGGTCCCGTGAAACGATAAACGCATCCACCATCTGTGTAATCTGCCAGACAAACAGACATGGTCGTCGGCAATCCAGACAGACAATCTTGGCTACCTATTCATCCTCGTACGAGACCATATTGTGTTAAACGAGGATCGTCTCCTATCAAAAATGGCAGGCGACTGAGTCGATTGATAAGCGTATCATCGCTGACGGTGTAATTACCTGGCGGAACGTAAATACGTCTGAAGAGTAGTAAACAGGATAAAGACAGTCCCATAACAGATACCCCCGTAGGGGAGTGGAGTGTTAGAGACTTCACCCTACTAGATTCAGCATAGAGAGTAAAATAATGAATGAAAGGGCATAAAATTATGCCAAATAGAAGCGATCGGAGAGAAAATGAAGAAAAGAAATGATACTGCCGTAGTGGCTAAAGGTGTGAGAGAGCCACCAAAAGAACACCTCCAGACGTTTCGTCACACCCAGAGAAAGCCGAAAGGAGTCTGGGTTCCGACTAACCTTTTTTCGTCTATGAAAATCTCCAGGATTGGCACCTGGAATGTTCGTATCTATATGAACAAGGGAAAACTGCACAGGGAGCAGTAGAAATGAGTAATTATAGGATTGATATCCTGGGTCTCTGCGAGACACAGTGGAAGGGCATAGAGAGGAAGAAATTGATCACATGAGAAATGATGTTGTCCTCGGGTTATGAGGAGGAATGTGCCCATTTCAGTGAAGGGATGGCTATAATGCTGTCTAGTGAAGCACAGAAGGCACTTATAGAATGGGAAGCGAGGGGACCCCGAATTATTACAGCAAGATTTAAAACAGCCAAAAAGAAAATAAATATAAACATCATCCAGTGTTATGCCCTAACAAACGATAAAGAAGAATCTGTGAAAGAAGAATTTTATGCCAGACTACAAAATATTTTGGATAACAAGAAAAGAAAAGACATCACAATTTTGATGGGGAACCTAAATGCAAAAATAGAAACAGACAACACCAGATTTCAAGAAATCATGGGAAGGCAAGGATTAGGTCCGATGAACGAGAATGGGGAACTATTAACTAACTTCTGTGTTTCAAATAAATTAGCTATAGGAAGTAGCATATTTCCCCATACAAGAATACATAAAACAACATGGATATCACCAGATCACATAACTGAGAACGAGATTCATCATATATGCATAAGTAAGAAGTTTAGGTCATCATTGCATGATGTAAAAGTATATAGAGGAGCAGATGTTGTATCAGACCACCATCTTCTGTTAGCCAAAACAAAATTAAAACTCAAGAAATTTGCAACAGCACATAGCTATAGACAACAGTATAAGAGATCAGGAAATAAGAGACAACTTTTCAATCACAGTATCCAACAAATACCAAGTACTCCATAAGCTGGAAGATGAAGCAGATGCGGAAGCCCACTGGCAGCAAATAAAAAATATGTGGAACGAGACATGTGAAGAAGTACTGAGAAAAAGAGAACATCGGCACAAAGCATGGATAACAACAGAAAGTAAGATAGAAGACTGGAAAAATAAGAAAGTAGATTTAAACAGAAGCAAAACCAGAAGCTCCAAAGCCAAGGCTCATGAATTGTACATAGAAGCAAACAAAGAAGTAATAAGAAACATCAAAAGAGACAAAAGGAAGTATATTGAAGAGTTGGCAAGGGAAGCAGAGGAAGCTGCAGCAAAAGGAAATATGAGGGACCTGTACAACAACACAAAGAAGCTAACAGGGAAATATAAGCAAGCAAATGGCCTCATCAAAGACAAGAATGGAAAGTTTCTTAGTAATATACAAGAACAAATGAAGAGATGGGCAGAACATTTTGAGGAACTTCTCAATAGACCAGCTCCAACAAATCCCCCAGACATCCAGCCAGCAGAAGAGGAGCTACAAATCAGCTGTGAACGACGAAGTAGAGAAGAAATAAAGAAAGCCATAAAGCTTCTGAAAGATAAAAAAGCAGCTGGTCCAAATGGCATTCCAGTAGAGGCCATCAAAACAGATATTGATACCTCTACAGAGATATTATACAAACTACTTGGCAAAGTCTGGGAGAGAGAGGAAATACCAGCAGAATGGAAGGAAGGTTATCTGGTCAAGTTGCCTAAGAAGGGAAATTTACAAGAGTGCACAAATTATAGAGGAATAATGTTACTATCAGTGCTGGGAAAAGTATTAAACAGAATCATCCTTGAGAGATTAAAAGAGTCCATAGACAAGCAACTGAGAGATGAACAAGCAGGTTTTCGACAAAACAGATCCTGTACAGACCAGATAGCCACACTGAGAATAATAGTGGAACAAAGCCTGGAGTGGAATTCACCGCTATACATCGGATTTGTGGACCAAAAAGGCATTTGACAGTGTAGACAGAGAATCGCTCTGGAAATTGATGAGGCATTATGGAGTTCCCATGAATATCACTAACTTAATAAAGAAGACACATGAAGGCATGACATGCAGAGTTCTTAATGAAGGACAACTTACAGAACCTTTTGGGATTAGAACGGGAGTGCGACAGGGATGCCTCTTGTCTCCATCTCTTTTCTTACTAGCAATAGATTAAGTTATGAAAACATTGACCTCACACAACAGAAATGGAATTCAAGGGAATCTGACTAAACATCTTCATGATCTGGATTTTGCAGATGACTTGGCTCTTCTATTCCATAACCATAATCAGATGCAAGACAAAATAAAAATACTTGATGAGAGGTCACAACAAATGGGTCTGAAAATACACAGGGAAAAGACACAGATAATGAGAATAAATGGAAGAAATGATAACAAGATCGAACTTGAAGAAACAACACTAAAAGATGTAGAATCGTACACATATCTAGGAAGCAATATAGATAAAGTTGGAGGGACAGACAATGATATCAAAATAAGAATACAAAAAGCAAGAGGAGATCTCATTGTATTGGGAAATATATGGAAATTAAGAGAAATAAAGTCCAACACGAAAATAAGAATCTTCAACTCAAATGTCAAGTCAGTCCTATTGTATGGCTCTGAAACATGGAGAACAACAAAAACAACACCTAAAAGGCTACAAACTTTCATAAAACGTGCTTGCAAAGAATATAGGGACTGAAATGGTATGACAAAGTCACAAGACGCTGGTGATGGATAGGACACACATTGAGGAAACCTGTTGATAGCTTTACAAGGCAGTCCTTGTTCTTGAATCCACAGGGAAAGAGAGGCAGAGGTAGCAAAAAACACATGGAGAAGAGAACTGGATACAGAGGTGAAAATGATGCGGAAAACATGGAAAGAACTTGAGCGGATGGCACGGGACAGGAGGACTTGGCATGTGTTTGTTGAAGACCTATGCACCTCGGGGAGCTAAAGGGTATTAATTGATTGAAAATGGTAGTTTCTCTATACCTGGCATTGTGCTAATAAGGGGAAGGGAGGGTGTGAAAGCCCAGGGTGATTGGGATGACACCACAGTAACCGTGTATCTGTCATTATCAATATATGTTACGAGAACATCACTAGACCATAACTTTCTCGCTATATCCTCACCAATCATTGTACGTATATTAATTGTTGTTCTTGTTATATACAGTTCAGTAGTGCCGTTAGGGTACGAACTGGGAGAGTAGTCGCTTCCCCTGAACTACATTTTCCATGAGTGGCGCCTTATGTTTTTAACACACACCTATCCTTGCAGGGTTACAGACGCACCTACTCATAAAAATTGTTCCCTGCAGTGTAAACAGATGATGAACATTATGGATAATTAGCAACAATTCAGTCTATTTGATTACTATTTAGTGTGCGGACTATGCTCTCCTATATGTTTCACTAAAGTGGTGCCTTTTCACAAAATCGCACAAGGCGCACTTTTAGGCTTCCCAAATGGCTGTTTCCGTGGATTAAACAGACTAGCGTCGTGTTTAGCGACATTTAAAACATCGAGTCTTGTTCAAATGTATTATATTTGGTTTTGATAAAGGATGGAGACAAAACCAAGAAGAACAAACTATCAGGGTAGGACTAAAAAAAAATGAACGATGTAAATCAAGTAAAATAATCGTCAAAATATGTGAGTTTGGCCTACTTTACTCGACACGCCCACGACGTCTTTTGCACTTGAGGTGGAAAATTATGAAAACTTTCTATGTACGGTACCGTCAGCCCAGGAGATTGTGCCCCGATCGTCGCGGCTTCACAACAGATGAGCCCCACTAAAAACTTGCAACATACCTTCAACCTAAGAGCTGGTTACAACACTCCGGCTGCTGTGGCTGTATAGGTAGTAGAAGTAGTGTCCATAGAAGACCTAATTACTTGAGCTGGCCATCATGTAGATGACAAGAAAAGCACAGCATTACTTTGTGTTATCATTGACACATATAGGGAATACCCAACAGATCCACAAATGTTTTGTGACATCTGGTCTAGTACGTGCTCTGCATGAAGTAGGGCCGTGTCAGAAAGGGGTTAAAGATAATTTTCACAATTTTCCAAAGATGAAGCTGGATGTCATTTTAATACAACGTGATACAAATAAAAACATGTGAACATTGTTCATCCAATCGATCGGCACCGACTGGTTTACTCAACAAGAGCAAATAATATTATTTACTTTGCCTCTTGCCCTTTGCAAAATGGTCGGATACTTAGAGTGATCAAAAATTAGTATCAAGGAAAGTACGAAATGGACAAACACAGAAAAAGTGAAAATTACAAAAAAAGCAGACAAAGAACTTTTCCTTACAAAATTCTATGTGTTCAACAATAGAGCAGTTCGTTGGTCTTCTAACGAAAGGAAAAATAAAGAGTGAGAGAGAGGGGGAGAGAAATGGATGCTTTTTACAACGCATAATAGATGCAGTTCTCTTCTCGGGAATGTAGAGATTGCGGTATTCCGCGGTCATCGCAAGTACGGTATCAATGTTTAGGTTCCCAGGTAAAAATGAAGGCGAATTTTTTTAACAACTAAAAAGTTGTTGGATAAAAGTAATACATTACAGGAACAATATTTATTACTGTGTGATCGTAATGCAACATATCTCAGTTCTGCCATACTAAATGGCTTGACACAGTCCTTATAAGCCGAGATTCTATCAAAGATATTAGCTGAAATCAAAGTACCGGTAGCGACTATTGATATCACCAGAACTGATCTATTTTCTTTATCCTCGCGATATGTTACAGTAAACGATGATCCAGTGGAACTATTTGTACAATTCAACGAATTACCATGGAGCACATGCAAAAGATTTTTTTCCTTCAAAATTCTTCTTTTAGGAATCAAGAATTTGGGGCTGTAAGTAGCTGTGCTACGGTCAGTCTTAAGATGATTGAAGCACGCACCTCTTCTGGTGAAATATCAGGTCTCCAAACTAGAATGCGGGAGATTTCTCCGAATGACCTCTTTATGCACGGTCGTGTACATATAAAAACATAAAATAAGTAAATATCATGTTTTTTTTTTAAATATACAGTATAAATAAGTGTTATACTGTAAAACTGCTTTTATATTTTAAACGTAGAATAACGCATATACTTAGGCCTATTGTGAAACAATATTAATTTAAAGTTTTTATTCTGAGTAAAAAATAAATATGTGTAACAGATGTAAAAGTGTTTAAATGTTATGTCAGGTGGCGCTTTTTGTGCGTGTGTCAACCCCCCCCCCCCCCCCCCCCCCCAAATCCCGATTCCAGAATCTGGCTGCGTCACTGGTTATACATATGCAAGATAAATGAGAGTGGAAGGGCAGAATGTTAGACGGGCCTGCGCGCCCAAGTCTTAACCCTTCGAAAATAAAGTTTGTTCGTTCGTTCGTTCGTTTCTTTTACTATATTGTGTAGTTATCTAGACTGTCTGTAAAGGAAAAGAAGAACAAGATTAGAAGGATCAAGAAGTGGGTGGGTAGAAGGTGTAGCCAAGCATAAACTAAATTTGTTCATATAGTCAGTGTAAACGACCGATGTCGCTAAGAATCGTGGAAATAACTGAATGTTTTCCACCATCAACACTGTTGCTATGGAATGTTTACACATGATAGGGCAGACTTTGACAAAGAGGCCTACGTATGCCAGATTTCTTCAGTTCGAAAGGGCGGTAGACAAGTGTAAATTACATTGCGTCGTCTGGTCTACGATATTTACGATGTCACATGATCGTTAGCACCATATTAAAACTGCCACAATATATTTACGACAGCTTTCCACTTGACATTCCTGTTATTAAAAAAAAAAAGTAGACATTTGAAGATTTAATAAAATAATCAGAACTGTTTTCCTTGTAGTCTTCCTCTCTATGGCTACAGTTTAATTCGTTTTTAGTCAGATTATTAAAACAACAAAACAAAAGTGGAGGGAATTGGGGGAGTAGGGATTTTATCACCCAATGTTTATGTGCTCATTAGTTCACGGTCTGAAAAGATATCGTCTGGCGACGCGCTCTTCAAAATATCGATCTACTTCATATTCGACTAGGGATACAATATCTTGCGTGTGTATATGATTAGGATTTAGTGCCCCAAATTAAACAAATGAAAGATTGGAATGAACAGAATACGATACCGTTGTTTTGTTTGCCAATAGCGATTAGGCAATGAACAGCCCTTCCTTCGTATTTTATTTCCGCTTTGTAGCTAAGATATGAACCTCGTAAAAACGTAAAGGTCAATAATAGATACATGGTCTGGGGAAATACTGAAAGGAATGGCCACATTTACGTTATGCGTCTTCTATTTGACCTTAGATCACAGTTAAATATACACTATACATTCTAATTATAACCCATCAGAGGTTGAACTGAAGAAGAGACATGGTCCGCAACCAGAGGATACGTCATGGCCTCAAAACCCAGCCTCTGCAGACCCAGGTGGAACAGTCCCAGTTACGATGGTGTGGCCATGTCTGCGGAATGGGGGAAGATCGGCTAACATGACTCATATAGGAAATCAAGATGCCAGGGATCCAGACCTCCAGGACTGACTACCCAGAGTTTGGTGAGAGCACAACATCAGACAATCTATGAAGGATCGAGGACGAGATTGGAACCAGGCGGGGAAGAAGACAGCCGATATGATAGTATGGTGCTCTCTCTGGCAAACCTCTACACCCCAAGGTAGAAGAGGTACGACTAAGTAAGTAATAAGAGGTTGAATGGGATATTTTTGTTTACAAAATATTAAAAAGTTGCTACTAATTTCCTTTCTAGAATCACCTACAAAGAACTAAGACATACTCGTATGTTAGCAACTGTTGGAAATTTGGCAGTTATTGTTGGTTCATCTGTTGACATTAAAATAAAATTGTTTAAAAATTTAAGGCTATCATTATGACAGTTATAAAAATTTACGAAGATGCTGTCAAACCTAATTATAATATTATGATGTTGATGGTGCCATCATCAATAAATTGTTACACAAGGCACCACTGGGGAAGGGCATACAGACTGGTGTGATGGAGTTACTGTGATTTAGTCTTCAATAGGCCCCATTTCGTTTTTTTCTTCGTAACTATTGAGTTTGCCATTTTTGTCTTCCCTCTATTAAAGATTGGGAAGTATTCTTTTTTCTCTCTGAATAATAGGGGTGTTTAGATTTGTTCTGTAGGTAAAGTAATTGCGGGTTTTTTTCTATAGGGATTAATGTAGGTTAGTACTGAATGGCACCAGTCGGCCTTTTTCTAAATATCGCGATCTTGGAATTTCATTTTTGCGTTGTTAAATTTATCGCGGTCATTTTATCGTGGGGAAGGGGAGATGACCCCTACCCAGGTAACGTCCAACGTAAGTTGGAGCGAATCACATTCGTTTCTGCTCCCGCAAACAGGCGTCGTTAGGTAACGTTACGTAGCCGGAAATACGCGCGCATTTAAAGTAAGTAGAATACACTGGTTCTAAATTTAGAGATGAGCGCATGGAAAATTTTAGAGTATCTTTAATTCTATTGGTTGTAGTGAGACGCCTAGCCTCAAGTAGGTCGGGGGTTAGCGTTGTTAAATCTAAAATAAAGTACGCGGTTTTCTATTTCGGGCCTCTTAGTCTGCAGAAAGTCTGGGCCGTGTATCCAAGCATATTGTCGGCTTCTAACGCTGAAGGAACGCAATATTTGGTATGTCAGTAATTTAAAGTAGCGTGGTAATTAAATCTAGTTCTCTAATAGAGCCTTAGTCCGTTCTAATTTAATTTATTTTTGAACTTTATAACTTGTAACGCCATCATTTATTTCTACAGTGTTAGCAGGGCCTATGAGTGATAAAGAGATATTTCGTAGGTGTGCTCCGTAGATTTAATAGAAAGTCTGTAGAAATACACGCATCCTAGATTTATATTAATTTACAGAATATTCTGTAGCGCGTGCATTTTATTTCCTTGAGAGTTTAATTCTGATAAGTCTCATTTAAAAAAAATACGGGAACGGATTTTTTTCGGGAAATTTAATCACGTGGTTTACCGGGATTTATTTGGACAGGAATTCTGGATGGAGAGAGGGGATAATTAAATATTTTTCTATCGGGGGAGTTAAAATATAATTGCAGGGAAACCACGTGGGGTAGAGGTGAAAGGAAATTTATGGTGCCTTAAGTGGTTGTGTAATTAAATATTATGCAGAGTAGTATTTGATTTTGTGTTATGGAATTTAATGAGTTCTAGGAAATATAGTCTATAGAGATAGATATATTTCTGTGTATAGAGATGTAATATAAATGTACTGAGGAATTTTAAACACGGGTGTGCATTAAATGTTATGTATTCTAATTTGTGTTTGGGGGAAACGATGATAAGGTCCTGAGACCGCTTACAGAGTTAAAGTAGGCCTAAGTACGGGAGGTTTTAAGGCTTGAGGCAAGCTGTGTATAATCAAGTATTGATCAGTGAGTCTGGAGTTTACTAGACAGACAGGGTGTAGTCGGGAGGAGATGACCCAGGGTCAGTAAATATTTACGTATCGTCGTGCACAAGAGAGGGGAAATAGGGGAGCAGTCTGCGTTTCGGGTGTTTACATGTTTGTGCTAAGATATGAGCGTGACTGAAGCAGCAACTGTATATGTTTTATATGTAAGTTTAATATGAGAGTATTTTGGTATTGTAGTACAGAGTGGCATGTCTTTTGTGTCCACAGCAGTGGTCACGGCCCGAAGAGCGGGGGTTGCCAATAAATCTTGTTCCTGACAGCTGGCAAAGGTAGCCAGTCTTCTCAAGAGAAAAGTCGAGGCAACGCCAGAGGCGTAAGAGCTTGTACCGCGGTGGGGTATCGGCTCTGAGTATTGTGGCCCCAGAGAGGGAGCGAGGAAGAGCAGGTCGAGACAGCGACAGTCTTCAGTGGAAGGGTTTTCTTAAGACCCGGAGCTCTAAGCTCATACACACCCATCGAACCCAAGCAAGCGGGTTGGTGTGTCTTTTTTTTGCTCGGTCAAAAATAATACCGAAGTGCCAAAACCCAAATGAGGGGTAACATAGCAAGGGAGAATCAGCTTTCTTTTCGCCAAATAGAGAAGCCTCTACAGTCTACGGCAAGGGCCTAGTCATCAGAAGTACAAGTCAGAACCAGGAAGAAAGGGATATCATTTCCCAGTTGCTGACATGAAACGAGAGCAGCAAGGCAGAAGTGGAGAGAGAGATGGTGAAAAATAGATCAGGGACCTGCAGAGTCTCATATTATTCTTAGAGGGTAGCCTCTGAGCCTTAGAGTTAGAAAAAGTCTATTACATAGCAGTGCAGAGTGTGACTTAGTGGCGTATACCGCGGACAGAGTTAGCAGCTGTGCAGATAGTCTTCAAGAAGGGTCAGCAGCCATTGACAATAGAGATAGTAGTGTAATAGAGAGTGGGGGCTACAGTTGATGCCCACTAAAGTAGATGGTATTAAGAATCCAATTAATCATTCTGATTTTATTTCCCCAGCAAGGTGAATGAATGAGTGAGAGTGGTTGGGTTCATATTTTGATGTGTCTTATAAATTTAAATTGAGTCTTTTTTTTCCAGGTCAGTGCAAACCTGGCACGTTATATATATATTGTTGTTACTATGTTATGAAATTATGTGGATTTGTATAATAAACTTATTTAATGTTTCACTGGATCAGCTTCGTCACTGTATAGCCCTTAACTGTTGTCCGTACAGTGGTGTCTGTAGTGTTAGTTTAACCTTATCTCCTTTAGTCTGTTAAAGGTAGCCAGAGGTGGTGAGTTTATAGCAATTCTTTTAGTCACGATTTGGCGAGGAAGATTTAATTTCGGTTATCCTCCTCGGGCCAATAGACTCACCTTACTACATTCACTGTCATTTCTCAAAATAAATCTATTATCTTAGTCTTTTCTCACACTAGGGTCTTGTCCTACACTTGGGCATAACTCTAACCTAAATCCAACTCGTGACAAAGTGGGTGGCGATCGTCCTTGGGATCAGCTTTGTAGGATCATTCTGGGATCTTATCTAGATTGACAGATTGTTTTCTATAGGAAAGTCTGAGAATAGATTCTTTCAATATCCCCTAGACTGAGCTATTAGAACTGATCCAGTTATAAGTTTTTCCACAGAAAGTTTTTCCACAGGTTGCAGGCAGTTGGATTGTAGTGATAGGTTAGTTATAGAACTTAGAGGTAATTGATGGCTAACTGAATTTTTTTCTTAACAGGAAGGTAGAAGTTTTAGTAGCTGCATAACCCTATTTTTCAGGTAGTTATTAGTCAGACTGGTGCTAGTCTGAGTGCGGGTTTTTGCGACAGAATATTCCTAGTAGGTAACAGTAAATTATTCTTGTTCCTTTTTTGTCATTTCCCCTCGTTGTGAGTACTGCTGATTTGTCAGGTAAGATGGCTGAATTGGTCAAGCTACTTACTGCATGGAAGGACGCAGCTAAAAGCATGGGAATGGATGAGGCCGAGACTAGGGCTTACATTATGAGGGAACAGGACCGGCAGACGGAGAGGGAGAAAAGGGAAGCGGAGAAAGAGGAGAGAAAGGCAGAAAGGGAAGCGCAGGAACGGGCTGCGGCGGCAGAAAGGGAAGCGCAAGAGAAGGAGAAGGCAGCAGAGAGACAGCATGAACTTGCCCTGCGTTCATTGGAACTGCAGTACCGATCTTCGGAAGGCAGTTCGGCCAACGGAGATTCTCCCGGAACAGGGGCGACAGACACCTCAGGAAATGGAGGGCCCCGGATGGCAGCCATGAATTTTCCGATGGACTCTTTCCCTAACGGAAATGAGAAAATTGAGGTATTTTTAGAAAAATTTGAACGGATGGCAAAGGCATACGGGCTGGATGATAGTAGGTACCACAAAGTGATTTTTGTTTGCACAGAAACACCAGAGAAAACAATGCAGTTTAGAAGCTCTTGGAAAACCATGAAATTGGGTACTTAATTTTTTAAAATCGGACAAAAAATAAAAATGTTACGGCATTTTAAAAAGTGTATGTACTTTCGCAAAGTTAAAAAAGTTACATCACACCAACTTCAGAGTGCTCCCGTTTTCTTAAATATAATCTTAGAATCTTCTCTGATAAACAGCATACAGTCTGCAATACACTGATCACATAAAGAAAACTATAGGGCTATATCATGAATAATTATCAATATATTTTAGACCAAATATTGCAAATCATTACCAAAAAAATGTAGTATTTTGCATGAACATCAATTTTCACAACATCATATTTCAAAAAATATAAAAGGTACAAGCTTTAAATTTGTACATATTAATCTGCATACTACACAAATACAACCCAATTTTTTTCAGAGGATTTGAACATCTGTTTGTTCTTGTATAATTTTTAAAAATATGTCCAGAGGCCAATTTGTCGCAGGGGAAGAAAAAATGTAAAAATTAAGATTTTTTTTTTTTTAAATACTGTCCATATTTCAATTAAAAAATCATTTGTAGGCAATAATTAACAACATGTAAACAATAATTAACAATATCTAAACGCTATTTTGTGATAAAACAACTGGTTACTAGCATTAAAAAATGTTTTTTATACCATCGTAGTATGAGTCATATGCAACAGTAAAATTCCAGAAGTGAGTTTTCTTTACATGTATAGAGCATTAAACATACCATTATTATCATACATGTAGTGCATTGAAAATCACGACGAACCTTAAAACTTGAAAAGTGTACAGCCTGCTTAAATTAAAATGTTTATTAATTAACATGAATACGTGAGTCTGAACTATTTAAAGTGCATTTCATGAAAGCTGTTTATACCCGGTACTAACATATTTATGTTCGAGGTAAGACTATCAACTAGTGCCTGCTAGTCCGGACATTTCAGTACACCGTCAGTTACTAAGTTATGGTATTTTTCCGGTTTCCTAGCCTTGTCTCAATACGTCGACCATTGGCGTTTGGTTTTCCGATATCATTCGCTTTAAGATCATTATTCACCCTATTATGTTGCAAAATAAACCTTCATTTAATTACCAATTAATCAAAACATGCATTTTTTATTCAAATTGGTAACTTTCTTAGCTTTTCAAGCTCTTGAAAAAATTAGATTGTTGTGCGAATGTCTGAAGCGGTGATAACAATTCAATCCACGTTGTTACACAAAAACTGTGCGATCGTGTTAAATTGCTAAATAATATTAAAACTATTGTAAATTTTACATTTGAAGTTCAAAACATTATTAATAAGTGATATACTTACGTATAGTCAACCTCAAATCAGAAGATGTGATGATGTTTGCACATGAGCCAATGAAAGTGGCGTCTCAATCTTGATGACATCGGGAGTTATGACGGTCGATGGAACAGCCTCGCTGTCTATTTTTCGCTAAATTTCTAGACTTAGCTTGAGCGATACAGGACTTACTCAAAGTCAATTAGCTCCGCCAGCAAATATCAGAAGTCTTTAAAATTTCACACGAATAAAGGAAAATGGCTCCCAAATCTTCTCATATATTGCAAACAATTATAACAACATTTAAAATGTCACATCTTGTAAAATTTCAACTTCACTTTGAGAAATCGACGTCTTCCACGTTGTTTTCTACAGCTTGCAATATACCAAATTAAAGATATGCATCTTCCCATCATAATGGTGAAAATAGTATGCAAATCAGACGTTTGCTGGTCAAGCGAAACCCGTTTGAATGAAGCGGGGTGAGGCAAAAAACGCCGAGAGTTGGCCGCGCGCCCGGGCAAACTACGCGTAACGTTGCTGTTAGTTTTTATTAGTAAAAAAAATACTTCAATAACTTTTATTATTCGGGAATTAATACATTTCAAAAGAGAAGAGGATAATGAGTATTGTGATATAAATTTTATTACAATCCGCTTAATAGCAAAGGGACAGCGACGACTTAAACTTGACGAATTTTCCTCAGTTTTCTCAACTTTCGTGCGTTGTCAACCAAAAAAGCGGCCGGTTTGGGGTACCTAATGATAGTCTTTGGTGTCTCAAATTATCTCAATCTCTAAGAGGACATGGGTATGAGGTCTATAGCAAGATGCTAGTGGATGACCAGAATAACTTTGAGGCACTGCGGAACGCCCTGTTACAGCGATTCCAATGGACTCCCCGGAAGTGCCAAACGATGTTTAGGGAAAGTAGACTGGAGAAAGGAGAAAGTTTTCCCCAGTTCGCAGAGAGGCTGAGGAATTACCTCACTCGCTGGAGAGAGTTGTCGGGTTTGGCTAAATCTTTTGAAGGTTTGGAAGAATTAGTTCTGTGCGAACAGATAAAGGCCAACATGTCTCCGGACTTAAGGAAGTACCTGGCGGAGCAGGGCGCCCAGCAACTGGACCAGATCATTCTGTTTGCTGAAAGGTTCCAGACGGCACAGGCCGAAGTACTGGGCCAGAAACGAAAACACCCAGACCCGCCAGTCCAGGACAAAGGAGCTTCATCGTCACAGTCGTTTTCTCATGCTCACCAGCAGCAGGGGCCTTCACGCAAGGAGCCCCATTCCGGTCATAACCTGCGCCCCCAGCCTCACAACAGATCACAGGGGCCAAACTCTCAGGACCCCGCCCGAAACCGAGGAGATAATGAGAGATACTGTCGAAATTGTCGGACCACTTCACATTGGACCTCCAGGTGTATGAATAAACCACCCGTGCATCATGCGGCTTGCTTAAGGCCTGTGAGAGTGACAAAAGGGAACACCTGGGAACCCATTCAGTCGGAGAAGTTGTTCTCCAACAGCGGACCAGCAGAAGTGAACAGGACTGCGACAACGTGTTTATTCGACAGCGGTCTTACATACCCCAGCATAGTTGCCCGACATCTGGTGAAGCCCGGGCAAATGACAGGGGAGAAAGTTGATATTGGTGGCATTTTAAGGAAAGGGGCCTCACAGCGCTTTCCAGTAGCCAATATTCAGGTGAAGTGCAAGTTTGTGCGTGGCACGATTAAAGCTGCTGTAATGGCACAGCCAGCTTACGACTTCATCCTAGGGGCCCCACATTTAGTTTTGGGAACCCCTAGTACACCGATCCTTGCTGATGCAAGGGGGCCTACTGCAGGCCAGATAAGTGAAAAGGGAGAACCCCTAATTCACGGAGCCCTGAGCGAGCTCGAACATCCATGTCTTGTTAAGGAGAGGTTAGGAGCCTCTAAGGACAGCGGTATGTTAACTGCAGAGGCGTATTCACCTGTCAGCCCTGTTCATCCTAACGGACAAACAGAGGTGACGCCTCTGATTTCGGAAATACATTCTTTGTTGTCGGGAATTAGGCCCCCGATGGTATTAGCTCCTTCAGGAGAGGGACATACTGACAAGAACTGTATCACATATGTCAACGACCAGCGCACTCTTAAAAGGGCACGAGACGGCGAATCGAGCGAACATATGTTTCCAACCAGCCCTGGAGCCCCATCCGACCAGCACTTTACTCAAACGGAGGACAGTGATCTGAGTGTCCGTTTGCCTATAAACGGAGATGGGCCCCACAACTCTCGTATCTCGTTTACAGGAAACGACCCGCGTAACGAGGAGCCTGAAAAATTGGCTATATTTTCCAATTTGTTTCAAGGAACATTGGAACCAGTCCCTGAGTACTTTATCTCAGATACTCCGCGATCTAACGGGATCTTAAACCGTCAAGTGTCACGGCAGGACACATTCCAACTGACGCCAGTAACTCTCACAGGGGAGGGCAAGGTTGAGGGTAGAACCAGGGTGTTAGACGGAGGACTCCCGTGGACTACAGTTTCCTCTCACGAACTTTTCAGGCCAGAAAAGAGTGAGGAAAGCGGCCTTACGAATTTGCAAGGGGCTATGTTAGAGAGCTCTGTCCCTCTTCATGTTGGTAGGGGAAGAGCGATCACAGAACCACTGCCAGGGGCAGATACTACCTATCTTGTTCCAAAGATAGAAGCTACTGGGATCAGTAAGGATTCAGTAGACACCCAGAAAATGAACGGAAACCCTGTGTCAGAAATACACGAGATTTCTCAGGTTCATTGCAAGGTACCAGCGGTAACAACCCCGCTGGCGAGCAGCTCCATAGTCGCCATCGCCAGGCCTCTACAGAGCCAGTCGGTCAGGTCGGCTGATCAGGTCAGTCTGTTGAGAAACCTAGCCAGGGAAGTTTTAGACCCACCATGGGATGGCACAGGTCTAGAGAGAGAACAGCCCTTCAACAGGAGCATGGGAGTAGATAAGGAGAGAAAGAAGGAGAGAATTGTGCACGGGTCTTTGGACAACGGTGAACAGTTACGCACGGTTACGGCGATTTCTGACCCAGTCAGTCAGCCGGATACCAGTAATACATTACCACGCACCGTTAGGAAAGTACGTGGGAGAACTCGCAGGAGAGGAAAAGTGAAGAAAGAACTTGGGAGTGCGGCAGCCAGGGAAAACCCCAGTAGGGACCCTGAAACTTCAGCGATTTCAGACAGCTCGGGAGACATAGATAGGGGCCAATCTGAACACCAAGACCACAGTAAATTAGATCGGCAGGCTCCGACCTCGAAGGGTGGGGTAATGTGATGGAGTTACTGTGATTTAGTCTTCAATAGGCCCCATTTCGTTTTTTTCTTCGTAACTATTGAGTTTGCCATTTTTGTCTTCCCTCTATTAAAGATTGGGAAGTATTCTTTTTTCTCTCTGAATAATAGGGGTGTTTAGATTTGTTCTGTAGGTAAAGTAATTGCGGGTTTTTTTCTATAGGGTTTAATGTAGGTTAGTACTGAATGGCACCAGTCGGCCTTTTTTCTAAATATCGCGATCTTGGAATTTCATTTTTGCGTTGTTAAATTTATCGCGGTCATTTTATCGTGGGGAAGGGGAGATGACCCCTACCCAGGTAACGTCCAACGTAAGTTGGAGCGAATCACATTCGTTTCTGCTCCCGCAAACAGGCGTCGTTAGGTAACGTTACGTAGCCGGAAATACGCGCGCATTTAAAGTAAGTAGAATACACTGGTTCTAAATTTAGAGATGAGCGCATGGAAAATTTTAGAGTATCTTTAATTCTATTGGTTGTAGTGAGACGCCTAGCCTCAAGTAGGTCGGGGGTTAGCGTTGTTAAATCTAAAATAAAGTACGCGGTTTTCTATTTCGGGCCTCTTAGTCTGCAGAAAGTCTGGGCCGTGTATCCAAGCATATTGTCGGCTTCTAACGCTGAAGGAACGCAATATTTGGTATGTCAGTAATTTAAAGTAGCGTGGTAATTAAATCTAGTTCTCTAATAGAGCCTTAGTCCGTTCTAATTTAATTTATTTTTGAACTTTATAACTTGTAACGCCATCATTTATTTCTACAGTGTTAGCAGGGCCTATGAGTGATAAAGAGATATTTCGTAGGTGTGCTCCGTAGATTTAATAGAAAGTCTGTAGAAATACACGCATCCTAGATTTATATTAATTTACAGAATATTCTGTAGCGCGTGCATTTTATTTCCTTGAGAGTTTAATTCTGATAAGTCTCATTTAAAAAAAATACGGGAACGGATTTTTTTCGGGAAATTTAATCACGTGGTTTACCGGGATTTATTTGGACAGGAATTCTGGATGGAGAGAGGGGATAATTAAATATTTTTCTATCGGGGGAGTTAAAATATAATTGCAGGGAAACCACGTGGGGTAGAGGTGAAAGGAAATTTATGGTGCCTTAAGTGGTTGTGTAATTAAATATTATGCAGAGTAGTATTTGATTTTGTGTTATGGAATTTAATGAGTTCTAGGAAATATAGTCTATAGAGATATATATTTCTGTGTATAGAGATGTAATATATAAATGTACCGAGGAATTTTAAACACGGGTGTGCATTAAATGTTATGTATTCTAATTTGTGTTTGGGAGAACGATGATAAGGTCATGAGACCGCTTACAGAGTTAAAGTAGGCCTAAGTACGGGAGGTTTCCCTACCTGTTTTTAATGTTTTAAGGCTTGAGGCAAGCTGTGTATAATCAAGTATTGATCAGTGAGTCTGGAGTTTACTAGACAGACAGGGTGTAGTCGGGAGGAGATGACCCAGGGTCAGTAAATATTTACGTATCGTCGTGCACAAGAGAGGGGAAATAGGGGAGCAGTCTGCGTTTCGGGTGTTTACATGTTTGTGCTAAGATATGAGCGTGACTGAAGCAGCAACTGTATATGTTTTATATGTAAGTTTAATATGAGAGTATTTTGGTATTGTAGTACAGAGTGGCATGTCTTTTGTGTCCACAGCAGTGGTCACGGCCCGAAGAGCGGGGGTTGCCAATAAATCTTGTTCCTGACAGCTGGCAAAGGTAGCCAGTCTTCTCAAGAGAAAAGTCGAGGCAACGCCAGAGGCGTAAGAGCTTGTACCGCGGTGGGGTATCGGCTCTGAGTATTGTGGCCCCAGAGAGGGAGCGAGGAAGAGCAGGTCGAGACAGCGACAGTCTTCAGTGGAAGGGTTTTCTTAAGACCCGGAGCTCTAAGCTCATACACACCCATCGAACCCAAGCAAGCGGGTTGGTGTGTCCTTTTTTTTTTTTGCTCGGTCAAAAATAATACCGAAGTGCCAAAACCCAAATGAGGGGGTAACATAGCAAGGGANAATCAGCTTTCTTTTCGCCAAATAGAGAAGCCTCTACAGTCTACGGCAAGGGCCTAGTCATCAGAAGTACAAGTCAGAACCAGGAAGAAAGGGATATCATTTCCCGGTTGCTGACATGAAACGAGAGCAGCAAGGCAGAAGTGGAGAGAGAGATGGTGAAAAATAGATCAGGGACCTGCAGAGTCTCATATTATTCTTAGAGGGTAGCCTCTGAGCCTTAGAGTTAGAAAAAGTCTATTACATAGCAGTGCAGAGTGTGACTTAGTGGCGTATACCGCGGACAGAGTTAGCAGCTGTGCAGATAGTCTTCAAGAAGGGTCAGCAGCCATTGACAATAGAGATAGTAGTGTAATAGAGAGTGGGGGCTACAGTTGATGCCCACTAAAGTAGATGGTATTAAGAATCCAATTAATCATTCTGATTTTATTTCCCCAGCAAGGTGAATGAATGAGTGAGAGTGGTTGGGTTCATATTTTGATGTGTCTTATAAATTTAAATTGAGTCCTTTTTTATTTCCAGGTCAGTGCAAACCTGGCACGTTATATATATATTGTTGTTACTATGTTATGAAATTATGTGGATTTGTATAATAAACTTATTTAATGTTTCACTGGATCAGCTTCGTCACTGTATAGCCCTTAACTGTTGTCCGTACAGTGGTGTCTGTAGTGTTAGTTTAACCTTATCTCCTTTAGTCTGTTAAAGGTAGCCAGAGGTGGTGAGTTTATAGCAATTCTTTTAGTCACGATTTGGCGAGGAAGATTTAATTTCGGTTATCCTCCTCGGGCCAATAGACTCACCTTACTACATTCACTGTCATTTCTCAAAATAAATCTATTATCTTAGTCTTTTCTCACACTAGGGTCTTGTCCTACACTTGGGCATAACTCTAACCTAAATCCAACTCGTGACAACTGGTTTGATGCAGACCGTCCTGCAATAGAGCGAGTTACAGTGCTGACCTGATACTCCCCAGGAATGGTGGTAATGACAGAAATGAAATATGCATTGGTACACACTAAAGGAGCGTCCAATCGACAGAGTGGTTAGAGTGCTGGTCTGTCGCTGCAAAGGCGCCGGGTTCAAATTACGGTACCGACACTCTGCAGTCTACCCAGAAGTATATGGGTACCTGACTCTGCTCTATGAGTCAGGGTATGAAAAGGCAGCGAGGAAGGGAACTGGTCACCCCCACCTCTCAATGCTGGACCTAGTATGGTGAAGTCTCTAACACTTCACTCCCCTACACCAGTATCTACTGTGGGACTACCCTTTTACATACGGTAATAAATATCCAACTGTTCATTCTATGTTTTCCTCATCATTTTCACCTCTGTATCTAGGTCTCTTCTCCATGTGTTTTTTTGGGTCTACCTCTGCCTCTCTTTCCCTGTGGATTCCAGAACAAGGACTGTCTTGTAATTCTATCAACAGGTTTCCTCAATGTGTGTCCTATCCATCGCCAGCGTCTTCTTCTCAACTCTTGTTCCACTGGCACTTGTCTGGTTCTTGTCATCAATTCCACATTTGTGACTTTGTCATACCATTTCAGTCCTTCTATTCTACGCAAACACCCGTTTATAAAAGTCTGTAGCTTTTTGGTTGTTGTTTTTGTTGGTCTCCAGGCATGTCATACAAGGTGACATATGAGGTTGTACATGAGGCTGACAACCTCATCATGTAAAACAGTGACGTAGTTGTCAGACCAGATCGGCTGCTATTTCTACATCAAAGGTTGACTGCAATGGTTTTCCATAGTACTGCTTTATTCTATCTACACTTTTTGCCAAAAGTGACCTGTGGTCATATTTTGATATAAAGTAGTTTAATCTATCATCTTACACAATATCTAACAGTTAACATTCTGGATCATCATGTCATAATTTCATTTTAATGTGATATATCCTTCTATTCAACTAGTAACCCAAAAACTTTAAATGCGTTGTTCTCAAAACAAGCTGAAGTGGAGATAGAATAAAGCAGTACTGAAGCGATGCAGACCTTTCCAACTTGCCTTGAGGGTACAATCTGATTGGCTCGTTCCTGTTCATTTCTTGAAAGTGTCTTCTAATTTATGGCGTCATCTTCCTCTAGCTTCAAGATGGCGTTGAATCTTTTTATATGACCAAAATATCGTATGTGTTAAACTGTGATCTCATTTATTAATTCTCTTGTCTGTCTTTGCATTTCTTTGACCTCTTTGTTTTGTTTTCTGTTCTTTTCATGAGACGCACGTCATATTTCTACATATTAACATTTCAAGAGCCAAAGATCTTCTGACAGCTTGTTCATTGGCCACGTTTTTACGCCATACAGTAATGAAGAGTATACATAACACCTATTGACTCTCATGTTTAACTTGCGAGTTGCTTGCATGGATGTCTGTATGTGTCTCATGTTGTTGAATATAGGTTTGGCTATTCCTACTCTCATCTTGATTTCTGCCTCACATCTGCCATCTTCTGTTGCAGATGTAGCCTTAACTCATAATCAAATGAAAACGGGGGTCGCAGCAGCTAAGAGGTATGGCGTCCGCCTCAAATTCTAAATGTACCGGGTTCGATTCCCAGTAGAGGGAATATAATTTATGGAAATTTTTTTCAGAACCAGTGGTCCTAATGATGTCATACTCACCCCTGGTCTCCTGGGTAGTGAGATCAGATGCTTACCCTTCTCGGATAAGGGCAAAAAAATAGGAGGTCCTGTGTTGTGCACATTAAAAATCCCATGGCAGTTGGAAATCGTAAAGAATAGGCCATAATGCCGCTGCCCTGGTAAAATTTAAAAATAAGAAACCTACTCACCACAAAAATATTTATAGAACGTGTGATTCCTGTATACACACACTGGGATTCTCGTCGATACTACGGAGTTAGTGCACTGTGCTGAGATCCTCCTGGTGGGATCTAAGGGAGGAGATCAGTGCACTGAAGGTAGTCCTGCAAAGGAAACGATGATGGTGGATGATGATGATGGATAATGATGATGGATGAGGATGAAGATGGGTGATGATGGATAATGAGGATGATGTATGATGATGAAGATGTATGATGATGAAGATATGGACGATGATGATGGATGATAATGGATAATGATGATGATGAATGGTGATGAAGATATGGATGATGATGAAGGATGATGATGATGGATGATGATGAAGGATGATGATAATGGATGATGGATGATGATGAACCAAACCAAATGAAAATATAACTACCAAAACAGACAAACATTCTTGTCAGCATAATTTTGCCCGATTGTTTTGCAGATTTGCAATTTTTGGTCTCAGATATATTGATAATTATTCATGATGTAGCCTTATAGTTTTCTTTGTGTGATCAACATATTGCAGACTGTATGCTGTTTGTCAGAGAATGTTGTAAGATTATATATAAGAAGACGGGAGTGCTCTGAAGTTGGTGTGATGTAACTTTTTCAACTTTGCGAAAATATTCTAAGTCCCCACACTTTTAAAAATGCCATAACTTTTTTATTTGTAGTTCTAATTTAACAAATAAAGTACCAAATTTCATGGTTTCCCAAGGGCTTCCAAGCTGCATTGTTTTCTCTGGTGTTTCTGTGCAAACAAAAAAATCACTTTGTGGTACCTACTTGCAGAGAATAAGAGGATTAAAGTGGTATGACAAAATCAATAATGTGGAACTGATGACAAGAACCAGACATGGATCTGTGGAACTGATGACAAGAACCAGACATGGATCTGTGGAACTGATGACAAGAACCAGACATGGATCTGTGGAACTGATGACAAGAACCAGACATGGATCTGTGGAACAAGAGATGAGAAGACAACACTGGCAATGGACAGGACACACATTGAGGAAGCCTGGTGATAGCATTACAACTGCATCATGTAAAAAACACTGCCACAGAAAACACCACAGCAAGAGCATGCCAAAGCTTGGTCAAGGCTTCCTGCAAGGGGACCAGCTACAGTGTGGTGGCTCCATGGCTTCATTACTTGTGCAAAGGAAACGATGATGATGGATGATGATGATGGATAATGATGAAGATGGACGATGATGGATAATGATGAAGATGGATGATGATGAAGATATGGATGATGATGAAGATGGATGATGATGAAGATATGGATGATAATGGATAATGAAGATGGATAATGATGATGATGGATAATGATGAAGATATGGATGATGATGATGGATGATGATGAGGAGTAATAAAACGTTATTATGAGATACAGAAACATTTATATGATGAAATGATCAAAATATAAATGAATATGTGATTTTTACAGGTTAGAGGAGGCAAGAAATGGACAAAATATTCTCACTTGATATGGCAACATGAACAGAAATTAACAGAACATTCTTACAAGATAAAGCAACATAAAACTCAGCAAACATTTTTACAAAATAAAACAACATAAAACTCAGCAAACATTCTTACAAGATAAAGCAAACATAAAACTCAGAAAACATTCTTACAAGATACAGAAAGATGGCTTGACATAAACAGCCAAAACATGCCCCGTATAGTTCCCATGGATCTCTGAAGAGACAAAGAAAGAACAGCACTAGTGCACTCTCAGGCATGTCGTACAAGGTGTCTAATATGAGGTTGTACATGAGGCTGGCAACCTCATAATGTAACAACAAATTGCCACATAAACTACCACTATAAGAACATGTGAATGCTTGGTCCAGGCTTCCTACTACGGCACCAGCCACAGTGGTAGCTCCATGCTCTGTAAGGTGTGCAAAGAAAAATAATGATAATGATGTTGTTGTTGTTCAGAATCGACATCATCGCGCTCCGGGCAAACCCATAGGTGCTCAGTCTCCCTTAGCAAATGTCGAAGGGTATGAATGCTAGCAGTTCCTGTTGCGCGATGATTATGATGATGAAAATATGAAAGGACTAAGCAATATGACATGACTGTAACAAGCACACGTATGTATGTATAGGAAACTTCTTTTATTGATTTCAAACATTGATAACAAGTATTTATGCGCAACAACAGAACAGAAAAAATAGCATATTAAATACACTGACAGTGTATGTGAGTATATGAGGAGGACTGTAATAGGACGGGGGGAAACCGGTAGAATGACAAAAACAAGATGATTACACACCATAATCTATTCATCTATTTTTATTCATTTATTAATTTATACAAATTTATATTATTTACACACATCAGGGAGTGTTTTCTCTTATTTTTTAAGTTTTATGTTTTCCACTTAATTCTCACTTTCTTTCCTTTCTGTTTTTTGTTTGTCTGTCCCTGACGAAGGCCTTGTGGCTGCAACATAGGTTTTTCTTGTCCTTTCTCCTAGTAAGACTATTGCAATTTGTTTGTTTGTTTTTATCATTCTACCGTTTGACAATTGATGTGAGTAATATAACTCATTACTGAGTAAGAATGTACAATTTATACAGGCAGCAAAAACCAAGCAACAGTAATAACATGCAGGCAACAAGCAATCACAGATGACTGATAAAAGTCACGTCCTGTACAGCACATCATGGTTAATCTTAAATATAATTCTGTAAGTTCACTATGTAGGAAAAGTCTGAAAAATTGTTTAATTCATTAAAATAAAGAGAATTTTGATTTCAGTCAATTAAGTCAACTGCAATGTATTGATCACAAACTTAAGTTATGCAATCCAACTAGGAACTGTAAGCATGAAGTGACAATCAGGGTTGTAGTATCGACCAACAAATTTTCTGACTCCGACCCCTGACATTTTAGAAGTCTTTTTGAGTACAGTTTTTTACTAGTCATATGGCATAAAATTTGGAGTCTGAGTCCACAACTTCGACTTCACAGCCCTGGTAATAATAGCCAAAAATGACAAGTTAAAACAATCTTTTTAAAAAAAAAAAATTGACTAAGTCATGTAATAAAAGGTTGTGCGTAAGGCCAGCAACTTTATCATGTAAAAAAATATGCTACTGAAACCTCTGCTGCAAGTCTAACAAGCCATAAATGGGTACCAAACTCTATTCTTGAATTAGGGAAGGCAAAGGCAGCAAGGTAGGGAACTGGTCACTCCACCTCATACAGCTGAGACCTTGAACAGTGAAGTCTGAAACACTTCACTTCACTTCACTTCAGCAGTTTGTGATACGGGACGGCTATTACCTTTTTAAATTTTGGCAATACAAGCAGAACTGTATTGTTCATGCTGAATTTAAGAAAATACTGTTTTATTAGCTCCTTTGATAAAGGAATGTACCAACCTGCATTTGTTCAAATGCCATTTTTCTTCGGTTTTTAAAGCAAGAAAATGAATAAGAAGTGTATCAACCACCATTTGTTCAATTGCATTTTTCTTCAATTTTAAAACTAGAAAATAGTGAAGAAGTGTATCAACCAGCATTTGTTCAACTTCATTTTTTTCTTCAGTCTTTAGCAATCAAGTGATAAAGAAATATATCAAATGGCATTTTTTTATGGTGAATTTGTCTTCAGTCCTAAAGCTAGAAGATGGTCAAGAAATGTATCAACCGGCCTTTGTTCAACTTCTTTTTTCTTCAGTTTTAAAGCTAGAAAACGATAAAGAAATGTATCAACCGGCATTCATTCAATATAATCTGTCTCCAGTTTTAAAGCTAGAAAATGATGAATAGGTGTATCAACCATCGTTTGATCAATAGTATTTTTCTTCAATTTGAAAACTAGAATATGGTGATGAAATGTATCAACTGGCATTTGTTTAACCATTTTTCTTCAATTTTAAAGCTAGAAAATGGTGAAGAAATGTACGAACATTAATTTCTTTTTCATTTTTCTTCAGTTTTAAAGCTAGAAAATGATTAAGAAATGTATGAACTTCATTTGCTCTTCATTTTTCTTCAGTTTTAAAGCTAGAAAATGGTGAAGAAATGCATTCTTAAAACAATCAAATGATGAAGAAATATATTAACTAACATTTGTTCAATCACACTGTTCGTCAGTCTTCAAGCTATCAAATCGTGAAGCAAAATATTTACCAGGTTTTGCTCAATTGCATTTTTCTTCAGCCTTAAAGCCAAAGAATGAAGCAGCATGGCAACGGTGAAACAGTGTTACCATATAAATAATGAGCGGCAATACATTTAAAAATGTGGTATATCTCTTTAAATCACTCAGCATACAATATCTGGAATAAGTATCTGTTTTGACTGCATTCACTAATTACTTCAATCTGCATGATTTACGATGGGTACCAGAATATAACAGAGATAACTCATGGAAGCTTATATGGAAATGACTGAATGTCATGCAAAGTTCACTAACCACTATAGAAATCAAATGTAATATGAGCTTGTAAGGAGACAATCATACTGACGTATATACATATGTTTTAGAAAGCCTCTGTATGCCATTGCTATAAAGTAAAAAATACTGTAAAAATGCTATCTTCTTCTTCTTCGATCCTTAACCACCGACCGTCAAAGCAGTCAGTGGCCATCACGCCTAGTGGCGTCTTGTAGGGCAACAACAATTTGATTCCACTTTGCACGGTCGGTGGCCATCCTTCGTACAGTGCCCCAACTCTGGTTCATTCTTTGCATTTCAGCCTCCACAGTCCTCCGCCAAGTTGTTTTTGGTCGGCCTCTCTTTCGCTTTCCTTCAGGGGTGAAAAAAAACATAGAATGTTCTTTTGATGGCAAATCTAAAGAAAATCTTCTGAGGACATGACCAACCCAGCTCCAGCGTCTGCCAGCTATGATGGTGTGCATGTCCTCTTGCTTGCTACGAGTAAGCAGATCTTGGTTGGTGATGGTATTCGGCCAAAAGAATAAAAATGCTATAGTTTACTATTAAGTGTCATAAGTTTTTTTTTATTTGTTTACTTAAATGAATATAAAGATGAAATGTTTATAAGGAACTGGCAACAATGCTTGATTGATCAAATTTGAAATGAACTCTTTACACAGCACAGAGGATGAAAAAAGCAGAATGTGCTTTTGGCAACTTCAAACACTAAAGAAAATATCGGAACAAAAAACAAACAAAACAATTACTACAGAAAAGAAGAACAATGAGATATGTTTTATAATGAAATGCTTTGCCTGCTGGGAAAACAAAAATGTTAGTATGCCATAAACAATGGCCGACGTTCCTTGGGGAGCTGAAGTGTAGTGGTAATGATAATGACGATTATCACATTCACTACTAATTATTTTCTTGCTCTATTTATAGCACAGACAACATATAAATAAATATATAATAAAGCTCTACATTTATTTTAAATTAGATTAATCTGTTTTTTAATGGGGGCACAGAGAGAGAGAGAGACGAAAAGATATAACGATACGATCAAACTTTAGGTTGAAAAAGGGTTGAGAATTGGGCATTTTCGTCTCAGGAAACACCGTCTAACATTCTGCCCTTCCTTTTCTCTCACCTCACAACAACTGAAAACATTGTAAATTCTCATAAAGTAGGTAATCAATTTTACAGTCTGCTATCATGACAATTCTAAAAAGAAAAATGCCAACAAAAAGTTGTAAAGTAAAAAATAATATAGCACACTCATAAAGGACATTCAATTACTTAAAATGTTCAATGACATAACATATGTTGAAAAGTACAAACATTATCAGAGATAGATAGATAGTATAAGATAGATAAAACTCCATTACTACACAGACAGTTCCTAAATATCTGATGGTGAACTTTTGAGCATACATATATGGGTAAAAGAGAGATCCTGTTACAGAGAGAGAGAGGGAGATATGGTGTTAGGAGAGATTTTCTTGAGATCGGAGACACTAGAGGTGAGAGGTCCGAAGATACGTGACCGGATCAAAGATCCCAGGTTGAAAAAGGTACCGTTTGCGGCCTAAAACAAAGAGGGGGGGTTAAGGGTGCGGCCTAAAAAAAAAAACATTTTCTGTCTCGGAAACACAGCTACATTTAAGTATAGATGTACTTCATTTAACAAAAAAAAAAAAAAACCAAACACACAACAACCAAAACTTATGTAAAGTGTGGGTGCCTTTCATCAAAGTAGGTAATCAATTCTGCAGTCTGCTACCTGTCATGACACATTCTGAAAATAAATCACATGTTAAACGTACACTGAAATTTATCAAAAATAATTGTTCTTAGATTAAAAATGCTGTTTGAAAATGCTAACTATATACTGTAAGCACACACTAAAAGGAGATCCACACAAAAATGTTCAATACATATTTTCTTTTTATTGTTGTAACTAATGAAGAGATACTGAATGCTTGTATAACTGGATAATAAAACTCCATTACTACACAGACAGTTCCTAAATATCTGATGGTGAACTTTAGAGCATACATATATAGGTAAAAGGTAAAGGATCCTGTTACACGCCCATTGAGGCATATTGGGAATATGGTGTTAGGCCCATATTTTCTTGACCATCGGCACACTAGGGGTGATGCCGTTCCGCATCAATGCCGAAATCCGCAACCTTAAGAATTCCAAGTGCAAACTGGTACCCACATTGGGCTGGGTCGACCATGGAGCCTTTTATTCTGGCCTGAAAAAACAAATCCCACTTCATCTGGGGATCGAACCATAGACCACTGAGCTAGGAAGCCAGTGCACTAACCATTATGCTACCGCGGCTCCCGCGGAAATATAATGACATATATATGTCATTATATTTCCATAAATTACAGACATAAATTAAAATCAGTGTGAAATAATGATGAAATTAAAATCTGTCATTTGGTAAGCCATTTTTATCATAGCTAGACTTTTAACATGTATGTAAAACCAATGAAAATAAATCACATGTTAAACGTACAAGAAATTTATCAATAAGATGATTCAAGGATATGCAAACCTGAGATTAAAATGCTGTAACTGAAAATGCTAACTATATATACTGTAGAACTGATACAGTGAGAATGGAGGAGACCCAACTATGGCACCACATTATAAGTGAGTCTGCATCATACTGAATCTCGTTATTTTGATGTAAATTTATCAAAGTTTAACAGGAATCAGCATATATATATCACTCATCACTTCAACAGTATCCAACCACAACACACTCCAGAGTGCCAGCTATGTAACTACCCCTATGAAACTGTTGACCACCAACTCTTTGAGTGCCCAGAGCTCACTGATGTTAGGAAAATGCTCCTTCCTCTCAGGCTGGATAATAAACACAAATGGAGCAAAAAGAACACATGCAGATACCACTACATGGCATTGGGCTGAAGGGCGAGTCCCTAAATGCCGTTCAATCAATAACAACAACAATAACAGAAATCAGCAACCTGAAGAATGTCTAGCGTAAGTACAAACAACTATCTTCACATGTGAATGAGCGAAAATAAGTAAAAGATATATTAAATCATGTACGCCTTTTATTCTGGATGCTGAAAATAAAGATTGTGCTCAAATATTGTGTGTTTTTATTGCTAAACAATTTATGCAGCTCTAAAACAAAATCCATGGTATATCACGTAAAAAAGTTCAGAAAGTTGGATAACATCTGCAGGTCGACTCTTTAAATAGTCGGATAATCAGCATTATAGAAAAAAAGGATCAAGGGTTCTACAAAGCGGCTTAACTTTTTTGCATAAATCGTGGATTCCTCAGCAAGAAAGAGGTTGGTAAGAAAACGAAGATGGCTGTATACCGCTCCACCTATGTCCCAGTCTTGACATATGGATGCGAGTCGTGGGCAATGACTACAACCCACAGAAGCCAGATCCAAACCTCAGAAATGAGGTATCTGAGGAAAGTGGTTGAAGTAACAAGAAGAGACATGGTCTAAATAACGATCCGTCAAGGCCTGAAATCCCATCTGCTTGCAGACCCAAGTAGAACAGTCCCAACTAAGATGGTTTGGCCATGTCTGCAGAATGGGAGAAGATCGGCTACCATGACAAGCATGGGAAACAAAGAGCCAGGGATCCAGACCTCCAGGACGACCCAGAGTCCGCTGGGAGGACAACATTAGACAACTTTGAAGGACCGAGGACTAGAATGGAACCAGGCCAGGAAGAAGACAGCTGATAGAATGGTCTGGCGCTCTCTCTTCCAAACCTCTACACCTCACGGTAGAAGGGGAACGACTAAGTAAGTAAGTAAGTACTACAAAATGTGCTGGATCAACTCATGAATCATTCAAAGTTGAAGCATGTGATCAGGGGAACGATTGGCCAAATTTGGTTCCAACCTCTGACAGAGCATTCTATCGAGCCAATTCATATCGAGTCTACAGCTTCTGACAATCATTCCCTGCTCATTCCACACAAACAAGTAAGCACAGAGGTGAAGTCACTAGTGGGAGCAGAGTTATCAAAAGCATTTGTGGAGCTGCAGGCTCCTAATCACTGTCCTAGCAAACAGCTTCTCACAGCTAAAGTAACTTTTTCCTGAATACGGCAGAATTAAATGACAATAAAACAAAAATATGCAGCCAATATAAAGAAAACTGAAATGCTTATTATAAAGTAAACTCATAATTTAAAGCACCATCAGAGCAACTAAAACGGAGGCAATACTTGAATCAAACTATGAATTATAAAAATGACATATTTTTCATTAGATACTGAATGTGGTATAGCTTCACACAGGACATATTTCATACCAGTGTTATGCTGTTTGAGATTCTAATTTAGAACATTAATGTCTACCAGAGCATTAATCTGTATCAGAACATTAATCTCTACCAGAACATTAATCTCTACCAGAGCATTAATCTGAACCAGAACATTAATCTGCTTTGTGAATATTAATCTGCACAATCTGCTTCATGACATTAATCTGAACCAGAACATTAACCTGCATTCAATCATTAATCTGAACCAGAACATTAACCTGCATTCAAACATTAATCTGCACCATAACAAAAATCTGTTACAGAACATCAATCCGCACGAGAACTTCAATCTGCACCATAAAATTAATCTACATCAGAATATTATTCTGCACCAGAAAATTAATCCGCATGAGAACATTAATTGGCACCAGTACATTAATCTGCATCATAACAACAACTGCCGTCTCTCAAGTGAAAGGCTATGATGTATATAACCAACTCAAAAAGTCTAACATTCATGGCAATGTTTCTATCCAAGATACTGAGAGTCGAAGTTCATTCACATCCCAGCAAAAATAAAAATGTGACAGATACTGAAATCAAAGATAAGTGACAAGCTGAATGGCCTTATGAGAATATACACTGAAGTGGTCAAACAAGATTCAACAACAAAATGAAAAATGGTTATGGAGTTGGTGTTACAGGTGAACAATACACTAGAACACAGGGAATTTAGGGACTACCCTTGGTCATCAACAGTTGCAAAAGGAAACAATGAAAAGAAATATACAAAGGCTATGAGAAAATGACACTAAATATGTGGCAAAATTCAATAATTAAGAAATAAAATGCTAAACAAAGAAAGAACTAGCAACACAATAATAGAATGATATGTAATATCGCAGAAAAGAATATCAAATAATATGAAAAAGAAGTATGGCCTGATGTAATAGCTGTATCCTGTGATACACTTGGCAAACGCTGACCACAAACAGAAACAGGAAGTGCAACCAAAGGCCAACAGATACCAACAGAAAAAAAGTAAATTTAGAAAACAAAAATACAAAATCAGAAAAAAAGGCACAACAGTTTGAAGAAAAAAAAAAAAGGAAAAAGAGAATCGGGGGAAAGAAAATTTACAATGAAAAAGGAAATCACTGATGAATCAACACATGTACAAGCTGTGAAGGGCGTTCAGAAAGTAATGCACCACATCGTTTTTCTCAGCTAATAATGAAGATAGAAGCATGAAATTTTGCACACTTCAAATATGGCATGTGCCAATTGTGTGCACCAAATTGCACTGCAACCGGCCAAATAATACGGCTGCCCTAAACCGTTGAAATGGAGCGTGTTAGCAACTTGCGTTATAAACAGCGAATTGTGATAGAATTTCTCGTTGCAGAGAAGGAAACTGTTGTGAATATTCACAACCGTCTATGTGATGTGTATGGAAGTTTTGCAGTCGACAGGAGTACAGTCAGTGGCTGGGTTCAGAGAATCAAAGAATCAGGAAGTGGAGATACGGAGCTGCTTGATCGGCCGCGCTGTGGACGTCCTGCCACAGCCACCAAAGCAGAAATGTTGAAATGCGCTGAGGGCATTATTCTTACTGATAGGCGAATCACTACTCAACAATTGGCCTTACAGCTGTCAGTCAGCATTGGTAGTGCAAATGCAGTTATAAAAACTCTCAGATTTTCTAAGGTTTGCGCAAGATGGGTTCCTCGAAGTCTCACAAATGACCACCGATTGCAAAGGAAAGCAATTTCTTCTGAATTGTTGGAGTGTTTCAATGCTGATGGAGAGAACTTTTTGGCTAAGATCGTTACAGGTGACGAAACCTGAGCACATCATTTTGAACCTGAGACAAAAAGACAGTCAATGGAGTGGCATCATCCGCAATCACCACGAAGAAAGAAATTCAAGACAATTCCTTCAGCTGGAAAGGTCATGATCACTGTCTTTTGGGACATTGAAGGTGTGATTCTTGTGGACGTTATGCCAAGAGGAGAGACAATCAATTCGCAAGCTTACATTAAGACATTGAAAAAACTCAATCAACGTTTTTGCAGAGTTCGGCCGCACAAGAATACAGCAGACCTGCTTCTCCTTCACGACAATGCGCGCCCTCACACAAGTCTGGCAACACGGGAAGCAATCACCAAATTGGGTTGGACTGTACTACCCCATCCACCCTATAGTCCCGATTTGGCACCCTCTGATTTTCATCTATCAGGTCCAATTAAAGATGCACTCCATGGGACAAGGTTTGAAGATGATGAAGGAGTGATTCATGCAGCGAAGAAATGGCTACATGATCAAGACAAAATCTGGTACGGGCTAGGAATACATGCACTTGTTTCACGCTGGCATAAAGCCGTACAAGTTGATGGGGATTATGTTGAATAATACCGATGTTTACATGACATATCCATGTATATTGTGTATACATTTCATGCTTTTTGAATAAACAGCTCCTGAGAAAAACGATGTGGTGCATTACTTACTGGACGCCCCTCGTACGATTGTCTGCTTCACCACTGTGCACATGTGAATTAAACGAACAAACTGCTGAGCATGTTCTACAGGAATTGTCCTCTGTACGACCAAGTTAAGAAAGATATACTGGCCCAATGACTCAACATTGAAGCTGTATGGAGCTAAAGAGGAACTCCAGACAATGGTCGAGTTCATCATGAGAACTCGTCTGATGGTTTAAACATCAAAGATGCGATCGCAAGAAGAAGAAGACTGATGAAGTAAACAGTTACCCGAGGGCAGAAAAATAAATTAAATGAAATGGTGCAAGACATTTAATACATCAAGGGAAAGACATCCTATTTTTTTTTAAATCAGGTCCTTCTACATAGAAAAGCAAGTATCAGTATTACCAAGAGTGGATAACAGTTTGGTTTTAAAGACTATCTTCAATGCACACGGACAACTCCATCAGTGCTTCGATTTCCTCCTTCAGATAGCACAAGGAGGATCTCAGCACAGTGCACAAACTCTGTAGCACCGGCGAGAATTCCAATGTGTGTATATAGAAATCACACATTCTATAAATATATTTGGTTGGTAGGTTTCTAATTTTTAAATTTTGCGTTGTGGCCTACTCTTCACGATTTCCAACGGCCGTGGGATTTTTAACGTGCACAACTTGCACATGAGCTCCTATTTTTTTTGCCCTTATCCAAGAAGGCTAGGCATCTGATGTCATTTACCCATGAGACCAGGGGGTAGTATGACGTGATTAGGACCACGGTTCTGAAACAAATTTCCATAAATTATATTCCTTCAACTCTCAGTAGTAACGAATCGAATACGGTACCTCTAGAATTTGAGGCCGACACCCTACCTCTTAGCCACTCCCAGTCTCCAGTGACTTGAATATCAGAAGCTCCAGAATAATCAGAGCCATGACAAGACAAATTACAGAAACGTTTCAACAAAACAAAATACATGAACAACAGCCACAAAGCTACAGACTTTCATAAATGGATGCTCGAGTAGAATAGAAGGACTGAAATGGTCTAACAAGATCACTAATGTTGGACTGATGAAATGATTCAGACAAGTGCCAGTGGAATAAGAGATGAGAAGACGACGCTGGCGATGGACAGGATACATACTGAGTAAACCTACTGATAGCATTACAAGGCAGTCCTTGTTCAGGAAAACTCCCAGGGAAGGAGAGGCACAGGTAGACCAAAAAACACATGGAGAAGAGAACTGGAGACAGAAGTCAAAATGAAGAGGAAGACATGGAAAGAACTTGAGCTGATGGCACGTGACAGGAGGACTTGGTATGTGTTTGTTGAAGGCCTATGCTCCTTGGGAAGCTAAAGGATATTGACTGATTGATTGAAAATATGTGAAATGACTTCAACAGACACAGTATACATTTCAACATGACAAAACATATGAAACACGTATCACAACAAAATACATAGATGGAAGTTATCTTTAAGTGTTGAGAAGAAGGAACTGTGAGAAGACACTAAGAGAACGTGCAAAAGAACTATGCAATACAAGTTTTCAATATAATGAACAGTTTTTGATCCTCAAAAGTGAGAGAGATTAATACATTAATATTTCCAAATATACAAAAAAGTTCTGTCTTTTTTTAAATTTTTTTTAACAGAAAAGTTGTCACTCATGAACACCAAAAGCAGGTACCAAAATTCCACATGGCAACAAGAATAAATGCATTATGGCTTCAATAAATCTTTAAAACAATGCACATAGTCTAGACCGGGGAGGCAGAGATGCTAAGCATGAACCAGAGCTGTGGCACCACACGAAGGATGGCTGTCGATCGAGCAAAGTGAAGACAGTTTGTTTCTGCCCTACAAGACGCCACTAGGCGTAATGGTTACTGATTGCTTTGTCAGTCAATGACCAAAGAAGAAGAAGACATTGTTTAGTCTAATACTATGCACTTTTGCACTCTTGACAACTTGATCATGTGTAGCCATTTCATTGACAAAAACCCCAGATAGTGACAAAAACCCCATGAAGTGACAAAAACCCCATGTAGTGACAAAAACCCCATGAAGTGACAAAAACCCCATGAAGTGGCAAAGACCCCATGTAGTGACAAATACCCCATGAAGTTGCAAAAACCCCATGAAGTGGCAAAAACCCCATGAAGTGACAAAAACCCCATGAAGTGACAAAAACCCCATGTAGTTCCCGGAGGTCTCTGAAGAGACAGAAAAAATAGGCCTATTGTTTCCTCAGACATGTTGTAAGAGATCCTTAATCCAAGGTCTATAACCTTTTATTAAAACAGCCAAATACTGAAATATTTTGAAAATTGAAAGTTTCTTTGGGTTAAATGTTTTTTTTTTAAATCACATTTTGGGCAATTTCTGGCTATTTTGGATGACTTTTGGCAATTCTGTGAATAGAATTTGGGTGACTTTGTGCTATTTTGTGCAAATTTAGGCTATGTTGTGTGATTTGGGCTACGGTTTTTATCACATTTTGGGCAATTTCTGGCTATTTTGGATGACTTTTGGCAATTCTGTGAATAGAATTTGGGTGACTTTGTGCTATTTTGTGCAAATTTAGGCTATGTTGTGTGATTTGGGCTACGCTTTTTATCACATTTTGGGCAATTTCTGGCTATTTTGGGTGACTTGGTAATTCTGTTAATAGAATTTGGGTGACTTTGGGCTGTTTTATGCAAATTTAGGCTACTTTAGGTGATATGGGCTACTTTTCGACTGCACCTTGGGCAATACCTGAAAACCATACAAAAATCCGTAACAAAACTGTCCATGAGGATTTCTTATAAAGGGTTACAGTCCTGTCTGTATGAGGTTGTGCCTGGGGCTAGCAACCTCATCTACGTAAAACAAACTCGTACAGAATCTACCACTGCAAGAACTCATGAATAATTCTATGCAAGGTTCCTGCAAGGGAACTAACTGCCTTAGTGGTTGCATGCTCCTTAAAGAGTGAAAAAGGCATGATGATATGTAACATACTGTCACACAGACTTATAATAGTAATTTTTTTTTCCACTGATGCAGATTAAGTTTAGTTAGCCATTGAAAGAAAAGTCTTTGAAAATGCTACAAGTCTGTGTCCAGGTTAAGTTTAGTTAATTACTGACAAAAAAGTCTTTGAACATGCTACAGGCCTGTATCTAGATTAAGTTCAGTTAGTCATTGACAAAAAAGTCTTTGAAAGTGCTACAGGTCTGTATCCAGGTTAAGTTCAGTTAGCCATTGACAAAAAAGTCTTTGAAAGTGCAACAGGTCTGTGTCCAGATTAAGTTTAGTTAGTCATTGACAAAAAGTCTTTGAAAGAGCTACAGGTACAGCTGTATCCAGGTTAAGTTCAGTTAGTCATTGACAAAAAAGTCTTTGAAAATGAAACAGGTCTGTGTCCAAATAAAGGTTAATTTTAGTTATTGTCAGGCATTTTGATTAAAAAATGTTTTACCTAAGATACACCCTAGTTTTAATACAGGCCTGTCAGCTTGCTTTTTATCAGAAATCATCAGGGTCTTGTTTGTTTCAGAAACCGGATTTTTTTCAGATATCAACCAAACTGCATTTTAAAAGTAGCCCAATTTAGCCAAAACAGCCCAAGTTGGTCAAATTGTAAGAAAAAAGTAGCCCAAATAAACTTTCAATTTTAAGAATATATTGTTCAGGCATTTTGATTAAAGGATATAGACCTGTAATATGAAAAAATACCTAAGATACACCCTAGTTTTCCCAATCTAGCCCAAAGTGTCTCAGCTTGAAATATAAATTCATCATCATCATCAGTTGCCATCTCCACAACGGAGGTTGGCTGTAATGGATCTCCAACGTCTTCTGTCTCTTGTCTTGGTGGTACACTCTGATGACACTGTCCTGATAGACTCGAAAAATAGTTATCTGTCCCTGCCATCTCGAGATGTGATAGTCGTCTTCTGTTCCACTGATAGTCTGGATAGCTCTCTTTTTCTCGCTTCTTCCCCTTGCACGTTTCCTCCCTTCAAGTTTACTCTCCCTTTCCGGGTTATGGTCTTCTGCAAGGTGTTTTGGCAGCTGCCTTTTTAGTTGTGGCTCAAAGTTTACCATTTTGCAGCTGCCGAACTTTGACTCTCTCATTAGTTCTCTTTTCATACCTAGAGCTTTTCTAGGACCTCCTGTATAGTTGAATTTTTTCAGTCTCTAGTGGTTTCCATGAGATAAAGATACGCCCCATGATCTTCTATATGTATCCACATTTCAAGAGATCATACTCAATTCTTTCGTTTTTTGCAGATATATAAATCCACTTGTAAATACTGATGTATAGAGGGCAAATAGGGTAAATTACAACAATTCAAAGAAACAGCTAAACTATTATCTTCTCCCTGGCTTAAAGTGTCTTTGGCTGAACTAAACAATATAACAATTTACGGGTCTAATGAAGCTATCAAGCCAAGATTTAAAATATTGGAATATAAATGACATATTTTTATAAATCTTCTTTAGATTTCGTTCATTTTCCCCAGTTGGTACCTCTAATTTTCTGAGTATGCCTAGTCGTCTTCGGGCTTTCCTTCTGCGTTTTCAACATCAAAGCCAGCCCAAATAAAATAGCTTTCTTCCTGACTCACGGTTTACCCCTATAATAAATGGGGCGAACTTGATTGTGTAAGTTAATGAATAATAATTATTTAAAAAAAAGGTAATCCCATATATATATATATATATATAGTAAAGAAATCAAAATGGTTCTGCTTGCTATCACCACTTGTAAAATGTTAAACTTGGAGCAACATTTTCTGCTCTGAGCTCTAGTTCTCTGTTAGGAATGACATATCACATTCATGCCTTGGATTCCACACATTGCAATGATTCCACACCTTGTCAAAGGCTTGAAGTCGACCCAAAACCTTTTTCTTCTCCTGGAACACTTCTATTGCTTTGTAACGTTTATTCACAGGGCTTTACATTTTCAGTTATTAAAAAATTAACATTGCTTTACAAATAAAAATGTTAAGAAAAGAATTCATAAATGCAATATGAATATTTCATGTAAAAGTTTACTGATATATTTTACATGTGCTTGCAAAAAATATATATATTCATATTATCACATAGTTTCGCGCCCTCGTAAAGAAACATCTACTATCAGTAGGTACTTTCATGGCCTGCCAGCACATACAGGTTGGAATTTGTTGTTGGGTCGGCAGTGGGGCGACTTTCAAGACATATGACCCTGTCAGATGAAGTTTTAAAAATAGATTATTTAACTGACTGTCTGTGTACATCGATTCATGAATTCATCTTCTTCTTCTTTGATCCTTAGCCGCCGACTGTCAAAGCAATCAGTGGCCATGACGCCTAGTGGTGTCTTGTACGGCAGCAACAAACTGCTTCCACTTTGCTCGGTCGGCGGCCATCCTTCATGCAGTGCCCCAGCTCTGGTTCATTCTTTGCATATCGGCCTCCACAGTTCTCCGCGAAGTTGTTTTTGGTCTGCCTCTCTTTTGCTTTCCTTCAGGGGTCCATAGCATAGCTCTTTTTGAGATGGCATCATGGTTTTCTGCTGCCGTTATTTTTCTTTGTAACCAGTTTATTTTGTTTTTGTTGGTTCAGCTTTTTACTTTATGCATCTCTTCTGGGACCATCCCCTTACTTGAAAATCTTCCACATGCTAAGCATATACTTGGTCCCTGCTAATTTCTGTATTAAACAACCTGCTCTAACCACTTCACCACTTGCAGGTTGCTACCTGTGAATGTCTAAGCAATGGGAGATATCTGTGAAAACTGTAATTTCCCCCTTGTTCTTATTCTCCATTTTCTAACTCATTCGCAGTAACAGGTTAATGGTAGTCACCCTCAAGAAAGAAATAAAGGAGAAGGACGCCACATCGCAGAAAAGTAATAGACATGATGGGCACTTGAGGATCCAAACCACGAACTATAACAAATCTAGTGATCATTATTCTGCTAGACTGAATCGTAGCAAGACACATGCCCAGCTCATCATCATCTCATCATCTCAACCCGTAACGGGTTGTAGGGGTGCCATGGTGGAAGCATCAGCAGACAGGGTCCTCCACTGCTCTCTATCCTCAGCAATGTGTACAAGTGTGAAAAAACCTGTGCCCTGCCCATTCTTTGATGTTATCAGCCCATGATTTTCATTGCCTTCCTCTTCTCCGCTTACCTTTGACTGTTCCCTGGAGGATTGTTTTCGAAAGGGAGTCATGATGAGTGTTATGATTAAAATTCATAACAATTGTGTCGGTATAATTAGGTAGCTCGACAGGGCTCCTTGTTTGTTTATTTTATACAGAGTCATTTATTAATACAGGAAGTGACGTCATGCCGATATGGTGTATTTGGCAGACATGAAACTAAAACTGCAGAAGTGAGGAGATTGTCTGCAAGCCTTCTACCATTGTGTGTCATGGTGAGTGGACGCATGTGTTTGAGCTCCTGAATATATATATCTTGGACATCCCTATGTTGTTCCATCAAGATCTTCTGTGAGGTGTATCTAGTTATCTTCATTTAAAGGGAGTATGGATCCTCAATGCCGAGTGTGAAAATATGATTAATGTGGAAAATGAAAAGGACATTTTTTGAACGGATTGCCTAAAGTTTTATCGACGACTTTTACTATGCCATTCGTATAGTTGAATTGAAATGTATTTTCAAGTTGAGCCTTGTGAAGGTTTGAATAAAAATGTATACTCGTCCACTTCAATTGTGGCTTAAGGGTGATTGATGTTGGCTTTTTGGTATCTAGATGTTTGGTACCCTATAAGTGAACTTGGCCTACAGGAAAATCGTGTCACAAATATTAACATTTGGATTTTCCTAAAAAGACCAAACTATGGTAGATGTCTGAAACCTTTCTTAACGCTTCTTTTCATGACCATAAAAGGCGCGACTGTGTAAGACTTTTATCTCGAATGTTCTTAGAATCGTCTTATTGTTTTTTTTTCTCTCAACATCAGACATTGTCGTTTTGCGCTTTGTCAAAAGCTGGAACGTAAAAAAAGTTCATGTTCGGGGTGTCACTCTCACAGCACAGTTGGGCAGTATGGAAACTGGTTTAAGAAGGAGCAGACATTTTTATATACTATCCCCTCCATAACATTCCTCTTCATAACAAATACAGGCCAAATAATGCTCAACAAAAGATCATCACACTGTCCAGTAGATAGCAGAAGAATATTAATAATAACATGTCGTGCCAGTTGGTTTAAGTAACAATGTGAATTCCAGGTTTAGACCTCTAACCAAGACCCTGAAGCACCTCCATTTGTTGCATCCAAATAAATCGGCAACCACTGAGATGCCTGGTTAACACTTCAGGAATTGAGTAGCTACACCAAAGTTACTGTTAAGCAGTTAACGTGCAATAGAAACTATATCTAAATGTAAAACAAATGTGCTGGATCAGGATGTAGATGTTGCACCAGTTATCACTATCGATAACTATGAATTGGCAGTGGGATCTACCATCAACGAGTAACTCTCTCTGGACACAGAAATTCGTTATAAAGCCACAGATCACGTCCACCTCAGATGGTTAGACGTTTAGGAAACATTATAAAGGTCGAGCTGAACGAAGAGCCAAATGCTGTGCTACATAACGTGCAGGACAGTGAACGGACTCTATATGACAGCGAGACATGGACCACTTAAGCTAAGTAAGAAAGAAGGCTAAATACCTTCCATCTACGGTGTCTATGCCACATCGTCAGTATTTCATGTAAGGACAAAATGACAAATGTTGAGGTGTTGTCATGTGTTGGTCTCCAAAGCATGTATACACTGCTTAGACAGTGCAGACTATGCTGGCTTGGCCATGTCTGCTGCATGGAAGATGGTCGCATCCCAAAAGATATCTTCTACAGACAACTGGCAGATGGCAAAAGAACAGTTGGGCGACCACAGCTGAGGTATAAAAATGTGCACAAGAAAGACATGAGGACACTGGACATAACTCCAGCAACCTGGAAGGATGAAGCTGTCGATCGCACCAAGAGGTGATGCTCTCTAAGGCGCCACCTCAGATTGGGCGAAAAGAAGCTCTCACTGGAAGCAGATGAGGGAAGAAAACGTTGAAAGGAACACCAGGAAAATAAGCAGCTGAGGGTTGTCACCTCCGGGGCACATTCACATAGTCAGTTACGACTGAAAGGGCTATTATATGTATTCATCATCATCTCAGCCCGTAACCCGTCATGGGTCGTAGGGGTGCCATGGTGGAAGCATCAGCAGACAGGGTCCTCCACTGCTCTCTATCCTCAGCAATGCGTACAAGTGTGGAAAAACCGTGTCCTGCCCATTCTTTGATGTTATCAGCCCAGGATTTTCTCTGCCTTCCTCTTCTCCGTTTACCTTCGACTGTTCCCTGAAGGATCGTTTTCGAAAGGGAGTCATGACGAGTTACATGCCCAAACCAGGCAAGCTTTCGACGTTTCACTATTGACAAAAGTGGTTCTTGGTGGCCTGCATAGGTTTTTATCTTCTCTCTAACATAGACATTTGTTTTGTGCTCTTTATAGCAAATGCGCAGAATTCTTCTATAACATTTATGCTCGAAAGCCTGAATCCTTCGCTCCGTATCTGCAGTGAGTGTCCAGCCCTCACACCCATACAAGAGAATAGATAATACAAGTGATTTGTATAATTTGATCTTCACAGGAAAACTGATGTTACTTTTCCAGATCACATTCAACCTTGTCATGGCAGCTGAGGCCATCTCAAGTCTTGTCTTGATTTCTTTACTTGATCTTCCATCACTACATATAGTGGACCCGAGATATTTAAAGGTGTTAACTTCTTCTAACGTTTGCCCATTTAACGTAATGTTGGTCGGAACATGGTTCTTATGGCTATTCACCAATATCTTGCTTTTTTCTATATTAATTTCCATCCCATACGTTCTTGTTACTTTCTCCAGTCTAGAGGTAAGGTCTTGAAGTTCTGATTCTGATCCAGCTATCAGATCAATATCATCAGCAAAACGTAGGTTGCACAGAGGTCGGCCTCCAATCAATATGGTTGATTTATAATCGTAGAGAGCCTCCTGCATAATATGTTCTAGATATATATTAAAGAGCACTGGTGACAGGATACATCCTTGGCGAACTCCTACAGTTGTTTTGAAAAATTCTCCAATGTCGTTGCTTGCAAAAACAGCACTGCTTGCGTCCTTGTATAGTACTTCAATGATATCTATGATGTTAGTATCAAAATTGAATTTTCTCATTACTTGCCATAAGCCTTCATGCCAGACTCGATCGAAGGCTTTTGTGAAATCGATGAAGTTATGGTATAAATCGTGTTGATGTTGGAGATGTTTTTCGATAAGTAATCTAATATTGAAGATTTGTTCTGAGGTACTTCTTTTTGGTCTAAAGCCAGCCTGTTCCTCTGACAAGATTTCTTCTGATTTCTGTTTTATTCTGTTCAAAAGTATCCTTAACATCACCTTACTTGGATGACTAATAAGGCTAATGGTTCTGTAGTTCTTGCACATTTTTAGATTTCCTTTCTTATATGTATTACTATTATTATAATCTTAAATCAAAAGGAAATACAAGCAGCTTACTTATCTGAGCCAAGAAGTCTGAACATCCGAGTTTTATCACAGATTTCTTGCATTACCTGAAGCATATACAAATGTAAATGAGCTGGGAAATTTTGTCGTTGTTACTAAATGTCCAAACACTGACAATTAACACAGCGGTGGCAGAAAATTACATTTGATATAATGAGATAAAAGACAAAGATAACAAGAATAAATGCAAGAAATGATAACAAGGTCGAACTTGAAGAAACACCACTAAAAGATGTAGAATAGTACGCATATATTGGCATCAATACAGACAAAGTTGAAGGGACAGACAATGATATCAAAATAAGAATACAAAAAGCAAGAGGAGCTTTCACTGCATTGGGAAACATTTGGAGATCAAGAGAAATCAAGTCCAACAGAAAAATAAGAATCTTCAACTCAAATGTCAAGTCAGTCCTATTGTATGGCTCTGAAACATAGAGAACAACAAAAACAACAACCAAAAGGCTGCAAACTTTCATAAATGGGTGCTTGCGAAGAATAGAAGGATTAAAATGGTATGACAAAGTCACAAATGTGGAATTGACAACAAGAGCCAGACAAGTGCCAGTGGAACAAGAGTTGAGTAGAAGACGCTGGCGATGGATAGGACACACATTGAGGAAACCTGTTGATAGCATTACAAAACAGTCCTTGTTCTGGAATCCCCAGGGCAAGAGAGGCAGAGGTAGACCAAAAAACACACGGAGAAGAGAGCTAGAGACAGAAGTGACAATGATGAGGAAAACTTGGAAAGAACTTTAGCTGATGCCACATGACAGGAGGATTTGGCATGTGTTTGTTGAAGGGATATGCTCCTTGAGGACATAAATGGTACTGATTGATTGATAATGAGATATCAGAACAAGGATAGAATGATTAAGGAACAACTTGATTTCTCTTGATCTCCATATGTTTCCCAATGCAATGAAAGCTCCTCTTGCTTTTTGTATTCTTATTTTGCCATGATTAGGTAAGCCACTGAGAATGACCTAATCAGCTCTCTTGCAATGGAATCCACAAAGCAAAAGAAAAATACAATGTTGAGCACCCAACTGGCAGAGTGGTTAGAGGGCTTACCTCTCATGGCAAAGTTACCAACTACAAAAACTGTTGTGTCATGCTCCAGTCTAACGACCTTAAATGGGCCCCTGACTGCTCTTGACTTAGAGAGAGCATAGGCATTGAGGCAGGGAACTGGCCACCCCACCTTATAAAGCGAGTATAGTAAAGGCTTTAACACTTCACTCCCCAACAGCAGTATCAGGTAAGGGGTCATCTTTATATTTCTAACAGCAGAAAGACTAGCAGAGGTGGAGCTTAAAATAGGAGAATCCATCTTGGCAGGCAGTGGAAAATGTGGTCCAAATATAGAATGTGTTATTATTTATTCTTACAGAAAATGTTTGAGCAGTATTACTGAAACCTTATGCTCTGTTCTATGTATATTAACATTATATTATATCAAAGAAGGTTAAACAAATCATCTTGCCAAATACTAATACTTCTACTTCTTTGATCCTTAGATGCTGACTGCCAAAGCAATCAGTGGCCATGACACCTAGTGGCGTCTTGTAGGGCAGCAACAAACTGCTTCCACTTTGCTCGGTCGGCGGCCATCCTTCATGCAGTGCCCCAGCTCTGGTTCATTCTTTACAAATTGGCCTCCACAGTTCTCCGCGAAGTTGTTTTTGGTCTGCCTCTCTTTTGCTTTCCTTCAGGGGTCCATAGCATAGCTCTTCTTGTGATGGCATCATGGTTTTCTGCTGCCAGATTTTTCCTTGTAACCAGTTTATTTTCTGTTTTTGTTGGTTCAGATTTTTACTTTATGCATCTCTTCTGGGACCATCCTCTTACTTGAATATCTTCCACGTGCTAAGCATATACTTGGTCCCTGCTAATTTCTGTATTAAAAACCTGCTTTAACTACTTGCAGGATGCTACCTCTGTTTCCCTTTCCTTCAAGGGTGCATAGCATAGCTGTTCTTGTGATGGCATCAGGTCGTCTTCTGATAACGTGGCCAACCCAACTCCAGCATATGTCAGCTATGATGGTGTGCATGTCCTCCGAGTAAGCGACTAAGCACTAATAGTAGTGATGTAATTTTAATGGATGACACACTACTGGAACTACAAACTACAATTAAGATGGAAAGTCAAAGGTAGAATTGGCTAAATTTTACTTCACAAATTCCAGAAGACACCATGCACCTAATAGCAATCAGATGAAACACAGAAAATCCCAAAGATAATGGAGATGAACAAAAGAAAAAAAATGAGTTCTACTAACATAATAACAGCACTATGTTAAATGAAAAGCATTGAATTCCGCCGAGATGTGGGTTTACAGAAGAATGTTAAGACCATCTTCCATGCGGCAGCCATGGCCAAGCCAGCGTAGAGTGCACTGTCTAAGCAGTGTATACATGCTTTGAAGACCAGCACGTGGCAACATCTCGACATTTGTCTTTCCACAAAATACCGAGGATGTTAAGACCATGGACAGCTTTAAAGAGTGAAGAAAGAAGCCAGTGTTCAAAGGAAACTTTTTACTCACATTAGAAGGAAGCAATCCACTATCTTTGGGCATGTTATGAGAACAAGAAATCTGGAATATATCCTGACAACAAGAAAGATTGAAGGAAAAAGATAATAGAGGACGATAAAGAGAGAAGTCTGACATCATGGCATGAAAAAGAAGCCAAAAACAGAATTTACAATCAGAACTAGGGACAACAGAAAGATGTGGGGAGATATAATAACTTACAACACCAGGCATGGTACTAACACAGTAACTCACCTCATTTCCTCTGAAGCTTCGGCCTTGCATGCCATGCTTGTGAAAGGCCAGGACACTGTCCTGCAGAGTCACTGAAATGAAAAAGTCGACCAAGAGTTCATGAATGTCAGAAGATTGAATAAGAAACGGGTAAATAAAGACAAAAAAAAAAGAACACAAAAGTTGTGTATGTTAAAGTGTTAATGATCAACTAGCTTACAGTAACGTAGTCAAAATAAATGGGGTGCTGCTATATCCTCATTATTATTTTCCTTCGTTAAGGAGCATGGAGTCAACACGGCAGCTGGTCCCCACTGCGGGAAGCCTGCACCAACCATTCACATGTTCTTACAGCGGTGGTTTCGGTGGCAATTTGCTTTAAATTATGAGGTTGCCAGGTCCATAGCACAACCTTGTCAACATAGTCACCTTGTATGACATGCCCGTGGCTACATTAGTCCCATTCTTTCTTTGTTTCTTCAGAAACCCCTGGCAACATCCCCCCCCCCCCCCCCCCACCACCACCACCACCACCAAGAATGTTGGCCCCATGAAAGTAGCAGACTGACAGCAACCTCTTTGAGACAGAACATGTGTGGCCATGAGAGAAGCCTGAGACAGAAATCCAACTTTATGACAGAAATAGATCTACAAAGTTATATGACAGCAAATGATAAACATTGTAGGAAAATGAAGTTAAACGTCAAACCCGTGCTAACAAAGGGACATTTCTGGATGGCCTTGCGGGACAGGCAGGGGAGGCGGCGCTGGGAAATGGGCAAAGCACAGTATACAGAATAACTAAGGTCGTCAGTGGAGAGCAGGGTGGAAGCAGTGTTACATTAGTGGGAGATAAGCGGGGAGGTCTCGTCGCGGCAGTGGAGGGACGGGAGGCGGGATGGGCGGATCATTTCGGAGAGACTCTGGGTAAGGAACCGCCAGAGACACAATTGAATGTTCCTGAGGCTGAAAATGATCTAGATGTTAATACAGACATCCCACGGGGGGAAGAGGTCATCACAGCAGTCGAGGGGTTGGAGAATGGAGGGGCTCCTGGTTGTGATAACTTAGATGCAGAGCTGTTTAGGACGGGCCCGGAGCTGGCGGCGGAACTGTTGGAACCCCTGTTTGCACAGGTCTGGAGGGCGGAGGCGGCACCAACAGAGTGGAGAGGGGAAGTGATTGTCAGGTTGCCCGGGTGGGGGTGGGGGGAGATCTTGCGGACTGCAATAGTTGGAGGGAGTGGCTCTTCTCTCGGTTCCCAGCAAAATGCTAGGCAGGATGATTGTACAGAGAGTCTCAGGGGCAGTGGACCACAGGCTGAGGAGGGGGCAGACAGGATTTGGAAAGAACAGAAGATGTGTAGATCATATATTTACCCTCGGGAACATTATAGAGCAGTGCTCAGGGTGGCAAAGACAGTTGTACATTGGTTTCGTTGATTTTGAAAAGGCTTTTGACGGTGTGCATGGGGACGGTTTGTGGAGGATGTTGAGGGCTTGTGGAGTTCCGGGCTGCGTGGTGTCAGTCGTGAAAAGCCTTTGTGCCAACTTTGCGTGCAGCATTGGGCAGAGCAACCTGGCCTTTGAAGTGAAGACAGGAGTACGACAGGGATGCCCCTTGTCAGCCACTCTATTTTTGACAGTCGTGGGCTGGGTGGTGCGCCAGGCGGCGGGAGGGCGGTCCGGGAGGAGTGGGATGGACTGCATTTTCTACATTGGAAGATCTGGAGTGTGCAGATGACATTGCACTGCTGGCGCGTTCACATCGGCACATCCAGGAAGAGACGGATGGACTTGGTAAGTATAGCCGGCGGGTGGGCTTGGACATCAGCCTAGGGAAGACAGGGGTCATGGCGCTCGGTGTGAGCAGCCCTGAGCCCATATCAGTAAGGAATCAGCAGATAGATGCCTTCACATACCTAGGATGCATAGTAACACCAGACAGCAGAGCAAGCAAAGACATCAACAACAGAATGAACAAAGCAAGAACAGCCTTTTTTAGTCTAGGCGGCATCTGAGGGTCCTCTTGGTGCAGCACAAGCGCAGGGTTAGGATTATGTCGGAGCTGTGTGATTTCTGTGCTTCTCTGTGGCGCGGGGGGCTGGGGAGTTGCAGAGAAGGAGGTGTCGAAATTGTCCACTTTTCACACAGCATGCCTGGGAAAAATTCTCCGAATCTTTTGGCCGAATATCATCTCCAACCAAGATCTGCTTGCTCGGAGCGAGCAAGAGGACATGCGCACCGTCGTGGCTGGCGGACGCTGGGGCTGGGTTGGCCATGTCCTCGGGGGAGACCCCGATGCCATCACAGGAACAGCTGTGCTGTGGACCCCTGGGGGAGAGCGAGGGGGAGGCCGACCGGGAACAGCTTGGCAGAGGGCTGTGGAGGCTGGGATGCGGAGAGTGAACCAGAGTTGGGGCACTGTACGAAGGATGGCCGCCGACCGAGCAAGGTGGAATCAATTTGTTGGTGCCCTACAAGACGCCACCAGGCGTAATGGCCACTGACTGCTTTGACGGTCGGCGGCTAAGGATCAAAGAAGAAGAAGTAAAGAGACAGAAAGATCAAGATGCTGAATAGATACTGCTAAAAAAAAAAAAAAACTTTCAGTAATACAAGTGGTGCTTCTTAATTAAAATCCACCTATAAGTCTAAGTATAGTGGCAAGCAATACATCTTGTTAGGACAAAGAACAAAAAAAATTGTCTATGTTGCGGCCACAAGTTTTAATCAGGGCCAGATAAGGAGAGAGGATCCCGTTACACACCCATTGAGGCATATTGGGAATACGGTGCTAGGCCCATATTTTCTTGACCATCGGTACACTAGGGGTGATGTGGTCAGCATCATGCCGGTCACCCTTAACCTTCCCAGAGTTACTCTCGTATCCAATTCAAGAGGCTGGGTCCACCCTGGAGCCGTTTGCGGTCTAAAAAATCCCACCTCAACTGGGTATCGAACTATGGACCAACGAGCCAGATAAACCAGGACAGAAATTAAAGAAAGAGAGACCAATGGATGAGCAGTTACCGCACCTGCATGCATAGAGGCACATCTAGAGTCATCCTTATATGACCACCAGTTAAGAAAAATGTTATATATATATATATATATATATACACACACTAGGTAGCTTCAAAAAGTTCCCGGAATAGTCGACTCATGTTTGAATGAGTGATTATGTCATGGAGATTATAGTTTTATAAGTTGGTAGTGACCTTGAGGAAATGACATGGCTGATGTAACTTTCACATGTACTCTCGAACAGAAGTTTGTTTGTGTGGTGTGCACATAGCATCGTCGGAGTTGAAGATGTCCTTGATTGAACAACGTACAAATGTCAAATTTTGTGTTTTTTTTTTTAGAAGTCACCCTCAGAGACAGTAACCTTGCTTAACTCTTACTATCCGGCAAGCCCCGTGAAGTGGCGCGGGTTTAGTACCAATTTTACGGCTCACCAGTTCAAGTGGCGCGCGACGGTAATGATAGCTAAACTAGCATGTAAAAACGCGGTTTTTAGCTCACATATAGTAAGAGTTAATAAAGCATATGGTGATACCGCAATGAAGAAATAGTGATTGGTGTTAAGGGTCACTGAACTGATGTTGTCAACATTTGTTTAAGTGTAACTCAGGTATTGAGTTAAGGTCTGACTTTATGCCAGCATTGTTTTAGTGAATACAAGTCTGGGGTAACTGAGACATTCTTTGTTTGGCAGCCGAGCGGTAAACTCATATTTTTGTGACTGGAGAACCACAGATGTGTTTATTCCAAATATGTTGGATATTTATTATAGGGTAGGTCCTACCTATTGTGGATAAGGCGAAAGCTGTTGTGCCGCCTGGAAGTGTTCCATTTGGAACTGTATATGCATGTTCATGCAGACCATTATAAGGTGACGCGCATCCAACCTTGTAGCTACGGAGTAATAAGGCGACACGTTTTTCCCGCCTTGTAGCGTTATTGGAATGAGTTCAGGCGAAGCGTACTGTCCCACCTGGAAGAGCTATTGATATAATTTATATGGCGATGTTCATGCCGCCCATCACTTGGGATAAGTGATATACACCTGGATGGTGGATGTAGTACTGGTGCAACGGTGTTTCCGCACGTATTGTCATTTGTGTGTACTGTTAGTGTGTTCCCGTAAAGCCAGTGTGTGAACATGATAGTTCGAGTTATTTCCTACAGGCAATGTCAGCCTGGATTGATGTTAGTATGCTTGCTAAATGTAAATGGTATTCCAGGACTTGTGTAACAGTCAATAAATGTAAAGGAACTGTAAGCAATGGTGTTCGTGTTACTTCATACCCCTAGCGTTGTTCATCATCTACACACGCCACACCCCACCATAATATAGTTCTTTACATCTGGGGACATCGTCTATAAAGTGCCCTGACAGTGTCGATGATGATCCACGTAGCGGACGACCGCCTACCTCGATAAACAATGAAAACATTGAGCGTGTTCGGAACGTTGTTCGTGTTGACAGAAGACTTAGTGTAGAGAAAATATCCTCAGAAGTTGGAATATCAGTTGGAAGTTGCCACAGTATTCTCCACAATGAACTGCAAATGCACTGTGTTTGTCAACACATGGTTCCCAAAATGTTATCTCCTGAACAGAAAGAAATGAGATTGACACTGGCAGGAGACCTAATCACTGTGGCTGATCAAGATAGCAATTTTCTCAACAACTTAATCACAGGAGACAAGACGTGGTGTTTTTTGTACGATCCTCAGACAAAATGTCAGTCTTCTGAATGTAAATCACCCTCATCTCCTCGGACACAGAAATTTCGTTTGGACAAGAGCAAAGGAAAAGTTATGTTGGAAGTATATTTTGATTCCCAGGGTATTGTCTACCATGAATTCATTCCTGAAGGCCGAACGGTTAACAAGGAAATGTACGTTGATATCCTCCGTCGTCAATCAGAATGAAACGCCCAGAAAAATGGAGAACAAACAGTTGGGTTCTGCTGCATGACAATGAGCCAGCACATCGATCCCTACTGGTGAAGCAGTACCTCGCAACGCACAATGTGACTGTCCTGGAACATCCTCCATATTCTCCAAACCTGGCACCTCCTGATTTTTTCATGTTCCCTCGCCTAAAATCAGCACTGAAAGGGTAGAGATTCAAGGATGCTGAGAACGTTATCACCAATGCGACAAAGCAGCTGAGAGAGGTGTCAAAGAATGGGTTCCAGGAATGTTTCCAACAGATGTATGGACGTTGGCAAAAGTGTGTAGTTGCCAAAGGGAACTATTTTGAAGGAAATGTGTAAATAATTGTATTGTTACTTATTTCTATACAATACACAAATTCCGGGAACTTTTTGAAGCTACCTCATATGTGGAAGTGAACCTCTGTCTGTGAGGTTAATTACATCCTCATTGACTCCTGAGATCATCCACAAGCTTCCAGGTATCCCCCTGTGGTGAAACATGTTGAGAACCCAGCACTGCACACTAAATCTGGGGGAGTCACTTGAGCCTGAGAAGTAACTCTGGTTGGCTGCATGCAGGAGGATCTCACTGTCGACCCATGATAGACAGGGAGAACTGAGAAGTGCCTCTGTGTAGGATGTGACAATTTCTTGGGAGAGCCCAGAACCATAGCACAGTATTTTAGCTCTGCATATTTGGAAAGCCCCCTGGGATGGCAGAAATGCACAGTATGCCATGCGCTTCTTCTTCCTAGCTTAGGACCAGATGTGATGATCCTGCAAGCTAAACTGGAGCTCATGACTTCAACTCAACATGTTTCAGAATGGTAGAAAAGCCACAGGAAAAGCCTAGATCTACAGTGTAGATAATACCAAGGAGTTTGCAGGTATTGGCTGCAAAAGAGCGAGAAGCTCAGTAGCCCTAATTAAACAACAACAAACAGCACTTGCCTCTCTGTGGTAAAGCTACCAGGTGCCAGGATTTTTAAAAAAAAACCTGTCAGAGGTACACTCCAGTTTACCCAACTGTAATTAGGTACCTGACTCTGCTCTTGAGCTAGGGAAGGCAAAGGTAGCGAGGAAGGGAACTGGTTACCCCACTTATAAAGCCGGACCAAGTATGTGAGGCCTTTAACACTTCACTCTCCTACGGCAGTTATCTGCTATGGGACTACCTTTACCATTTGAGCGTCCGATTGGTAGAGTGGTTAAAGCTCTGGGCTCTCGCAGCAAAGGTACCGGGGTCAAAACACTGGCATCATGCTCCAATACACCCAGCTGTAAATAAGTACCTAGCTCTACTCATGAGTGAGGGAAGGCAAAGGCAGTGAGGAAGAGAACTGGCTATCCCATCTCTCAAAGCTGAACCTAGTATAGTGAAGGTTCTAATACTTCACTCCCCTACAGCGGTATCTGCTATGAGACGACCTTTACCTTTTGTGGCCGCCTGCGCTAACAGGTGGTTACCTCACATGGCCGTTGCATGACCAGGTTCTTTGCCTCAGTAGCTAGCGATGACATGATGAATGATTACAACAGTCACACACACAGCGAGCGATGACACAACGCCAAACAGAGCTTCCATATAACTAGTCAACGCCACAGTCAACTGAAATAGTTTATTTTATTTACAATGTGTGGACCACTGCTGCAACGTGGACCTCTAACAATCTTGGTCCGTCATCCTTCCTTCTTCAACTCTCGTTCAGCATTGAAACTACTATAGTATCTAACCATCAATCGTTGTTCAGGTGCTATCAGTATCTACCTCTTTTTCTTCTTTCCTAACGAATCCTTGTCTATTGATATATGTCACTCTGGGTTCAGGTTATCTATGTGATACCGGACTCCTCCGGGGTTGTTCCTTTCCCTTTTTGATAGATGGCCACTATTTTTGACGGGGAATAGGACTACTGTCTAGATGTAAATAATTTCACTCTACGTACCTTTATATCGTGGAGCCTAACTCGCTCCATCGTTCTTCTGTCCTAGTCAAGAATTTATGCTTTCAATAATGTTGGGTTAATTACCACCCAATCTTGTCTCCTTGTCAGAGAATTTTCACAACACATTCTACTTGAGTATTGCCTTCAACATGGCTACCCTCGTCTATATCGGGTATGTGTGACCTGCACTGCTAACTCACGCTTCTGACTGTCCGCTGAAAAGCGTGTCCAAACGGATTTCTGTTCACCTCTTTTTCGATCCCCGTCTCATGCACATTCTTATTTGCGCATCCCCTTTTTCTACTCTATCTAGACTTTCCTATATCTGATTTTCATTATTCATTCCCTTATCTGTCACACTTTTTAAGGGGGGAGACATGAAAAAGAGCTCTCACTTTCTGTCCTTTGTGCCGTTTGATGATCAGATTGCCTCCTGCGGTAACACTCTGTATAGAATTTTCTATCATTCACATTGAAGCAGAACTGACAGACTGCTAATGATATGGCATCGGCCAAAAGGGACAAAAATGACAATGTTGGACATACCTATGGAATCTACAATATGGTCGAACTCAAGCTCTGCTCTGTGCTTTTTACTGGACTTCAGCCTTCCATTCAGGTTGACGATTTTAACATGTTCTTAATGTTGCAGAAGGAAAAAAAAAACTAGGATTAAATAAATTAGCATGTACCACAAGGTGCAATTCAAAAAGATATTTAAATATATGACAGGATAATCCAAAATCAAGGACCTGTTTAATTTTGACGTCCTGAGATAGCAAAATCACATGAACGATCATTTAAACACAAATCATTATTATATTCTATTTGCAATCATGTTTTAACGCAGATCTCACTGTCGTACATTTGCTGACTTCTTCATGGGTCATCCAGCTGTCCATTAGCTTTTATCTACTTTACTTTCCACTCATATTTAATGTCTGTTACCATGATTTAAGTAGTTCCTGTTCACATCACACACCCGCTGAAGACTGTCATATCCTTATCTGTTTAATTACATTTCTTACTAGGTATCCCAACAGTTGACAGTATCACAACAGTTGACACAATAGTTGACAGAGTTCACAACAACAACAAAACAAAAAGAGAAAAAGGACACACACAAAATAAAAATAAACAAAGAAAGAAAACATTCTTGCATGCTCACTAAAACAAAATTTGCATTATGTGCAATACGGACTCGAGAGGAGTCACAACTTTTCTGTGTGTTTAAATTAATGGATTAAAATATCCTGTTCGACCCTTGATGGAACATAATTAGGATATATGGTGTCCATAATTATAGATTATGGTGCAGTTCCCAGGGTCCTTGGTCGAGACAAAGAAAGAAAAGGACTACTGGCACCCTCAGGCGTGTCATACAAGGCTGACTGAGGGTTGTACACGTGGCTGGCACCTTCAGCATGTAAAACAAACTTTCACAGACACCACCACTGCAAGAGCAGTGAGGGTGAGGTAGTTCTGTTCTGTCTTTGTATCATTCAGAAACCTCTGGGACCTACTAGGGACCAATCTATCTACAGCTGTCAAATCAAAGGGGGGGAGCCGCACTGGTGTAATGGCTACCACACTGAACTGGCCCAGCTTCGAGTATTCGACCAGGCACTGGAATAACCTGTCAATGTACAGGGAAAAAGAGATACTCACGTAAAATCAGTCTCAGGTTAGACATATTAACTGGAGATTTCGCCTCAAGTATTAGCGGGCGTACGAAAATAATAATTAAAAATTAAAAAAAAAAAAAATGGGAGGGGGAAAAAAAAGACAAAAATTAGACTAAACTTGACCAACTGCTCTATTAATGAAGACAAAACTTTACTTACTGCCGTAGCTAATTAACACTGTGTCCTTTTGAAACTGAATGACATTAGTCACTGGCAGGTAATCAGATGCTGAAAATTTAATAAAAAGGCATGAGAGATTTGCAATCTTTATTAACAACATATCAGTTCATCAACTACTGACAATTCACAATTGAGCTAGAAGCAGTCAAGCAGATTGGGCGAAGAGAGGCTGACACAAGAAGCAGAGGTGAGGAGAAAACGTCGAAAGGAGCACCAGGAAAATAAGCAGCTGAGGGCTGTCACCTTAGGGGCGCATTCCCATGGTCAGTTATGACTGAAGGGGCTATTACTATTAGTCAAGCAACTTCGTCTGCAGCATTAGAGCCTCTGAGGATCATTATCATAGAATAACAAAATCTTCTTAATTTTGTTCTAGCCCTGGTCTGAAACTGTCCACTTGCTCTGTGTTTAGTACACTGTATCTGTACTAAAAACTTTCTATTCTGACCACGTGGTTAAACCATTAAGGTTTACCTATTTTTAGTACATTATTAGGTTTTACCTTTAGACTAGAAAATTATAGTGACCTCCCCTTGGAGTGATAGACTGAAATATGTACAAAGACCCAGACAAACATTACAAGGGGAGGTCACTTTGTAATTTACTAGTCTAAAGGTTAATATCACCCATTATGGATAAAGAACATGAGAACGAAATCTATACATTTTCATTCTTTTATTTTCAAAGATATCGTCATCACCATCGTGTCGCCGCCACTGCCTCCACTGCCATCATCATCATCAGCCATCAATTCCCCAAGAAGCACAGGCCTTAAACAAACTTATGCTAAGTCTTCCAGTACTGCACCATCATCTCAAAGTCTTTCCAAAGGTCTTGTTTTGTTAATGTTTTTTTTTCTCCCTTAAATTGTCAACAGGAAAGGGGAGCTGGTCCTATACCCAACCCTCCTTAGGTAATTCTTATGGGAGGTATGGTAGGTTGCAGTGTTGCTGTTCTTTGCTTTCCGTTCAGGCCTCAGTAACATTCAATTTTCAAAGATGTTAATATTTTAATAAATACGTTTATATGTAACATGTTAATATTTTAATTAATATATAATGGTAACCAGAATCGACGTCATTGCACTCTGGGCAAACCCATTGGTGCTCAGTCTCCCTCAGCAAATGTCGAAGGGTATGAATGGTAATTGTTTCTGTTGCGCACTGGTTGTATACATACCGGATGCGTCCTCTCATACGTCCATCCCTGCTGGTCTTAGGTTTGATGCCAAATTCCAGCGGTCTTGGCCTTGATGATTCATCGATTGCAGTGTCATTCTCTAATAGGCAGACATAAATTGCCATCAGTATTTCTCTCTTATCCATGTCAAATGCATCTTCTATGGGTGCTCTTGAAGCTAGTCTGTCAGCTCTTTCACTACCGCGTACCACTGCATGACCAGGACAGTAGATCCATATCAGTTCTTGAAGATTCGATGCTTCTATGGAGGTTTTCCATTCATGTTGGATTCATCCATTTTGGACCTTTCTTAGAATGGATTGTGAGTCTGATACAATAACTGCCTTTGTTAATAAAGCCTCAGACAGCCATCTTAAGGCAGCAGTAACTGCCCCTACCTCCATTCTCATGCTGGAGGTTTTTAATCATGTAAGCCCTGCTATGTTCAGCTTCAGTTCTGCCCTTTACTCTAGCAGAGATGCCCCAATAATAAATATGTTTATATGTAACATTAAATATTATTATTAAAAAAATTAATAAATATGTTTATATGTAATAAGTTAATATTTTAATAATTATGTTTATATGTAACACATTAATATTTCAATAAATATTTTTAAATGTAACAATACAGTGAAAGCAGAAAATGGGAAAGAAAAAGAAGACAAAGAATAATCATTATAACAGAAATGAAGGACATAATAACACACCTGGGCACAATAACACAACAGTAAATGCATGGAAGTATGTGTTCAACACACCCATGCAGTTCCTGGGGGGGGGGGGGTGTCTTCAAAGAGATTAAAAAATGAATAGGGCTACTGTATCCTCAGCCAGGTCTTAATGTTAATGTTAATGATGTTAATGTTAATGAGAATCGATGTCACTGCACTCCGAGCAAACTCATAGGTGCTCAGTCACCCTCAGCAAATGTCGAAGGGTATGAATGCTAATTGTTCCTGTTGCGCACTGGTTGTATACATGCCATCCCTGCTGGGTCTTTACAGTCACATTGCCACAGAAACCACCACTATAAAAGTATGTGAATGCTTGGTGCAGGCATCCTGCAAGGGGACCTCCTGCAGTTGTGGCTCCAACCCCATAGAGAATGCAAAAAAAAAAAAAAAAAATGATGATAGTGTTCCAAAGTTTGTTCAAGGAGGTTACTGATTTGTATAGACCTGTGGCGTGCACGACAACCAATCAAACAGAATACCCTTTATTTTTTAAAACACTTCAAGGTTTGTTAAAATGGGATAAACAAAATTAGATAATGTGTCTTACTAAGACAAATGGCAAAGAAAATTGCCAGTGTTACAGCCACAAAGCCTTCATCAGATATAAATAAACGAAAACACAAAAGGAAGAAAGTGAGAACTACTGTGTAAAATGTGTAAAAAAAAAAAAATAAGCAAAAATGATGCAACTCATAGGTGGAAGTGGCTGATGTCGCTCGTGATAGATTAGCAAAATTGCTGCTTGAATAAATCTGGGTAAGAAAAAGCATGGGTGGGGGAAGTGTGTATTTGGAAGAACATCTAGTGAGGACAGAGACTGATGGTGAAGAAAAGAAATGGTAATAGAAATTGAGAAATAAAACGTAAATGTAGAAAATCGTCTGAGTCAAAAGAGGGCTGGGTGTTTAGAATGACGTGACATGCAATTAACTGGTGTTTCTTAAAAAAAAAAGAACCACAATTTAGGCATTGAAAATCAATTTTACTAACACAAAATATGGAGCATTCTGGCTAATTCAGTAACTTGTTGGCATATTTGATTTCGAGAACACAAAAAAAAAAAAAAAAATTCACTAGGTTAAAATTATAAATTACGAGATGTTAACATTTTATAAAACTTCAGATTCTCTGCTATAAAGTTTTTTAAAGGTTACATTCGTCAAAAATGATCTTAGATACATTTAATATGCACTTTAAATTACTGACCCACTTAAAAAAAATTAATATGACAATTATCGTTAAACCAGATTTCCTCTTAGTCTTCAGAAAATTGTCTTTTCTATATTTCTTTCCACCATTCCAAAGGTCTTTGATAAATGTTTTTAACTACAACATTATCTCAATATATGAAGATTACATTACATTACTCATTTTTATTAGATTTTCATCACAAAGAAACTCTTATTACCTGATTTTGGATACAGCTGGGCAAACTGGAGCATGAGATAATCTGGTTTCAAATGTGGACCCTTTGCCTCAAGAAGCTAATGCTCTAACCACTCTACCATTCAGACACTCTCATCCAAACAGAAGATTCAATAAACAGCATTTTAAGACATGGACTAGTAGATGTTGACTCATCATCATATGACATATTCTTTCCAGAACATTGTCTCCATTACAGCTGCTCTGAACGCATCACGATTTTGGGCAAGTCGATATGCATCAGCCAAAGACAAGTTCAGACTCTCTGTGATGTCCTGGGTCCACCGTCGTCTAGGTCGACCCCTTCCCCTTTTTCCAGGGACCATGCCTTCCATCCACCCATGTGTTACCGGGGCCTGAAAGGGGAGCAAAGAATAGTAACACTGTTCTCTGCCATGCATGTCGTAGAAAGCGACTAAGGAGGGTTGGGCATGGGGCTGGTTACCCCATCCTGTAAAAAAATTTAAACCACAAAAAACTTTAACAAACATGGACAAGTCAATTAAGGAAAATAAAACAAAGCCATCCAAGACAGGGGAAGGTCCTCTTGCAGGGAGGCGTATGATGCAACACAGAGAAAGCCGAAAGGAGTCTGTGTTACTGACTAACCTTCTTTATTCTAGGAGAACTTCCAGATTTGGCACCTGGAATGTTCGGACATTAAAGGAACAAGAGAAAGTGGCACAAGTAGCAGCAGAAATGAGGGAATATAAAATCGAGGTTCTGGGACTGTATGAAACAAAGTGGAAGGGGGTAGACAAGAAGAAACTCATCACAGGTGAATTGGTGTTGTCCTCAGGACATGAAGATGAAAGTTCACACCACAGTGAAGGCGTAGCTCTTATGTTATCTAACGAAGCACAGAAAGCACTCATTGAATGGGAAGCCGTTGGACCCACAATAATAACAGCTACTTTTTAAACAGTTAAAAAGAAAATAAATGTAAATGTCATCCAATATTATGCACCAACTAATGATAAAGAAGAGTCTGTGAAAGAAGCATTTTATACTAGACTACAGGAAATTATGGAAAAAGTAAAAAGAAGAGACATCACAATTTTGATGGGTGACATGAATGCAAAGATAGGTACAGTCAACTCCGGCTTAGAAGAAGTCATGGGAAAACATGGGCTAGGAATAATGAATGAAACTGGGGAACTATTCTCAAACGTCTGTGCTTAAAATCAACTGGCTATAGGAGGAAGCATGTTTCCACATAAGAGAATACACAAGGCAACATGGATATCACCAGACCATAGAACAGAAAATCAGATTGATCATATATGCATAAACAAGAAGTTTAGATCATCATTGCAGGATGTAAAGGTATATAGAGGAGCAGATGTGGCATCAGATCACCACCTTCTGATAGCCAAAGTAAAAATGAAACTCAAGAGATATGCAACAATGCAAAATTATAGACAACAATTTAATGTAGGACATCTAAGAAATCAAGAAACAAGAGACAAATTTGCGGTTACAATATCCAACAAATTCCAAGTGCTCCAACAGCTGGAAGATGTAGAGAATGCAGAAGACTATTGGCAGCAAATCAAAACTGTATGGAATGAGACATGTGAAGAAATACTGGGGAAAAGGGAACGACAACAAAAAGCATGGATAACAACAGAAACCATCAATAAGATAAAAGACAGAAAAAACAAGAAAGCAGATTTAAACACAAGCAAAACCAGATGTTCCAAAGCCAAGGCTCAAGAAGTGTACACAGAAGCAAACAAAGAAGTAAAAAGAAGTTTCAAAAGATACAAGAGGAAGTATCTTGAGATGTTGGAAAGAGAGGCAGAAAATGCTGCAGCCAAAGGAAATATGAGTGAACTGTATAATAGCACAAAAAAGCTAACAGGGAAATACAAGCAAACAAGTTGCCTCATAAAAGACAAGAATGGAAAACTGCTCTGCAATATACAAGAGCAAATGAAGAGGTGGACAGAATATTCTGAGGACCTTCTCAATAGACCAGCTCTACAAAAACCCCCGGACATCCAGCCAGCAGAAGAAGAGCTACAAATTAACGGTGAAAGACCAACGAAGGAAGAAATAAAGAAAGCCATAAAGCTTCTAAGAGATGGAAAAGTGTCTGGACCTGATGGCATTCCAGCAGAGGCCATCAAAGCAGATATCAACAAGGCTACAGAGATGTTATATAAATTACTTGGTAAAGTCTGGGAAAAGGAAGAGATACCAGCAGAATGGAAGGAAGGATATCTGGTTAAGTTGCCTAAGAAGGAACATTTCAAGAGTGCACAAATTATAGAGGAATAATGTTACTTTCAGTGCCAGGAAAAGTATTAAACAGGATTATCCTTGAGAGATTAAAAGAGTCCATAGGCAAGAAACTGAGAGATGAACAAGCAGGTTTTCAACAAAACAGATCCTGTACAGACCAGATAGCCACTTTGAGAATAATAGTTGAACAAAGTCTGGAATGGAATTCACCACTATACATTGGATTTGTGGACTACGAAAAGGCATTTGACAGTGTAGACAGAGAATCACTTTGGAAATTGATGAGGCATTATGGAGTTCCCCTGAAGATCATTAATTTAATAAAGAAAACATATGAAGACATGACATTCAGAGTTCTTCATGAAGGACAGCTTACAGAACCATTTGGGATAAGAACAGGAGTGCGACAGGGATGCCTCTTGTCTCCATTTCTTTTCTTACTAGCAATAGACTGGGTTATGAGAACATCGACAACACACAACAGAAGTGGACTCTGACTAAGCAGTTGGATGATCTTGATTTTGCTGATGACTTGGCTCTTCTGTCCCATAACCGTAATCAGATGCAGGACAAACTGAAAACACTCAATGAGAGGTCACAGCAATTGGGTCTGAAAATACACAAGGAAAAGATAAAAATAATGAGAATAAATGCAGGTAATGATAACAGGGTTGAACTTGAAAAAACACCAATACAAGATGTAGAATCGTACACATATCTTGGCAGCAATATAGACAAAGTTGGAGGGACAGACAGTGATATCAAAATAAGAATACAAAAAGCAAGAGGAGCTTTCATTGCATTGGGAAATATATGGAGATTAAGAGAAATCGGATCCAACATGAAAATAAGAATCTTCAACTCAAATGTGAAGTCAGTCCTATTTTATGGCTCTGAGACATGGAGAACAACAAAGACAACAACCAAAAAGCTACAGACTTTCATAAATGGGTGCTTGCGTAGAATAGAGGGATTAAAATGGTATGACAAGGTTACCGACGTGGAACTGAGAACAAGTGCCAGTGGAACAAGAGATGAGAAGAAGATGATGGCGATGGATAGGACACACACTGAGAAAACCTGTTGATAGCATTACAAGGCAGTCCTTGTCCTGGAACCCCTAGGGCAAGAGAGGCAGAGGTAGACCAAGAAGCACATGGAGAAGAGAGCTGGAAACAGAGGTGAAAATGATGAGAACGTGGAAAGAACTTGAGATGATGGCACGTGACAGGAGGACTTGGCAGGTGTTTGTTGAAGGTCTATATTCCTTTGGGAGTGGAGGGTTATGAATGAATGAATGAATGCCTTCCATCACTATTTTTTCCAGACTATTATGTCTTTTTATATGACTGAAAAATGTCAGCTTCCTTATTGCGATGGTATTTAGGAGCCTATTTCTCTCTACGTTTAGTGGGTGCAGTACTTCTCTGTTGGTCTTTTTTTCTGTCCAGGGTATTCTCAATATCCTTCTGTAGCATTTTATTTCGAATGATGTAACCTTTTTTGCAGCTGTTTTATTGAGTGTCCAAGTCTCGCAGCCGTATGTTGCTACTGGGAATATACATGCTCTGATCAGTTGTAACTTTGTTTCTTTGCTTGTGCCTTGCCATAGGTTTAATCATCTGTATTAGTTATGTGAAGCAATTGCAAGTCTTCTTTTAATTTCTACTGCGCAGTCACCAGAGCTGTTGATGATTGATCCTAAGTATTCGAATTCATTAACACTTTCCAAATCTTCATTATCAATTTCAATTTCTGGTTTGCTCTTTACTTTGTCTGTTATCAATACTTTGGTCTTCTTGTAATATAAAAGACTTAATACCCACTAAATGAAACAAAGTCTCAACAACAGACGTTTTACAGGCATACTGAGAGATAAGAAATGTTTAACATTTTCAATACAAACTACAGTCTGTGAAGAAGTAACAAAATGTCATAAGACTTGCAGGGATGATGTATGAGAGGATGCATCCGGCGTAAAACAACCAGTGGGCAACAAGGACAGTTAGTATTCATACCCTTCGACGTTTGCTGAGGGAGAATTAGCACCTATGGGTTTGCCTGGAGTGCAATGATGTCAATTCTGAACAACAATAACAATAACATATGTAGTATGTTCCTATGTAGTTCCCGAGGGTCTCTGAGAAGACAAAATAAGAAATGGATGACTACTACATGACACACCGTTATTCAAGGCTAATTTTCAGACGTGAAGAGGGCTGAAAATGTTATGATGTAAAACAAATAACTACAGAAACCACCTGCAAGAGCATGTGAATGCTTGATGCAGACTTCTTGCACGGGGGCCAACTGCTGTGGTGGGTCCATGCTTCATAAGGAGTGAACAGGAGGAAGATGATGATGATATCAAGCATGCAAAACTAAGTAATTCTGATTGTTCTTTTTTTTTTTTTTCTTAAGTGAGGTAACATCCTTCTCCCAGCTCATGCTTTGTCATGCCTAAAAACAGAGTCTTCTAAATGAAGTGCCACTGGATAAACAGCCACCAAAGTCATTGTGAAACACTCATCATGTATCAGAGATCTTATAACACTTTACTCTATTCTAGCCCTATTCCACACATACACATACATGCATGAATACACCCAATTGTTATTCTTCGTTCGCCCTCAGACTTCTACATTTATGACTCTAATAAAGGTAGGAGTCAGCTCAAGGTTTCTGACATCTTCAAATAGTTTTTCGTGGAGAGAAGTGGGTTGTTGCCAAATGCCACTCCATTGTTAAGTTGGACAGGACTGGAGCAGATGTTTGGTTGTCATGGGGCTGGTGCCACAGGAGCAGAGATCTGTTGGACCAATCCTGTACTTGTGATGTAGATGGTACCTCAACCTACTGTGACCAGTGTGTAAGCGGAAAATGTTGACCTGGTCTCGCTAGACAGCTAGTGTTACTCAAATCTTATATCGTTTCACCCTGTTATATTCAGTTCACTACAAACTGAAATCCTATGCTGTTACTGCCCCTCTTTCTCGACAATGCAGTAATAAAGTTTAAATATAATTTTTTAATGAGGGAGGAAATCTAACACAATTTAGAAAAAAAAAAAAAAGAGAGAGAGAGAGAACAAATTGTAAAAGAAAATTAAACTGCCTTCAAATCATTACATTTATTCCCCTGCAACCAACATAGTGGAGCATGTGAAAAAAATGTCTGACTCTGACTCCAGAAATTTACCAGTCTCCACCAACTCCATCTTTGACGCAACCTAAAAAACACTTTACTCCACGACTCTATAAAGTTTACCAGTCTTCACCAACTCCATCTTTGACTCCACATAAAAAACACCTTACTCCTTGACTCTGATTCTAGAAAGTTTACCAGTCTCCACAAACTCGAACTCTGACTTCATCTAAAAACACTTTACTCCATGACTTTGACTCTAGAAATTTTACCAGTCTCCACCAACTCCATCTTTGATCACCTAAAAAACACTTTACTCCAAGACTCTAGAAAGTTTATCAGTCTTCACCAACTCCAACTCCATTTAAAAAAACACTTTACTCCATGACTCTGACTCAAGAATGTTTACCAGTCTCCACCAACTCCAACTCCACCTAAAACAAAACACTTTACTCAATGACTGACTCAAGAACATTTACCAGTCTCCTCCAACTCCACCTTAAAAAAACACTTTACTCAATGACTCTGACTCTAGAACGTTTACTAGTCTCCACCAACTCATCTTTGACTCTACCTAAAAACACCTACTCCATAACTCCTGGCTCAAATTCTACCTAGAAAACATAACCTGATAGGGTTGTGGAGTTGGTGGGAAAAAAAGTTTCAGATTCTTGACTCTGATTCCAGAAATTGTTCAGTTTGATTCCAACTCCAGCTCTGACTTCACCCAAACATAACTGGATCCATTACTCTGATTCTCAACCCAAACTCTTGACTCTAGAATCCTACCTGCCACCAACCAACCCAGCTTGAAAATAAATCTGTTGCTACTTAGTATAACTGGGAATTACAGTGATATTCTTGGGTGTTTCAAATGAACTGGCAGGTGGTATATTTTTTCCACCTCAAAGATTCCATAAATACCAATACATTATTTTTTAAATCTTCCTTGCGCTCTAGGTTCTGTTATTTTTATTGTTGATCAGAATCTGCATAATTGCACTCCGGGTAAACTCATAGGTGCTCAAACTCATAGGTGCAGATGCCAAAAGGTATGAATGCTAACTGTTCCTGCAGTGGGCTGGCTGTATGCACACCGGATACATCATCTCATCCATCCATCTCTGCTAGTCTCATGCTTGATGGGTACTGTTTCTGATGATCTTATTACCACCTGTATAGAGTTTCCTGTCCCATGAAACATTAATACAGTATTTGTGCTAGGATGACTTAAAAAAAGGTAGTCCCATAGCATATACTGCTGTAGGGCAGTGAAGTGTTAGAGATTTCACCATACTAGGTTCAGCATCGAGAGGTGGGGTGACCAGTTCCCTTCTCACTGCCTTTTCCTTCCCCAACTCAAAGAGTAGAGTTAGCTACCCATTTACAGCTGGGTAGACTGGAGCCCCTTTACCGCTAGAGACCAGCGCTCTAACCACTCTGTCAATCTGACGCTCTTCCTGTCATATGAAACATTAATACAGTATTTATGCTAGGATGACTTACTCATTTTAAAACAAAACAAACAAATTTAGCTCACCCTTTCTGGACTCCATAACATAGTAGTGGAAATTCGAACTCAGGTGAGCTGAACATTTCAAACACCTGCAGTTGGGGCAACATATGATCTGCTTCAAAGGTCTGCCAAAATAATTATTTTTGTTAACTTGATGACAGCTATAACCACTTACTGAAACGACAGAGTGCCAATATTACTACTTCTCAGCTAGCCACTGAGCTCAGGTCAAGTGCTTCATTGTGAGCCATCAGCTCAAGGTCATTTCATGCCATCCACATCATTTTCATTTCTGTCTCCTGTTCTCTTCTTCATGTAGTTTCTGGTCCACTTCTCTTACCCTGGGGATTTCAGAACAAGAACTGCCTGGTAATGTTTTCAACAGGTTTCCTCAGTGTGTGTTCTATTCATCAGATGCCATCTACTTCTCATCTCTTGTCCTACAGGCACTTGTCCTGGTTTTTCTTTTCCGGTGCTTCTTAACCAGGGGTGCATGCACTCCCTGGGGATGCAAGACTCACCTTCCGGGGGTGTGAAAGATGTCAGATATTTTAGAACACGAATCATCATAAACAGTATATAATACGAAGAACTCAAATGTATTTGTATAAAATAGAACATTGACAACGTAAATTAGATAACGAACATTGCAAACCTGAATTAGATACCGAACCCTGGTTACACTTCGTAAATAGAATTTTTTCAAAATAAACTTTTATCTCTTTTCAGCATTTCTGGTATGATATGAAAGCTAGAAGATAAAGGGGTGTTAGGCTTCTTAACTCTTTGACTCCATACCAATGCTCTGAGCGTTGCAAAATTCAACGTGCCGTGCCAGCGCAACACTCAGAGCGTTGTTTTTAGTTTATCACGAATAAACCCCAAAAATTGTCCGTTTAATGCAGTTCATATTTTAAAACTCGTAGAATGACTTCCGCTACTATTTAAACAACTAATTTGACTGTAGTTAAGCAGCACTTGTGCGTGTTTTGATGTTATTATCACAATTTTTTTGATGATTTGCATGTTTGCGTTTTTTGTTGTTATTGCTAGAGAAATATGTCACGCTTTATACAGGGTGTCCTAAAAGTTACTGTGCAGTAAAGTACCTCGTACAACGTTGCAGTACCACGCAGTAGTTTCTCAGCAGATGTTGGAAATGTCCACCATGGGCCTCAAGACATGTCTGAACACGCTTCTTAATATTGTAGAAGACTTTCTGCAGGGTAGAATGGACAACTCTCACATCAGAACCGCTACTCTAGTCTGCCGTATATTCAAGTGCACAGTAACTTTTTGGACACCCTGTATTTACATTTCCTAAGTCTCCTAATCAAATAATTGCATCAAACTACTTTGAAACATTGCTGACATTGATGATGATTGTTTGGTAGTCACAGTTTATTGTCAAAATACAGAATCAGTGCAGAATACTTACTTACTTACTTAGTCGTTCCCCTTCTACCGTGAGGTGTAGAGGTTTGGAAGAGAGAGCGCCAGACTATTCTATCGGCTGTCTTCCTCCTGGCCTGGTTCCATTCTAGTCCTCGGTCCTTCAAAGATTGTCTAATGTTGTCCTCCCAGCGGACTCTGGGTCGTCCTCGGGGTCTGGATCCTTGGCTCTTTGTTTCCCATGCTTGTCGTGGTAGCCGATCTTCTCCCATTCTGCAGACATGGCCAAACCATCTTAGTTGGGACTGTTCTACTTGGGTCTGTAGGGGGTGGCATTTTAGGCCTTGACGTATCGTCTGGTTGCGTACCATGTCTCTTCTTGTTACTTCAACCACCTTCCTCAGATATCTCATTTCTGAGGTTTGGATCTGGCTTTTATGGGTTGTAGTCATTGCCCATGACTCGCATCCATATGTCAAGCAGTGCAGAATAGCTAGACACATTAGATTTAGTTGATGAGTGGGCATAGTCATATTCTGGCCGATCAAAAAGCAACAAAACTACCATAACATCTAATCACTAGTGCTAGGTAGAAGATGAAGCTAGGGATACTAATGAAACATTAAACAAGTATTAAAAAGTTTTTATATGACGTTATTCTTCTTTATTTGTTTGAAAATTACGTAATGCACGATAGCATAATTTATTTTTTTCTTACAAGGGACCACAGTAAAAACTGGTGAGAATAACACTAAATGCACTAATTATGGCCATAAGCAATTTTTTTTTTACTTTGTATATGGATTAACTCATTAACTACCGCAAGCCGATGGGGGCGGCTTACGAAAGAAACACATTTGGACGGCAAACCGCTCCCATCGGCTTTCTAAGTTTAGTAAGATAACGAATGAAATATATGACGAAACACATTCTGATCTGGTTCGAGATTTTAATTTAACACCGGAAAACAACATTCCAAAGCGTGGGTAAATTTGTGCCTCTCAAAAGTGATATTATATTCATATTTATCACACGTTTCAGGTTAGTTACCAAATCGCAAAACTGTTTACTATGGCAACGAATGATAGCGCCACAAAAAACGCACGTACACCTCGTCTAACTGCTGAACAGGCTAGAAACTTATTTCAGCAATTGATTGATAGCTCTAGCGACGATGAGGACAGTGAAAACAATGTGGACATTTATTCAGGTAGCCTAGTGAATTTTATGGCAGTGATAACAGTAGTAGTGACAATTCAAGCAATGAAGATATTAGAAGTCCTGGGCCATCAGTGGGTCGTAAAAGAGCGAAAACCTCGGTTAGAGTTACCAATAGTGCAGGAAATACTGTAGGCCTAGGCCTAACTAAAATAAGAGAACAATGGGAGCAAGTGACTGAGGGTGAAACAACAGTTTTTATTTTGATCCAACTCATGAACCAGGTTTGCAAGCAAATCTTGATGCAACTTCCTCTGTGCTTGATTGCTGGCTTACATTGCTGACACCAGATGTTTTACATTCTTTGGTCAAAGTAATAAATGACTATGCTGAAGTAAAGAATTCAAAACCCCCATCTTCAAACAGATCTTCGTCTGCTGCTTGGAAACCTGTCACTGACTATGAGCTTTTGAAATTTTTCGCAGTAACAACTGCGATGGGTTTAGATAAAAAGCCATCGGTAAAAGATTATTGGGCACATACACCTCATAATTATACACCCTGGTATAGCAATATGTTTTCAAGATCTAGGTTTGAAATAATTTACCATACAATGATGCATGTTGGAGATGCTGATTCAGAAGGGAAGGACAAAATAGAGCCTTTTTTAAATTTGCTCGTTGTGAAGTTCCAGGATGCATTTTATCCATTTCAGAATTTAGCCATTGATGAAATGGTTATTGGGTATAATGGAAACTTACTTACTTACTTAGTCGTTCCCCTTCTACCGTGAGGTGTAGAGGTTTGGAAGAGAGAGCGCCAGACTATCCCATCGGCTGTCCTCCTCCTGGCCCGGCTCCACTCCAGTCCTCGATCCCTCAAAGACTGTCCAACGCTGTCCTCCCAGCGGACTCCGGGTCGTCCCCGGGGTCTGGACCCCTGGCTCTCCGCCTCCCACGCCCGCCGTGGCATCCGATCCCCTCCCATTCCACAGACATGGCCAAACCATCCCAATTGGGACCGCCCTACTTGGGTCCGCAGGGGGTAGGACTCAAGGCCTTGACGTATCGTCCGGCTGCGCACCATGTCTCTTCCCGCCACCTCAACCACCCTCCTCAGATACCTCATCTCTGAGGTTTGGACCAGGCCCCTATGGGCCGCAGTCACCGCCCATGACTCGCATCCGTACGTCAAGACTGGGACACAGGTGGAGCGGCACACAGCCATCCCCGTCCTCCCACCAACCTCTCTCCCGCTGAGGAACCCTCGATCCACAGCCTGAAAAAGTCCCCCAGCCGCCGCTCCCAGAGCGGCCAACTCCTCCCCGATGCCTCCCCCTCGGTCTATAACAGCTCCGAGGTATCCAAAGTGGTCGACCTGCTCCAGGACCCGCCCCCCCCAGCCCAATCTGATGCCCTCTTTCCTCTCGCGATATCACCATGGATTTTGTTTTAGAGCTGCCCATGACCATCCCTCCCCTCTCCAGCCCCCCCCCTCCAGACCCGCAGGTTGGACTGGAGATGTGCCTCCGATTCAGCAACCAGGGCAACATCATCAGCAAACGCCAGCTCCGAAATACAGACCTGTCTCATCCTCCAGTACCCCACTGAATACCCTCCTGTTCTCTCCCCACATGCCTTGATGACATCGTCCATAAGGAGCATGAAGAGGTAAGGCGACAGGACATCACACTGTCCCACACCAGTGGTGGTCCTGAACTCCTCCGACCCATGGCCCGCCGTCCTCACACAATCCCCGCAAGACCCGCAGAAGCCCTGTACAGCACGAACCAGAGGTGCTGGAATACCCCCCCCTGCCAAACATTCCCAAAGCCTGCCCCAGGGGACCCCGTCAAACGCCCCCTCCAGATCCATGAAACAAAGATGCATCTCACCCCCACACTCAAGGGCCCCCTCACCCAGCTGTCCGAGCGCGAAGACTAGGTCTCGAGCACCTCGGTCCGCCCGGAATCCGCACTGGACCCCATCCAACTGCGGCCCAGCCAGGCGTCGGAGTCTCTGCTCCAGGACTCCAGAGCAGACTCCACCAGGGACACCGAGAAGGGACACGCCTCCATGGCTTCCACACTGTCGATTGTCACCCTTTTTGAAAATTGGTGTTATGATGGCAATCTCCCAATCCTTTGGTATGGTCTTGTTGTACCACGCTGCCTGTAAAACCCTTAAGAGTAATAGGTCGCCTGATGCTCCCATGAACTTAACCATTTCTGGTGTTATACCATCATGCCCTGCTGCTTTGCCCATCTTGATTTTCTCCAGTGCTGCCTTCAGTTCTTCCATCTTTATGTCATCTTCACCATCATTGGTTTTCTCTTCTGTGCTAGTGTTTATCATTTCTGATGCTTCACCATGCTCACCATCCAGGAGTTCTGAGAAATATTCTTTCCATCTTCCCATTACTTCCTTCGGGCAGTAAGCAATTTGCCTTGCTTGTCCTTTATAAATTTGAGAGGGCATTGTTTTTCCTTCCTCATGTTCTTTAGGGTCTTATAGAACAATTTCTGGTTTTCTTGTGCATCTTTTTCTAGCTTTTCTCCAAATTCTTCCCAGGACTTCTGTTTTGCTGCTGCTAGCACTTTGTTCTTTGCTTCTGTTCTGAGTGTCACATATTCTCTATATTTTTCCATTTGTCCTGTTGTGTTTTTAGCTCCTAAGTATTGTTTCCACGCCATTTTCTTCTCTCTTATTTTCTCTTTGACTTCCTCTGTCCACCAAGGTGTCCTCTTTCTCTTGTTCCCAAGTCGGACTTCACCGCATGCTTCTGCAGCAGCTGTCTTTATGATATCCTTGAATTTAATCCAGAGGGTTTCCAAGTCATCAGGTCATTCTTCTGTGTTGCTCACCGCTGCAGCAATAAGCCCCTGATATCTGGTCTTAATTTCTGGCTCTCTCAGCTTGTAGGTCCTAATGCTCATTTCTCCTGCTCGTTTACTTGGTTTCTTGCGTGATGTTGGACAGTTTCTAGGCTGAGCAACTCTTTCAGTTGTTCTTTTGATTGTTAGCAGGTAGTGATCACTTCCAATCTCTGGCCCCCTCCAGACTCTAGCATCTCGGACATATTTGAATGAGCTTCTCCGAACAATGGCATAGTCGATCACTGACTTCTCATTCTTTGTTGGTTCACATCTAGTGTATGCATGTATGCGCTTATGTGGGAACTTTGTGTTTGTAGTGATCAGATTCTGCTCACTGCAGAATCTAAGGAGTCGCTTTCCATTGTCAGTGAGAGTATCTTCTCCATATCTTCCGATAACTCCACCCCATCTAGCATGGTCATTTCCAACTCTGGCATTAAAATCTCCGAGCATGATAACTTCATCTAGGCAGTCATCCACTGTCCTTTGAAGCAGCTCGAAGAATTCCTCCTTGACCTCTGCTCTCTCATCCTCATTTTGCCCATACACTATGACCAGGTTGACTATGGTTTCTCCTTCTTTTAGTTTAACAACCATAATGCGCTCCGAGACAAAGTTCCATCCCTTGATACTATCTTTTGATTTTGGGCCACAATGCAACCCACGCCCCCTTTAGCTCTTTCAGACATGGATACACCACTGTAGAGCAGCGTGTTGCCATCGAGATCCATGACTCCTTGTCCTTTTTTCTTTGTTTCCGTTATAGCCAGGATTTCTAGTTTTGCTTTCCTCATCTCTTCCACCAGCTCCTCTTCCTTCCCATTTATACTTCTTGTGTTCCAAGTTCCATAAGTCGTAGTCCGTAGTCCGTTCCAGTTTGTCGCCTTTAGAATCAGTCCAGTTTTCTCTCTTGTGTTGCTAGTAATCGTGATTTAAAGCAAACAGGTGATTGGCCTGTTGTGCCTTTGCATGGTGGAGGGGCTGCCTCCTTACGGCCTCCATGCAGGCCGCCCTCCTCCTTTTTCATCCGGGCTTGGGACCGGCATTGGCGGAGTTGGGTATAATGGAAAAGGTAGGAAATTGTTAGGAAACAAAGTTAAAAGATTTGAGGGTGCAAAGCACATTGTGGATTACACCGACAAAGATAGGAACTGTATAGTGTGCTCAACACCTGCGAAACGAGTCCGAACAAATTTTTATTGCATCGGTTGCCCCGAAAAACCCCATCTCCATCCAAAGAGCTGTTTTAGGCTGTACCATACGCATGATCCTTCAGCTGTAACTTACTGAAGACATTGACATACTGTAAATAAGTTATAGATGTTGTGCTTTGTCAAAGGAGCTATTTATTCAAAATTTCTGAGATTTTTTGGAAGTGGTGTAGGTGTGATAATGTAAGTCATTAATAGTGTATTTATTAGCTATTGTGTGTGTTCTTGGGCTTGTTTTTCTTGCCATTGGATATACTACATGAAAATCACCAAGAAAAGAAATTAGCTGCCTCAGGAATAAGCAAGTTCCAGGTAAGTTGATAATTTAAAGAAAATGTTGCATGCTTTTTCTTTCTTTCAATCATTTTACATTACTAATAATATCTACCATATTAAGTAAACTTTCCTTTTATCAGCTTTAGGCAACAGTACATTCATTTGTCATCAAAATGACATATCAGTAATAAAAATCTGTTTAAAATTAATAAATCTGCAGCTTAAGTTCTCCAAACAGTTACAGGGAGAAAATGAGGAAAAAATTTCAGACATTTTTTTGGGAAGTGGCACAGGTGTGATAATGTAAGTTACCAATAGTGTAAATATTAGTCAGTGTGTGTGTTCTTGGGCTTGTTTTTCTTGTTATTGGATATACTACATAATAATCACCTTAAGAAAGGTATTACCTACCATAGAAACAAGAAATTTGAACATAAGTTGATAATTTGGAAACAAATTTGAATTGATTTTTGTCTGTCAATCATTTTACATTACTAATAATATCTACCATACTAAGTAAACTTTCCTTTTATCAGCTTTAGGCAACAGTACATTCATTTATCATCAAATTGACATATCAGTAATAAAAATCTGTTTAAAATTAATAAATCTGCAGCTTAAGTTCTCCAAACACTTACAGGGAGAAAATGAGGAAAAAATTTCAGACATTTTTTGGGAAGTGGCATAGGTGTGATAATGTAAGTTACCAATAGTGTAAATATTAGTCAGTGTGTGTGTTCTTGGGCTTGTTTGTCTTGATATTGGATATACTACATAATAATCACCTTAAGAAAGGTATTACCTACCATAGAAACAAGAAATTTGAACATAAGTTGATAATTTGGAAACAAATTTGAATTGAATTTTGTCTGTCAATCATTTTACATTACTAATAATATCTACCATATTAAGTAAACTTTCCTTTTATCAGCTTTAGGCAACATTACATTCATTTATCATTAAAATGACATATAATTCATAAAAATATGTTTAAAATTAAGAAAACTACAGATTAAATTCTTCATACACCTACAGAATGAAAATGGGAACAAAATTTAATTCGGCCACAGTGTGTTTTTTAATTCGGTAGTTAATGTGTTAACTTTATGTTTGAAGACTAAAAAGAAAGTTTTATTGTCTACGACAGTAATTTGTCTTTGGTAAGATCGTATTCTACAGTTAACTTTTTAGTGTTTTTCAATTTTACATGCAAAATGTTTAAGTATACCGAACACACTTGTACCAAAAACAACCTGGCGGAGGACTGTGGAGGCTGAGATGAAAAGAATGAAACAGAGTTGGGGTTCTGTACGAAGGATGGCCACCGACCGAGCAAAGTGGAATCAATTTGTTGTTGCCCTACAAGACGCCACTAGGCGTGATGGCCACAGACTGCTTTGACGGTCGGTGGCTAAGGATCAAAGAAAGAAAAAAGAACACACTTGTGTTAATACTACCAAAGACGCTATACAAGGTATATTACAATTCTCTATCCATTTCCCTACAGTTTGGTGTATAATACATGTTCACAAAAAAGATTAACACAAAATTTACACTAAAAGACAGTACACTTCACCGTTTAGAATTCTTCAAAAAATAATTATGGCACAGGGGTGGAAAATAATTATGGAGTCAAAGAGTTAAGTACGTACAAGGCAATCCTTGTTCTGGAATCCACAGGGAAAGAGAGGCAGAGGTAGACCAAAAAAAAACATGGAGAAGAGAACTGGATACAGAGGTGAAAATGATGAGGAAAACATGGAAAGAACTTGAGCGGACGGCACAGGACAGGAAAACTTAACATGTGTTTGTTGAAGGCCTATGCTCCTCAGGGAGCTCAAAGGTAATGAAGGCTTCTTAAGATGCTGTAAAGGGGTGTGAGGCTTCTTAAGATGCTGTAAAGGGGTGTGAGGCTTCTTAAGATGCTGTAAAGGGGTGTGAGGCTTCTTAAGATGCTGTAAAGGGGTGTGAGGCTTCTTAAGATGCTGCAAAGGGGTGTGAGGCTTCTTAAGATGCTGTAAAGAGGAGCGAGACATCTAAAAGGTTAAGAAACACTGCTCTATTCTATGCAAGCACTGATTTATAACAATCTGTAGCTTCTTAGTTGTTGCTCTCATGGTTCTCAAAGTTTCACAGGCATACAACAGTGATATTTGAGTTCAAGATTCTCATTTCTGTGTTGGACTTGATATCTTTTGATTTCCACATTTTCTAATGAAAGGAATGCTCATCTAGCCTTTTTTTGTTCTTATTTTGATATCACTGTCTGTCCCTCCAAATATGTCTATATTGCATACAAAATATCTCTTCATTTGTTCTTGTATATTACTAAGCAATTTTCCATTCTTATCTTTTATGAGGTCTTTTGCTTGCTTATATTTCCCTGTTAGCTTCTTTGTGTTGTTGTACAAGTCCCTCATATTTCCTTTGCCTGCAGCTTCCTCTGCTTCCCTTGCCAACTCTTCAATATACTTCCTCTTGTCTCTCTTGATATTTCTTCTTACTTCTTTGTTTGCTTCTATGTACACTTCATGAGCCTTGATTTTGGAGCTTCTGGTTTTGCTTCTGTTTAAATCTGCTTTCTTGTTTTTCCTGTCTTTTATCTTGCTAATGGTTTCTGTTGTCATCCATGCTTTGTGTTGATGTTCTCTTTTTCTCAGTACTACTTCACATGTCTCGTTCCATATATTTTTTACTTGTTGCCGGTGGTCTTCCATACCTGCTTTATCTTCCAGCTGTTGGAATACTTGGTATATGCTTGATACTGTGTGTCACGAAGTGTATTCGCCTTCTTTTCTCTCTGTCTATCTTTTCTCATACAAATACATTCCTTCTCTCTAAATTCTCTAGAATATCTACCACGCGTAAATACACATCAGGAGATCTCCCATTTGCTTCGGGAAATAAATTCCTTTGTTCTACGTTTGACTGGCAAAACCACTGTGACCTTTTACCGCTGTGAACTTTTACACAGCGCCCTGAATAATTGCAGTTCAGCCAATGGATAGGAGCGCTGTATATTGTCGTTTGACCTTTGACCTCAGCAACCAAACGGAAACCTGGAGGATTTTGGCGCTATTCTAAAAGCGCAGGCCTTTTCTCTCGCAAGCCGGCAGACTGACCGCGAACAAAATGGTTGCTCCTAAGAAATACAGAGGGGCCCGATCATTTAAACAGCGGTGGTTGTGAGCGGAGCGAGTAAGTGATCTATATTGTTATATGAATAACATGAAATAATCATATGTTTATCTGCAACATATCATGTCAGTATCTTTTGTTTTTCACTGTGACAGAAATTAATATCCTTGATTTTGTACAGGAGACAACAACATTATGTATACTGAAAGTTTCATGTATGAACTACCTATGTCCTGTTTTATACTGAATGATTTCTACTAATTCTACTGTATGATTTCAGCCCTGATTATTCTTGTCATATTTTAATCCTGAATTGATTTCTGCAAATATCCTTATTATGTTTTAATGTGTTATGATGGTATTAATAAGGTATATGAATGCCTATCACATAAACTTAGAACTATGTAATGATGGACTGTAGCAAATTTTATAAATGAATATGTTGACTGACTTGTAATTCAGTGGTTCTCAACCTTGGCAGCAATGACACCCCAACATGTTACAGCAAAATAGAAAACTATTACCCAGTGGTTCTCAAACCATTGTTGACAGTGACCCCAAATTGATTTTATTGCTCTATGGGCACAAGGTAGACCAGTGGTTCTCAAACTTTTGATGACCACTGCCCCAAACTTCACAGTGGGTGAAGCTAATGGCCCATATGTTGAAAATCACTGCGGTAAACAAGCTGGAAGCCAGATATAGGTTTAGATCCACCTGTTTGCTTATAACATCAGTTATGCTATAGTACTTTATAGATATTAGCTAGCACATTGTTTGGTATTGATGTTAACTATGAATGTTGTTAGATTTCTGATGGACGATTAGCGTCCAGCAGATATGGGAAATGACTTCTCTGGCATGATTACTAATGGAGCTTCGATTGTTTGTCAATCCAGTCCTACCAACCAGGTTGTCATACCAGAAGACAAAACCATAAGCAGTGTTCTCAAGGGCAGACTTAATCCATCCCAGCTGGTGATGCGCCCTGAGTCAAGACGGAGAAAGCAGCTTGCCATCCTCCGAAACCCTAAAAAGACCTTGCTGGACCTGGAGTGCTTTGACATATTGACTACATAAATTCAGCATCTGAGATGAGTATCTGTACATGCCAGCAGAACCACTACAGAATATTCCTATTGTCCTATGATTAAAAATTAATTCTGACATGGATCAGAACCATTCATAGATTAGGGAACATATAGTGTATATTTTAATATATTGTGAGATTCTATTTTCATTTTTGTAAACTTTACATAACCGAGTCTGTTGTTATTTTCTTTGTAATATTTAATTGGGTTGTATAGTTTTAGTAACATAAATCTACACCCTGGGGGCAGAGCCAAAATTAATAAACACTATTGGGTCGGGATATTTTAATGTGGCTGGGCACCAAATCTCTTATCCATCTATATGTACTATACATAGTCCTTTGTAGGATATCGGATATAGAATTTATCGCCTAGAGAATATCCTGTTTAGTTTCACCAGAATTCTCTTAGACAGGTTTTTGAGTGGACTAATCTCCGAGGAGAGACTGTGCATTCAACTTGCAGTCTGGAAGAGTTTCCTCTAGAGATTATCTTTTATTCTTCCATCAAGTCTGTCATACGTACATTTTCTCCCTCTTAAAAAAAAAACATTTCGCTACACTGGGGGCTCGTCCGGGATTTACTTTTTTCATATTTAGACACTTGTCTGAGATATGAAAACTCTTATCTTTCCTAGACCACTACTGCTGTAGGTACTTGTCACTTATTGGTGTCCAAGTCTAGGATTAGATTAAAGAGGGGACATATAAATTACCCTAGACTAAATTACACATAAATTTTTACAAGAAAAACAGATTTTAGTTATGTTATGAAAACTATTCTTGGTGGTACTGCTGGTTAGTAGTTATATGTTGTTAACTAATATTTAAGTTATATTTTATGTATGCTGGTTTTAAATAACATAGGTTGTTAAAATACTTTAGTTTAGTTACGGCTATAGAAAGTATTTAGGCCTGTATTTATTTGATAGTGAGTTAGAGATCTCATACTCGCTCAGCAAAACCACTGCTGTTAAAATGGATGAGATAGAAGGACTGAAGAAATGGACAGCGCAATCATATAAGATTGGAAAATTATCTGGCTTCTCGGGAAGTTTGCTGGAAAATTATGTCTCGGAACAGGTAGAATGTTTCATGAGCATAATGGGGCAACAGAACGAATGGAGAGCAAAATGCAAGGAAGAGAATGTGGAACATGAGAGACAAAGACAAGAAAAATCCCTCCAATGTAAGGAAGAACTGCAAGAAATGGAAACTCAGTTTCAACCTACAAAAATGGAATCCAGGGATAAACTTGAATCTAGGAATACTCATCAGGCCACTCCTTTGCCAATTCCATCACCACCCTCAGCGGTAAATATAGCTGCACCACATGAAGCCAAGTCTATGTCTCAGAATTCAGGCTCAGACAGAGCAGAGGCTAGGATATCTAAACAGAGACCTCTAGACTGTCCTGAAAACAAGATTAAGCACAGCTGTGCAAATAATCTGAAGAGACCTTCCTCATCCTCAGCAAAAACTCACAACAGGCATACTAAAAACAACCGCACCAACAACCTGGTAAATAGGATCGCTCAACCAAATAGGATCACTCAACGGAAAAGGAGTACGCAAACCTATGGGGAGGGAAGGGATGTTCTTGAACATCACCTGTCGGCCACCCTACATCAGTTAGACTGTAGGCGCCGAGACCCAATCCCAAAGACTTCATACAAAGCTAAGGTCCCTACCATGGATGGGAACTTGACGAAGGCCCGGAGTGGATACAGGGATTCTCAAAATGTGGAGACTGCCACAGTAAATGGAGAAGAAATCACCTGTTTGTATTATCAAGGTCTTGGGTGTGATGCCCTTGTCTCAGCCTCTGTTATCGACCTTGATCAAGTCACCGAAGAGGATGTTGAGGTAACAGCACCCATGATAATCAACAGAAGGATGATTTTGCCTTTAGCTTATGTAGAAGTTAGGTCGAACTTTGTAAACGGCAAAGTTAAGGCCGCAATATTGGATGAACGAATTTACCCCATACCTCAAGGAGGGAAATATATCATCTTAGGAGACTCAGCACGATCCAGAGATGGCGTGACTGAACAGGCTATGGAGACTCCAATGCCTAACTCATCTTCCAACATTTTCACTGAAAAGTTGGAAGAGTGCAAAGGGGATGACCACCCCAGTGCACTTAATTCTGAACACGTTTTGATAGTCTCACCCACTATCTGCATGCAGAAAGTGAAGCCGGGCCAGAGTTTCTTGGTACCTGGTGGGATGAAACATGTTTCAGAAATATCTTCCTTTAACATGAGAGAAGCGGCTGTAGAGGAACAGGACTCTCAGGCACTTAGTCTTCACTCAGTTCAAATAACCTCACCCACTCTCTGGGATCAGAAAGTGAAGCGGGTCCAAATTTCCTTGGTACCTGGTGGGATGAAACATGTTTCAGGAATATCTTCCTTTAATATGGGAGAAACGGCTAAAGAGGAACATGAACCTCAAGCACTTAGTCTTCAGTCAATTCCGATAACCTCACCCACTATCTGGGATCAGAAAGTGAAGCGGGTCCAAATTCCCTTGGTACCTGGTGGGCAGGAACAACTGGTAGACTTATCTTTCTCTGTCACTGGAGAAACAGCGATAGAGGAACATACATACTCTCATACCTGGGGAGATAGGTATGTGTCCTTAGGCAGGTCAAGTAATATGACTAAAATAAGGTTGTGTATGAGGTTGGCAACCTCATCACGCAAAACTATTTGCTATAGACCGCATTGCAAACAGAGTGTAGGCTTTAATGCAAGCTCTTTGCCAGGAGGCAAGCTACAATGTAGGGTCCACAAGGAGGAACATAAGAGAGGGAAGATCATACGAGCAGGATTGCTTAACATCCCTCAACTCCTTGACAACGAGGAAACGGATAGAGATGTGTTGATTACAGGCATACCGTTCGACAGAGGGAAGAGAGGAAACAATGGGATGAATTAACAAGAGATATGAAACAGGAAGGTAGTAGCAGACAGAAGAGAATAGTCGGCTCAACTTAAGTTAGCCGTAGGCATAACTTTTAAAAGGGGGCCTATGTCACGAAGTGTATTCGCCTTCTTTTCTCTCTGTCTATCTTTTCTCATACAAATACATTCCTTCTCTCTAAATTCTCTAGAATATCTACCACGCGTAAATACACATCAGGAGATCTCCCATTTGCTTCGGGAAATAAATTCCTTTGTTCTACGTTTGACTGGCAAAACCACTGTGACCTTTTACCGCTGTGAACTTTTACACAGCGCCCTGAATAATTGCAGTTCAGCCAATGGATAGGAGCGCTGTATATTGTCGTTTGACCTTTGACCTCAGCAACCAAACGGAAACCTGGAGGATTTTGGCGCTATTCTAAAAGCGCAGGCCTTTTCTCTCGCAAGCCGGCAGACTGACCGCGAACAAAATGGTTGCTCCTAAGAAATACAGAGGGGCCCGATCATTTAAACAGCGGTGGTTGTGAGCGGAGCGAGTAAGTGATCTATATTGTTATATGAATAACATGAAATAATCATATGTTTATCTGCAACATATCATGTCAGTATCTTTTGTTTTTCACTGTGACAGAAATTAATATCCTTGATTTTGTACAGGAGACAACAACATTATGTATACTGAAAGTTTCATGTATGAACTACCTATGTCCTGTTTTATACTGAATGATTTCTACTAATTCTACTGTATGATTTCAGCCCTGATTATTCTTGTCATATTTTAATCCTGAATTGATTTCTGCAAATATCCTTATTATGTTTTAATGTGTTATGATGGTATTAATAAGGTATATGAATGCCTATCACATAAACTTAGAACTATGTAATGATGGACTGTAGCAAATTTTATAAATGAATATGTTGACTGACTTGTAATTCAGTGGTTCTCAAACCTTGGCAGCAATGACACCCCAACATGTTACAGCAAAATAGAAAACTATTACCCAGTGGTTCTCAAACCATTGTTGACAGTGACCCCAAATTGATTTTATTGCTCTATGGGCACAAGGTAGACCAGTGGTTCTCAAACTTTTGATGACCACTGCCCCAAACTTCACAGTGGGTGAAGCTAATGGCCCATATGTTGAAAATCACTGCGGTAAACAAGCTGGAAGCCAGATATAGGTTTAGATCCACCTGTTTGCTTATAACATCAGTTATGCTATAGTACTTTATAGATATTAGCTAGCACATTGTTTGGTATTGATGTTAACTATGAATGTTGTTAGATTTCTGATGGACGATTAGCGTCCAGCAGATATGGGAAATGACTTCTCTGGCATGATTACTAATGGAGCTTCGATTGTTTGTCAATCCAGTCCTACCAACCAGGTTGTCATACCAGAAGACAAAACCATAAGCAGTGTTCTCAAGGGCAGACTTAATCCATCCCAGCTGGTGATGCGCCCTGAGTCAAGACGGAGAAAGCAGCTTGCCATCCTCCGAAACCCTAAAAAGACCTTGCTGGACCTAGAGTGCTTTGACATATTGACTACATAAATTCAGCATCTGAGATGAGTATCTGTACATGCCAGCAGAACCACTACAGAATATTCCTATTGTCCTATGATTAAAAATTAATTCTGACATGGATCAGAACCATTCATAGATTAGGGAACATATAGTGTATATTTTAATATATTGTGAGATTCTATTTTCATTTTTGTAAACTTTACATAACCGAGTCTGTTGTTATTTTCTTTGTAATATTTAATTGGGTTGTATAGTTTTAGTAACATAAATCTACACCCTGGGGGCAGAGCCAAAATTAATAAACACTATTGGGTCGGGATATTTTAATGTGGCTGGGCACCAAATCTCTTATCCATCTATATGTACTATACATAGTCCTTTGTAGGATATCGGATATAGAATTTATCGCCTAGAGAATATCCTGTTTAGTTTCACCAGAATTCTCTTAGACAGGTTTTTGAGTGGACTAATCTCCGAGGAGAGACTGTGCATTCAACTTGCAGTCTGGAAGAGTTTCCTCTAGAGATTATCTTTTATTCTTCCATCAAGTCTGTCATACGTACATTTTCTCCCTCTAAAAAAAAAACATTTCGCTACACTGTGATTGAACATTTTTCTCTTAGATGGACAGAACATTTTGAGGAACTTCTCAATAGATCAGCACCAACTAATCCCCCAGACATCCAGCCAGCAGAAGAGTAGCTACAAATCAGCTGTGAATGACCAAGAAGAAATAAAGAAAGCCATAAAGCTTCTGAAAGATGGAAAAGCAACTGGTCCAGATGGCATTCCAGCAGAGGCCATCAAAACAGATATTGATACCTCTACAAAGATATTATAAAAACTGCTTGGCAAAGTCTGGGAGAGAAAGGAAATACCAGCACATTGGAAGGAAGGTTATCAGGTCAAGTTGGCAAAGAAGGGAAATTTACAAGAGTGCACAAATGATAGAGGAATAATGTTACTATCAGTGCCAGGAAATGTATTAAACAGAATCATCCTTGAGAGATTAAAAGAGTTCATAGACAAGCAACTGAGAGATGATCAAGCAGGTTTTCTACAAAACAGATCATGTACAGACCAGATAGCCACATTGAGAATAATAGTTGAACAAAGTCTGGAATGGAATTCACTGCTATACATCGGATTCATGGACTATGAAAAGGCATTTGACAGTGTAGACAGAGAATCACTTTGGAAATTGATGGGGCATTATGGAGTTCCCATGAAGATCATTAACTTAATAAGGAAGACCTATGAAGACATGACATGCAGTTTTTCATGAAGGACAACTTACAGAACCATTTAGGATTAGAACGGGAGTGAGACAGGGATGCCTCTTGTCTCCATTTCTTTTCTTACTTGCAATAGATTGGGTTATGAAAACATCGACATCACACAACAGAAATGGAATCCAGTGGAATCTGACTAAAAAGCTTGATGATCTGGATTTTGCAGATGACTTGGCTCTTCTGTCCCATAAGCATAATCAGATGCACGAAAAAATGAAAATTCTCGATGAGAGGTCACCAAACGTGGGCCTGAAAATACACAGGGAAAAGACAAAGAGTATGAAAATAAATGCAAGAAATGATAACAAGGTTGAATTTGAAGAAACACAACTAAAGGATGTAGAATCATACACATAATACACATATCTTGGCAGTAATATAGACAAAGTTGGAGGGACAGACAATGATATTAAAATAAGAATTCAAAAAGCAAGAGGAGCTTTCATTGCATTGGGAAACATATGGAGAACAAGAGAAATCAAGTCCAACACACAAAAAAAGAGTCTCAAATGTCAAGTCAGTCCAACTGTGTGGCCCTGAGACACGGAGAGCAACAAAAACAACAACCAAAAAGCTACAGACTTTTATAAATGGGTGCTTGCGTAGAATAGGAGAACTGAAATGGTATGACAAAGTCACAAATGTGGAATTGATGACAAGAACCAGACAAATGCCAGTGGAACAAGAGTTGAGAAGAAGACGCTGGCGATGGATAGGCCAAACATTGAGGAAACCTGCTGATAGCATTACAAGGCAGTCCATGTTCTGGAATCCACAGGGAAAGAGGCAGAGTTAGACCAAAAATCACATGGAGAAGAGAGCTGGATACAGAGGTGAAAATGATAAGGAAAACATGGAAAGAACTTGAGCAGATGGTACAGGACAGGAAGACTTGGCATGTGTTTGTTGAAAGCTTATGCTCCTCAGGGAGCTAAAGGGTATTGATTGAGTGATAAAATATATGAAACCTCAGAAATGATGTATCTGAGGAAGGTGGTTAAGTAACAAGAAGAGACATGGTCCGCAACCAGATGATATGTCAAGGCTTAGAATCCAACCCCCTACAGACCCAAGTAGAACAGTCCCAACTAAGATGGTTTGGCCATGTCTGCAGAATGGGAGAAGATCCGCTACCACGACAAGCATGGGAAACAAAGAGCCAGGGATCCAGACCTCCAGGACGACCCAGAGTTTGCTGGGAGGACAACATTAGACAATCTTTGAAGGTCCGAGGACTAGAATGGAACCAGGCCAGGAGGAAGACAGCCGATAGGATAATCTGGCGCTCTCTCTTCCAAACCTCTACACCTCACGGTAGAAGGGGAACGACTAAGTAAGTAAGATAAAATATATGTATGATTCTACATCTTGTAGTGGCGTTCCCTCAAGTGTTTCAGGCACTCATGAGAAATAAAGAAGTAGAAACTAGACAACAGAAAAATAACAGAAGTGATATGCTCACCAGAGAATCGAACCCAGGACCATCCAAACAAACAAAAGTACTAAAAGATATGACAGGACAGACATGTTGAAACTGGCTTAATCACTAACCTTGAGCAACAAGAATTTGTTGCTTGGTTCATACCACTGCATAAGAATAACAGCACTGGGCAAGGCCGCACACAGGAAAAGGCAGCCACTGAACGGGTTCATTTTGACACAGCACTTTGTGCAACCCCTGGTATCAGGGACCCTCATTGTCTGCTGCAGGCGTCTGACAATAAAATTGATAAGAAACAATTAGTTATATCGGTCATTCCTAAGTGTGGAAATAAGGCTTCCTTATGTAATATTACATTACTACATACTTACAACACCAAAAGGTTACAGACTTTCATAAATGGGTGCTTGGCAGATGGAAGGATTGAGATGGCACAACAAGGTCTCTAATGTGGAACTGATGACGATAGCCAGACAAGTGCTAGTGAAGAAAGCGATGAGAAGAATACAATGGCGATGGATAGGACACATGGTGATGAACGTGTTGATAGCATTACCAGGAAGTTCTTGTTCTGCAATCCTTAAGATGATAGGTAGAGACAGACTGACAAATACATGGAGAAGAGAACTGGAGACAGAAAGGAAAATAATGAGGAAGACATGAGCTGATGGCATGCAACGGAAAGACAAGTATTCTCACTTTGTCTTGCTTCTGGTTATGGTAAGATTAGCAAATTCTAGATCATCAAGAAGTTTTGTCAGCATTCACTGTTCCTGTTTAAGGCTTTTTCTGACAGTGCTAGTAACATTACAATATACTATAATAAGAATTTAAAACTTCTATGCAGTACTGAAGTTTTTGTGGTAAAACTAGTGGGCCTGAAAATACACAGGGAAAAGACAAAGATTATGAGAATAAATGCAAGAAATGATAACAAGGCTGAACTTGAAGAAACACCACTAAAGGATGTAGAATCGTACACATATCTTGGTAGTAATATAGACAAATTTGGAGCTAAAGGGTATTGACTGATTGATTGATTGATGCAGTACTGTCTGATTAGTTGCTACTGTCTGATTAGTTGGTGGCAGTGCATTTAGAGGGAACATGGATAAGAATTTTATTTATGTAATATTGGGAGGTCTCAAATTTAAGGAATTTATGATCGCAAGGAACTTTCTTATTTATTTAACAGTATTACTTAAGAGGAATGAGAACAACAACCAAGACGTTACAGAGTATCATAAATGAGGATTAAAATGGTACGATAAGATCCACCAATGTGGGACTTGTAGATGATGGGTTTTTTTTTAACTCTTAGTATACGAGCTGCCTTTCATGACTACCATTACAGATTTTGCAATAAATAATTTATTTATAAAATAACATAAGTGTTATATATCAAAATGTGAAGAAATGAAACCCCTACATCATGCACGTAACTAAATTGATCAGTGGTTTGAAACATGCATTCAGCTATAAATTTTCGCTATTGACGGGGATCGATCATCGGCCTCTCTAGAAGGCCGCTCGTATACTAAGAGTTAATGTGTCGATGATAGTTCTAGAACAGAATAAGGGTTCTCCCCAGAATGTGTGAGGTCCCAGTGACAGAGAAGACACTGGTATCACTCGATAGTCACGGCTGTGAAATGTATCTGAAACTGAAAATATTCAAAGAACAGTTAGACCTTACTGTGCCACCTCCGCTATGTGACCAACCTGGGATATATATTTAACCATTCAACAAAACTCAACTTCAATTATATTGAATGAATAAGGCTGTTGAATACAATTTATATATCCTCTTTATTTACATATATCTATCTAATTCTGGTGACTTGTGTGTGAATGTTGATAAGAAAAGTTATATTTACATATAAACCAAATTGGTGAAATCAATTTCTTTTCACAAGTTAAAACTAAAATGCCTTTGTAAAATCTTCCAACCTGTTGGGATAATAGACTTCTTTACTGTCTTATTCACTTTATGAGCTTTCACTAGGTTTATCATGCAAATTGTCATCATAAAACTCTGCTTGAAAGTTATCACTTCTTGGGTGCACAATTGTCACAAATATAACTCAACGTCTATGATAATCAGTGTTCATGTGAGATGTACAGCTTCAGTGGGTCGTGCTTCTACCAATCCAGGCACTGCTGGGGTGAATAGCACTATCATCGAGCAATTCTTGATCATGGACCTCCGACTTTGGGTGACAAGTATGAATCTGCAGATAAGTGTAGGATATGTGCGTTATTTTTGATAATAAATACCAACACCTCAATGTAGGAACCCGTTACACGCCCATTGAGGCATATTGGGAATATGGTGTTAGGCCCATATTATCTTGACCGTCGGCACACTAGGGGTGATGTATTCAGCATCACGCTGGCCGCCTTAACCTTCCCAGAGTTGCTCTGGTACCCATTTGGGGCTGGGTCGACCCAGGAGCCGTTTGTGGCCTAAAAAATTCCCGCCTCATCTGAGGATATCGAACCATAAAAAACCACTGCGCTAGGAAGTCCAGTGCACTAACCCATTTGCATATGCTTATGTGCGGCGGTATATATCCTACACCTCAATGTAGGTGAGATGAATTTGTTTTCAGATGTAGCCCCTGCGTGGAAATGCATGATGTATGGATCAGTGACAAGACAGGTGTCTACTATGGAACATATTATAAAATAAATATTACAAAAATAATATGTATACACATATTGGTATGAGGTTATAGTATCCCCCTGCTGGACAAGTCAGCTCTGAAAAGTAGGGTAGGACTGAGCTGACAAGTCATCAACATGAGGACATGGTGGATAGCCCTGGTAAGGACTGTAGTTAGTCCTGAAAAGGACTGTGCTACTTAACTGCTAGTCCTGATAAGGACTCAGCAAATTTGTGGTTATATCAGAGGCCAATCTTCAACAAACATACCAATAAACCAAATATTATGTTTGATTCTATCATAAACTATCGACTAATAAAATCCTGGAATAAAAGTCGTCATTAAATGTATTACTATACATAGTAAAATTTACATACCCATCTCAGGATCTAATTAAGATCAGTTAAAGACTGGCTTTGGTGGAGTATTAGGGCTGCCTGGCTGCAAATAACAAAGTATTAGCCTTGACAAGCGTTTCTCTCTTTCGCCGTTCCGCCGTTGTCCTTCTGTCTCTCGCTGTACAAGTGATTTTGAAAATTTTTCGCTCTCTTTATATTGGCAGAGTGCGGACAAATCGGAAGACAATGGCCCGGAGCTCTCTTACAATTTTCCAAAACTGTCCAATTGAGAGGGGTTTTTGTGCTAGATAGGTTTAAACCTTGGTCTCATGCCTCACAACCATTTCCCAATTCAAGCCTTTAGAGTGGTTTATAGTCTTCATTCTCATTAAGTTGATCTTCACATCCATATGGTATTTTCCTATGTCCGGGGGTCGTGTTAACGATTTTATAATTAATTCTGAATAGGAAAATCTCAGGGATTCATCGATGTACTGAGACTCTTGTCTTGCAAAAATCTTCCTAACTACCTCATTCCTTCCAATTTCCTTGATTTCTAGCATATAAATGAGGTTATCCCCTATAAAAGGAGACCATATTCATCTTTTTCTGTCACCTCTCATTCTCATGTGCTCACTAAATCCTACACTTGTTTTGTACTCANCTCTGTTAAACATTCAGGGCATTCCTGACCGGTTCGTGGGAAACCCCATCTCCGATCGGCTGTCATCGAAAATGTTAGTAGCATCGTGCGTATAACACACTTCTCGATTTTATCAGGCCAGTATACCTCCGAAAAATAAGCAAAGCAGGAATATTAGGCATGTATACTTCCGTTGCACTTTTACTGTCTTCATACATTTTTAACTAGGCAATTGCGTAACATGCTACAGGACTGATGACAAGAACCAGACAAGTGCAAGTGCAAGAAGAGATGAGAAGAAAACACTGGCGATGAATAGGACACACACTGAGGAATCCTGCTGGATATCATGACATGGACTAGGAAGTTCCTGTTTTTCTGAATCCCCAGGGTAAAGAGAGGCAGAATAGATTGAAAAAAACACATAGAGACAAAAAATAAATATGATGAGAAAGAAATTAAAAAGACCTTAACTGATGGGCACATGACAGGACCTGGCATGAGTTAGCTTAAGAAACCTATGCTCCTATGGAAGCTGAAGAGCAATGATACTTGAAGGGCCTGTGCTCCATAGGATCTAAGGATAGTGATTTGATGGAAATAAAGAGCAAACTTCTATTTCACTATAAAAACCCCAAATTTAAGATATCTACCAACATGGATGTCTTATTAACCTTTAGCACTCCCAGCTGGAGGCGACTTAAGTTGACTTGCGGATATCATTGGCTAACTGATTTATAATCTGTGTGCACGTGATCTTAACCCCAAATGTTAAGTTTTAATGTTATTTGCGAGAGAGTTAGCTTCCGTTTCCGATCTTTATTTAGTAAATGTGTATCCGCGTTTATTTTCTGTGAATTTTTTAAATCGCAATCAATCGGCATCAAAGACGCGGCCATTTTCGCTCTAATTTTAATGGATTCTGACTCCGATGCGATGACAAGGATATCTTTGTCTTTATTAGCGCTAATATCGGTTCTCAGAATATGGGTGATGGCAGAGATGGAAACGAAAGTAGAATGTCATTGCTAGTATGTATAATTTTAGGGGTTATGATTAGGTTTATCGGAAAGGTTTAGGGTTACGGCCGAATGTCACTGCTACGAGGGCGTTTGTTGCTTTGCTACTGATGATGGGTGTAACGAAAACATCGTCATGTGATTTGTATTGGTCAAATGACTTTCACTGAGATGCAAGGGATAAGGACTCTTCGTTTGTTCGTTATTTTTTTAAATTTAAAAAAAAAAAATTTTTTTTTAAATGTTTTTTTCTTATTTTAATTTTTTTATCGTTTTTTTTCATCTTTCCATTCCTCTCTTCCTATCTCATCTAACATGTGCACAAACAAAATTTACATCATCAGATTCATCATTCATTTATTTCTATACAATCCAAAAATTAGAGCAATTGACCATAAAAACTATAGAATTTACAAGTCATCCCTATATAGAAAAAGGGGGGTGTTGTGAAAAAGAATGCAGCTGCAGGCAAATTTCGGGAAAAGAATGCAGTGTGCTAAGGTTAAAGCAACACATTAGATGGACTAACTTTTTAGATAATGATGAAGTTTTTTCACTTTTAGTCCTTTGAATCACCAGTGTCTTTTCTTAACTTTAAAAGGGAGAGAAGCAGATATTTGGGGGCTGATTTTCCCATGTGCTCATGACATGATGGTTAATATTAAGGGCTGATACATTTCAAATAAGTCATGGTTTTGTTTTGGCCCAGTCTCGAATTTTTGAGATTACTGAGCGGGTAGGGAAATTAACCAATTTGTTTTACAGTGTTAATAATTGTCTAAAAAAGCCACTATGCTATCATCTGATCGTGAGAGTATCTAAAAAAACATGTACCAACCTACAGTATGTTTTACTTAAAATTCTTTGTACATTTTCGATGGTGAACAACACATCTATCATACTGCTCAATCCAAGTGCTCAACATGTTCAATAGTTTGACAGAAAATGTCAGTGAAGCTGAGGATGGATACAGTAATAGTGACTTTTGTGCCAGTTCTATTGGATATAGTCAGCTTCCAGTAATATGGATTCTGTTAATGAAGGTATTACATAATGAGAAATGAGTGTGGTTCCATTCCATCGTCATCGATTCTCCTGCTTCAACAATGATTAGGCCTAATTAAATCCACAAAAAGGGCGCAGCAAAGGTAAAAATGTTCAATGGTGCTGAATCGCACAAGGCAAATGAGAATGCAGTAACAAGTAGTAGTTTTAAATTCCTACCATAAATATGGAAAAAGCTGATGTGCATTTCTGTCCAGGCCAATTTTGATTAAATGGTTTACCCCAGTCCAGTGTTTTGAAAGCCTTATTACATCTGTATTTTATGGGAGGATTTTCAAAAACATCCAACAATTTGCAGAAGTTCAACTGCCATGAAAAATACATCATTTACTGAAAACAATATAAAGATAAACTAGGCAGAAAGAAGGCCCAATACCTTCCATCTATGTGTGTCCCTATGCCACATCCTCTGTATTTTGTGAAAGACAAAGTGCACAAATGTTGAGGTGTTCTCACGTGCTGGCCTTCATTGCATGCAAAACACTGCTTAGAAAGCGCATAGAAGATGGTCGCATTCCGAAAAGATGTCTTCTACGGACAACTGGCAGATGGCAAAAGGACAGTTGGGCAACCGCAGCTGAGGTTCAAAGATGTGTGCAAGAGAGACATGAGGACACTGAACATAAATCCAGCAACCTGGGAGGATGAAGCTGCCAATTGCACCAAGTGGTGATGCACTCTACGGCGCCATCTCAGAATAAGCAAAAAGATGCTAGCATTAGAGAGGAGAAAACATCAAAAGGAACACCAGAATAAAAATCAGCTGAGGGCTGTCACCTCAGTGGTGCATTCCCATAGTCAGTTATGACTGAAGAGGCTATTATTATTATAAAGATATACTAGCCGGAACCCAATTACTAATAATAAGCTGCTGAAAATGTATGCACTGCTTCAAGCAATGGGTGTAATAGTAAAGTTTCACACATCATTTGATTCCCAAAAATATATGCAAATCCTGGTATGAAAATAATCTCACCTCAGAATAAATATTTCTGGAATTTTGTCCATACACTAGCCGGAACCCAATTACTAATAATAAGCTGCTGAAAATGTATGCACTGCTTCAAGCAATGGGTGTAATAGTAAAGTTTCACACATCATTTGATTCCCAAAAAATATATGCAAATCCTGGTATGAAAATAATCTCACCTCGGAATAAAATATTTCTGGAATTTTGTCCATGGGTAAGGAGAACCGACTTGTCTGTCGTGTGTGTAGCATCATGAGGTCATGTCTATACAGATACGGTGTTTTGCCTAAAGAGTAAGTATTAAAAAGCAGATTCAATGCCAACATTAATAATTCATCAATACCCTTTTGCTCCCCAAGGAGCATAGGCCTTCAAAAAACACATGCCAAGTTTTCCTGTCCCGTGCCATCTGCTCTTTCCATGTTTTCGAAGACGCTGGCAAACATTAATAATAAACAACTTATAACATTGATAATCTTTTCTATTTCCCTAAGCAGAATCGCCTGCTTAAAGATAGGTTATCAGAAAAAACATAAATGTTTAGCAAAATTTCTCCATTGTTCATCACCACAAGATGTCAAGCCTATCAATCAATACCCTTTAGCTCCCCAAGGTACATAGGTCTTCAAGAAAAACATGCCAAGTCCTCCTGTCACGGGCCATACGCTCAAGTTCTTTCCATGTTTTCCTCATCATTTTCACCTCTGTATCCAGTTCTCTTCTCCATGTGTTTTTGGTCTACCTCTGCATCTCTTTCCCTGGGGATTCCAGACCAAGGACTGCCTTGTAATGCTATCAACAGGTTTCCTCAAGGCTATAAAGAAAAAGAACTATTTTGGTCATCTTGTATTCAAAGCTGATTAATTACTACAAAACAGTTCAAGAGTGATGTTTATGATGTGTTTCCTTTAGCACAATTCTTTATTGGTTAAAACATATGAATGATCTCCTCTTCAGACCACTATTTGGTCATTTTGTGACTTTTCTTGCAATGAGTTTATTTACTGAACAAGAGCTAAATCTTTTCTTAATATCTGCTTTTGAAAATGGGACTGTATACCAGCATTCTTCTAGTAACAGAGCCTATAATGTCCTATAATATTTTATAACACAGAAAATTGTATCATCTTGATATAAACTGCTATCAATAAAACATTACCCATGTCCACACTTCTGTATGACTCACAATTACAATAACCGGACAACATAGCTGACTTATTCACCAATCAACTGGAGATTTGACACATAAACTTCTCATTTCATTAACAAAATTTTTGCCAGATCAAACTGCTGATATCTTTTTCACTCAAAGTTTTAATTTCTTACTAGTAATGTAAAATTTGGCAGAATCTGTTACTATTTTTTTACATAAAATTCAATGCAGTGTAGCTGTTAATCTACAAAAGTTATAAAAAATCTGGTCTGACACCAACTTTAAAATATCATGATGAGCCTTCTACTCAAATTTAGCATTCATAAATTAAAAAATAGAAATTCCTTACAAATCAAAATCTTCTTCTTCTTCAAGTACCATGCCTAGTGGCATAGAAAATCATGTCTCTACCCAACTGCCCGTCTCCAGTAAAATTTATCAATTCTGTTGTTGACTTCTTTCCATGCCACGATGTCAAACTGTCCAGCATTAAATTCCAATTAGGTGCCTGTTTCCATGACAACGAATAGCTAGGAACAACTAACCCTTTATAGAAATTTGGTATTATTGGAGTTCACTAAACAAAGACAAGAATGTCTGTAAATATTCTCACCTGAGAGGGACATTAATTTGTCTTTTATCACATGCAACCAAATGCATTTTCTTGCATGTACCTGAGAAAAAAAAAATGTAGATAATTTTCACTAGTACATATATTCACTATTCAACTTGTCAAACAAAGCCATAAAAGTATCTGAGGTGATCATGAATCATTTCATAAGACTGATAGTCTGACATAAAGACACAGAGAGACTAAAAAATGGAAGAGAGTGGCAGGCTGATAGGGAGAATGGGCATAATAAACAGATATGACACTGACAGACAGATATGACACCAACAGACAGATATGATACCGACAGAGATATGAACCAAAAATAAGTATTGTCGTCATGACTGAGACACACAGACATGACTATATATGAGGGCTATTCCAAAACCAACCTCCGATTGGCTGGTAAAAATAAACTGGTAGCCATAGCGACACAGCACATTGCCTGCAGCAATCGGTATTGTGTTATCTCGCTACATGCAAACCCACAGTCCCAGTTGTTCAGTTGTTTACGAGTAGCGACCAAGTAAACATGGACCCCATCATCACCACTCCCGCCAACTGTGAGGTCCGTGGTGTGATTCACTTTCGACTGTGTTGTGTGTACAGTGATAATGTTATGAGTGCCAGTTCTGTGAGGGATTGGTGCAGGAAATTCAGGGATGGGCGCACAGATGTGCATGACGAGGGGGAACAAGGACGACACTCCATTGTCACTGATGAACTTGTTCAAAAAGTCGACCAAGTCGTGGGTGAAAAGTGTTGTTTCACGATTTCAGATCTTTCTGCTGAATTTCCTCAAATTTCGACGACTAGTCTGTTTCGAATTGTCACAGAGAGATTGGGTTACCACAAGTTCTTTGCATGGTGGGTACCAAAACCACTGACTGACGTTCACAAAGCTCAAAGAATGGGCTCAGCTTTGACGTTCCTTCTGCGCTACTGGGAAGAGGGGGACAAATTTCTTGACAGAATCGTGACTGCGGACGAGACATGGGTTCAGTTCGTGAATGCAGAGACAAAGGAACAGTCCAAACAGTGGATGCACACTCATTCTTCAAACAAGCCCAAGAAATTCAAACAAACATTTTCGCACCGAAAAATGATGACTAGTGTTCTGGGACCGCAAGGGAATTTTGTTGACGGAATTCATGGCACCAGGGACCACAATAGAAGTTTATTGTGAAACGCAGAAGCTTTGAAGGTCAATCCAAAACAAAAGACGGGGAATGCTCACCAAGGGCATCATTCTCCTGCACGACAACACGCGGCCCCATACTGTGGCTCACACAAAGGCTTTACTCGAGAAGTACAACTGGGAGATTTTCAACCACCCCCTTACAGCCGGACTTGGCGCCAAGCGATTACCATCTCTTTGGCGAGATGAAGGTCTGGCTGGCTACTCGGCACTTCAAAACCAACGAACTCATGGATGGAGTCAACAACTGGCTGGGTACCCTGGTGGCGCCGTTCCTTGACGAGGGATTGCAAAAGCTGGTGCCGCGGTACGACAAGTGACTGAATTTGGGTGGCGACTATGTGGAAAAGTAATGCCGTTATGTATGCAAGTTTTGTATGTAATAAGATTGTTTTCTCTATTTTTTATTTTTACCAGCCAATCGGAGGTTGATTTTGGAATAGCCCACGTATACACACAAAAGACATATCCACACACAGCACCCCATACATATCACACACACACAAAACTTTCCCAAATGGCAAATGTCAAGTCTTAACAATTCTATTTATGTTTTTTGCTTTAAAAAAAACGGCCATAACGGCAGCAGACTCCACTACAGGAAGCATCAAAACACATGCTCCTGCAGTCGGGGTTTATGTGACAATTTGTTTTACATGTTGAGGTTGCCAGTCCCATGCATAACCTCATTTTAGACACCATCACAATATGCCTGAGGGAATGGTAGGTCTTTTCTTTTTTTCTTTTGTCTCTTCAAAGCCCCCCCCCCCCCCCCCCTGGAACTAAAGGGGGCATATGTCAAGTAGCAAAACAATTATATTCTGCAACTTAGCATAAAGAGATACATCAAATTCAAAAGTAACAAAAAGAAACCACTAACCAATTCCATTGAAGATTCGTGAATTTCATTCAAATTTAAAGTGTAAAGACCTTCATTGGCACCTATTAAAATGAACTGATCTGAAAAAGAAAAAAAGACCTGTATAGGCAAACCTACCCTATGATGTAGTTGTAAAATCCATAATTGAGACACAATCAAGTATATATTTTTCATTTGTTAACCCCTACTTCATTACTTTTTTTAAATAGTTTTTTCTATCTCCCATATGTGTTGTTTCATGGGGAGCTGGAATTTTTGTTCTTGAGCCGAGTGTGTTGAATTGCTGATGTGAGCCCGTGCTGGACTTCTTTAAGTTTGCCAATCCATTTACCTCTAGATCTTACTTTTGCTCTAAAACCAGACCGTCTAACGTTGCAGGAGCATAATAGTAACTGACCAGGCACCATTCTCATGAGATGGCCAAACCGCTTAATTTTCTATCCCTCTACATATTTGATGCAGAATGTAGTAACTACAATATGTCTTATGTCATCATTTCTCATTCCGTCTTTCATGGTAACATTAATGGCTCTTCATCTCATATAATGTGATTTTCTTCTCCTGTGCCTTGAACAGGAACCAATGTTTGACACTGACAGCAAAGAGTTGGTAAGAATATACTATTTATGTTAACTCCTATCAGAGGATAAGTAACAGATGGAGGTTCTTCTACAGCTACTTGTACCTATTTTCTTCCTATGTCCAGGTAATGCTGAAAAGTCATCCTCCATGATTTTATCTATTAGTTACATTAAATTTTGAATATTTTGTGCCCTATTTCTTGGACACATAAGATAGCATATGTATTTATGATATTACCTTGTAATGCCAGTGGCTGAGTTCAAGTAACAGCCTCGCCTGCATGCTCAGCAAAATAAAGTTCTGTCTGTCTATCTATCTTTCTGATTCCGCTCGAGTTAAAAAGAGCAAAGAAAAACACACCAAGTCTCAACTCATTGAATGTCAGACTGTTCAAATATTTCATGAGTTCTGATTCCATGTCACCCTAATATGATTATGTTGGAATTATTGTTTGATTTCCTGTACGAATATTTTGGATGTTTTTTTCTTTATTAGTTTTTTCTAGGGTTTTTTTTTTTGTTGCTTTTGTTGTTGTTTTTGCTTTTATTGTTCTGTTTTTTTTTTCTTGTCATTACTTTCTTGTTTGTTTAAAAAAAAAAAAAAAAAACTTAATTCTGATCATGATTGGATACTGTAAATGTATGCTGTTATATTACCCGTACAATGTTGCATGCCTTTAAAAATTAATGTTTAAAGTAACGTGGGAATAAAAGGGTACAGTCCACAAGATAAGTGACAGTGGAAGGGCAGAATGTTAGACGGACCTGTGTGCACAATTGTTAACCCTTTGAAAATAAAGTTTGTTCATTCCACAAAGAGGAGACATTTGCACACTAAATGTACCTTGATCTTTGTTATGTCCCATCAGCTCCTTCAGGGGCATAAAGTCACCAGTGCAGCTCAAATGCAATATTCATCATCATCATTTCCCATTCTGCTCCCTATGGGTCATGGAGATGGTTCCCTTGAAGGAAGCCTGCACCGAGTCTTGCAGCAGTGGTTTCTGAAGCGATTTGGTTGTCAGCCTCAAGCCCCTCCTCATATTAATTGCCTTATACGACACACCTGAGGCAGCAGTATTCCTATTTTCTCTTCATCTCATCAGTGACCTGGGGACCTACACTGAGTAAATGTAATATTCTTGAAGGTCCATTCTTGCATGATGAAATCTAATATTTCTGAGTGCTAAAATATGCAAATTTATTATCCCATATTTAACTCTTACAGGACGAGAGGCCAGCATTAGGGACACGTTTTCAGGACGGGTATAATTGGACTACATTTTTGTTTCGTTCTGTCCCAATTTTATTAATCCTGAATCAATATCCTTTACATCTATTCATAAAATTGCCAAACTTTTTAAACACATGGAAGGACTCAAACCTTACACAATATATGAAAACTTAAAGCGGCAGAAACTTCCTCGTGTCAAACAAGGGAAAATCATCCTGTCACTTAAAGAGTTAATATTCCTATGAACAAACATTTACACCTTAAATGTTCATTACTCCATATATTTTTTCTTTTATATTCCTGGAAAAATTAGTAATGGAAGGCATGGTCCCTGGAAAAAGGGGAATGGGACGACCTAGACAATGGTGGATCCAGGACATCACAGAGAGTCTGAACATGTCTTTGGATGATGCAGGTCGACTTGCCCAGAATCGTGATGCGTTCAGAGCAGCTGTAAAGGAGACAACGTTCTGGAGAGAATACGTCACATGATGATGATGATATTCTTGAGGGTTTACATGTACACACCTCTTGTCTCAGGATGCACCCAACTTGCTGTACAGTTTATATGGAGTGGGCAGCCATTGAATACTTTTAAAAAGCAAGCACCCATCTGAAAACAAATGAATGACAAAATGTTGAGCAGCTAATGTATAGATTACAAAACTGATAAAAAAAGGTAGTCCCATAGCAGATACTGTCGTAGGGGAGTGAAGTGTTAGAGACTTTGCCATACTAAGTCCAGCATTGAGAGAAGAGGTGACCAGTTCCCTTCCTAGCTGCCTTTTCCTTTCCAAACTCAAAGAGCAGAGCCGGGCACCCATTTACAGCTGGGTAGACTGCAGCGTGTCGGTAGTGTGATTTGAAGCCAGCACCTTTGCCGCGAGAGACAAAACTAATTTTTTATTTTTTTTATTTTAACCAGCGGCACTTGGGCTTTCAGCCCTTCGGCCCAATGACATGTCATTGCGAGGCTGGGGAACCTGAGGACTTTCCTTCCAACCCGGTCAGGAGCTTCGCTCCTTCCCATCCACAGAGGGTTTATCACAGGAGCCGTTCAGGTTATTCAGTCAAATTTCCGGTCGTAAACATTCCTTCAAACGCTGACGCCCGGGTTTGAACCATGAACACCTGGTCGCCAGTACAATGCCGAAGACAAAACTAATACAAGTGGATAATTTATTTCCCAGATAATGACCACTATCTATCAACCAACACCGTTTTAACTCCCCCAAGGAGGCACAAGGTTTCAACAAACACATGCCAAGTCTTCCTGTCACGTGCCAGCAACTCAAGTTCTTTCCATGTCCTCCTTATCATTTTCACTTCTGTCTCCAGTTCTCTTCTCCGTGTGTTTTTTGGTCTACCTCTGCCTCTCTTACACATGGAACTCCAGAACGAGGACTGCCTTGTATGGCTATCAACAGGTTTCCTCAATGTGTGTCCTATCCATCACCAGATGTTCTCCTCAATGTGTGTCCTATCCATCACCAGATGTTCTCCTCAATGTGTGCCCTATCCATCACCAGATGTTCTCCTCAATGTGTGCCCTATCCATCACCAGATGTTCTCCTCAATGTGTGCCCTATCCATCACCAGATGTTCTCCTCAATGTGTGTTCTATCCATCATTAGATGTTCTCCTCAATGTGTTCCTTATCCATCACCAGATGTTCTCCTCAATGTGTGCCCTATCCATCACCAAATGTTCTCCTCAATGTGTGCCCTATCCATCACCAGATGTTCTCCTCAATGTGTGCCCTATCCATCACCAGATGTTCTCCTCAATGTGTGCCCTATCCAACACCGGATGTTCTCCTCAATGTGTGTCCTATCCATCACCAGATGTTCTCCTCAATGTGTGCCTTATCCATCACCAGATGTTCTCAATGTGTGCCCTATCCATCACCAAATATGACCACTCTCGTTATTCCCTTATGGTAAAAAAGTCAAATGTGAACTGAATTTCAGAAGTAAATGAAAATAAATAAAATACTTATTTTTTTAAACATCACTTAAGTTGAGCTTCATTTTCAAACACCCTATGAACAGTGCTCAAACAGACATAATGAAATGCAGAACTTACTTACTTAGCCGTTCCTCTTGTACCATGAGGTGTAGGGGTTTGAAAGAGAGAGTGCCATACTATTCTATCGGCTGTCTTCCTCCTGGCTTGGTTCCATTCTAGTCCTCAGTCCTTCAAAGATTGTCTAATGTTGTCCTCCCAGCGGACTTTGGGTCGTCCTGGAGGTCTGGATCCCTGGTTCTTATGTTTCCCATGCTTGCCATGGTAGCCGATCTTCTCCCATTCTGCAGACATGGCCAAACCATCTCAGTTGGGACTGTTCTACTTGGGTCTGCAGGGTTTGGGTTTTTAGGCCTTGACGTATCGTCTGGTTGCAGACCATGTTTCTTCTTGTTACTTCAACCACCTTCCTCAGATACCTCATTTCTGAGGTTTGTATCTGGCTTTTGCGGGTTGTAGTCATTGTCCATGACTCGCATCCATACGCCAAGACTGGGACATAATGAAATGCAAAACTACGTAGTTTAACATTTCAATAAAGAGCTTATATGCTTTTGTTTTTTTTAATTTAAGAAGTAAACAAATCAAATCAATTAATGAAAGCCTGTGGCTGCCAGAAAAATAATCATGTACGTACGTGAACCTGAGGTGTTGGTGGAAGACCATTACTAACTTGACGATGGCTTGGCTGCAGAATATAGAGCAATAAACTCGCTGATGACATTAAATACAATACAAGTGAATCGTAGTTTCTTCAACTTTTAATTTTAAAAACATGAAACAAAATGTATCCACTGTTAATTACAGTATTAAAAAAACATACTCAGTTTTAGTAGCCGATATATATCTCTATATATGTGTGTATATACACACACAAGCCCCCCCCCCCCCCCCCCCCCCCGCCCCCCCGCCCCTTTGCCTTCAGTTTCTTAATGAAAAGTTTGAATTGTCAGGGAGGTCTCTTCGTTACGCTTTGAAGCCAGTATTTCCTGCATATGGCTAAGCGCTTTTGTATCTTAAGAATTTTTATATATATATATATATATATATATATATATATATATATATATATATATATATATATATATATATATATATATATATATATATATATATATATATATACGAGGGGCGTTCAGAAAGTAATGCACCACATCGTTTTTCTCAGGAGCTTGTTATTCAAAAAGCATGACATTTATACACAATATACATGGATATGTCATGTAAACATTGGTATTATTCAACATAATCCCCATCAACTTGTACGGCTTTATGCCAGCATGAAACAAGTGCATGTATTCCTAGCCCGTACCAGATTTTGTCTTGATCATGTAGCCATTTCTTTGCTGCATGAATCACTCCTTCATCATCTTCAAACCTTGTCCCACGGAGTGCATCTTTAAGTGGACCAAATAGATGAAAATCAGAGGGTGCCAAATCGGGACTATAGGGTGGATGAGGTAGTACAGTCCAACCCAATTCGGTGATTGCTTCCCGTGTTGCCAGACTTGTGTGAGGGCGCGCATTGTCGTGAAGGAGAAGCAGGTCTGCTGTATTCTTGTGCGGCCGAACTCTGCGAAAACGTTGAGTTTTTTCAATGTCTTAATGTAAGCTTGCGAATTGATTGTCTCTCCTCTTGGCATAACGTCCACAAGAATCACACCTTCAATGTCCCAAAAGACAGTGATCATGACCTTTCCAGCTGAAGGAATTGTCTTGAATTTCTTTCTTCTTGGTGATTGCGGATGATGCCACTCCATTGACTGTCTTTTTGTCTCAGGTTCAAAATGACGTGCTCAGGTTTCGTCACCTGTAACGATCTTAGCCAACATCAGCATTGAAACGCTCCAACAATTCAGAAGAAATTGCTTTCCTTTGCAATCGGTGGTCATTTGTGAGACTTCGAGGAACCCATCTTGCGCAAACCTTAGAAAATCTGAGAGTTTTTATAACTGCATTTGCACTACCAATGCTGACTGACAGCTGTAAGGCCAATTGTTGAGTAGTGATTCGCCTATCAGTAAGAATAATGCCCTCAGCGCATTTCAACATTTCTGCATTGGTGGCTGTGGCAGGATGTCCACAGCGCGGCCGATCAAGCAGCTCCATATCTCCACTTCCTGATTCTTTGATTCTCTGAACCCAGCGACTGACTGTACTCCTGTCGACTGCAAAACTTCCATACACATCACATAGACGCTTGTGAATATTCACAACAGTTTCCTTTTCTGCAACGAGAAATTCTATCACAATTCGCTGTTTTTATAACGTAAGTTGCTAACACGCTCCATTTCAACGGTTTAGGGCAGCCGTATTATTTGGCCGGTTGCGGTGCAATTTGGTACACACAATTGACACATGCCATATTTGAAATGTGCATAATTTCATGCTTCTATCTTCATTATTAGCTGAGAAAAATGATGTGGTGCATTACTTTCTGAACGCCCCTATATATATATATATATATATATATATATATATATATATATATATATATATATATATATATATATATATATATATATTAGTGCTGGGATTGATTTTAAAAAATCTTAATCAGTGAATCAAATATCTTTAATCGAAGGTTAATCAATCAATTTCAAACTATTTGATAAATTATAAAAAATAATGAATAACGTTTTACTTTTTTTTTTTAAAATCACCAAGGACCTTATTTATTTTACTTGTTATAAGGGCAACAGCGTCCTAAAAATATAATGAAAATACTGAAAAGTTACAACCAAACTATTTATTATTATTGACCATACTTGCCAAATTCCACATAAAAACAAACATTGCTAAAAATGACATAATCAGTTAAAATTCATTTTATTAATTAATTGCCTGAATTTTTAAAAACTTATTAATCAATTAATTAATCGTAAAAAATCCCATCCTTAATATATATATATATATATATATATATATATATATATATATATATATATATATATATATATATATATATATATATATATATATATATATATATATATATATATATATATACACATACACACATGAGCGGAAAGTTATCTGAGAGCGAACAAAGAAGAAGCAGAAGACTGATAATGACAGTCCTGTTGTGGAAAGCTGATGTTTGCCTTTGCTATTCTCATCTTTACTTCAGTCTATTATCTGATGTTATAATAGATTCAAGACAGTTAAATTGTTCCACTTGCTTTAATGTTTTCCCTTCTACCATACATGCCACACGCTTTGGTTTACCCATAATCTGTACAAGGTGTTTGCATTTTCAGATGTATACGGCCCGTACATAACGTCTGTACGGGTTTTTTCGCCTAATTAAATATATATATAAATCGATCGTCTTGCGCCGTTACCATGGCCGTAATTTGAGATTCGGCGAGATGTTAAGCCAAGTGAATAAAAAAAATCAACCAATGAAAATCAAGCTGCCTATTTTTCAATTGCTGCAGGATTCGCAGTAGTCTGCATAGCATGTTGTTCATTCACAATTTTTCGCTAATGCTAGCGGCAGGTTACTGATTACACTGGCTAACAAAAAAAAAAATTTTTTTTTCTTTCTCTAACATTTCTATGTTTTTCTGGTCAATTTTAATGCGCTGTTTTTAAATCTGCAAACCGTTTTTCTCTATCAGGTCAGGATCTCTAGAAATACGCAATTGAAGTTTTTTAACAACGCATACAGTATTACAACATCATTTGTACAAGAAGTATAACAGTTATGTAGGCTTGAATTTCTTTGCAGTCGACTTTCGTCGGTGAATGGTATGTGGTACATCGCGATGAAGCATCCAACAATAATCGGCAAGCATGGTCACACTCCACCGTCCTTGATAACGTGACTCCATTACGGCGATATATTGATGGAATCGTTCTCCATGTTCATCGCTGACTTCGCCAAGGTTGTCAGGGAAAAAGTCAAGATGCGAATCGAGCAAATGGATTTTGAGGGACATGTTACAGCCCATAATTCTGTATGCATCTATGCACTGCTTAACAATATGCACATAGTCGACAGATTTGTGATTTCCCAGAAAGTTATCGACGATCGATTTGAATGCCATCCATGCGCGAAGTTCACTACCATGTAACAAGTTCTCGAATTGTTTGTCTGCAATAACTTTCCTAATCTGAGGTCCTACAAAGATACCTTCCTTTATCTTTGCATCGCTAATTTGCGGAAACTTTTCTCGAAGATAAGTGAAAGCTTTGCTCGTTTTATCTAACGCTTTTACGAAATTCCTCATGAGCCCCAACTTTATATGTAACGGTGGTAAAATGATGCTGTCTTTGTTAACTAATGGCTCGTGTATTACATTTTTATGCCCGAGCTGCATACGATCCCTGATAGGCCACACCTTTCTTGCATAATGTTCCTGTCTGTTGCGGCTGTCCCATTCACATAGGAAGCAACAAAATTTAGTATACCCAGTCTGCATGCCCGTGAGAATTGCAATGACCTTTAGGCCTCCACAAATCCGCCATTGATAGTTATTGTACTTTATTTTTGCCAAAAGTATAGCCATATTGTCATAAGTTTCTTTCATATGAACAGAGTAGGCGACTGGAATTGATGAAAATAAATTTCAATTATGCAATAACACGGCTTTTAGACTAGTCTTGGTAGAGTCGATGAAAAGTCGCCATTCGTTGACTATGTGCTCATGACCGAGGTGCACCATTAGACCTTTTACATCTTTGCGATAGCAAATGTCATCATCCATCTCAAAGTATTGAACAAGTTCTCTGTGTCTGTGACGAAATTTAGATATCGGAGTATTGGGCGCTAAAAGATTCCATTCTTTGAGTCGCGAACCGAGTAATTCCGCTTGTCCTTTGGTAAGAGCGAGATCCCGTATTAGATCTGAAAGTTCTGAATGGTTAATTAAGTGAACACCATCATTCACCGGTATATAATTCGAGTGAGAATTAGTTTCTAAAGCAGGTAAACTATCACTTTCTGATGGTTCATTCACGTCCAACGGATATTGTTCTGGTGGAACTGGGATCGGACACGTGATTGGATCATGAGGCACTGGTTTTGAAACCGATTCAATATTTGGATAAACCACAGACTTTCTAGTTTTAAAAGTGAAACCATAGATATTTGTCTAGCAGAAGTAACAATCAGTAGCGTGATTTGTCGGTTCACGCCATATTACTGGCACTCCAAAAGGCATCGACTTATGCTTCGGCAATTTTCGTAACCAACATGCCAATGTATTTGCATAAGTCAAACAAACTGCATTTGGCTTCCAAGATTTATTTGCATCTTCAACTTTCGAATCGAAATAAAGTTCATATGCTTTCTTTAGCAATGGTGTAAAGTTTTTCTGGTGAACACGATCGGTAAAATATCCGCACACGTAACAGAACAGATCAGCCGAATTTCTACAACTTCTAGAAGCCATATTTCACTCAGAATTATTTCAAAATACAGTAACTATTTGAAATATAACGTAACATATGTCATGCATCTTTTAGCAGTATAAAAAGTAGAATTATTTTGCATTTTATTAATTTTTCATATTATATAGTAAAAATGAAACGGAGCAAATAACGGTTTCCCAAAAATATATTTATTCACAAATATCTTAAGAACCCGACGTGATAGAGATAAACGGATTTCAAATTTGAAATCAGCGCAAGAAACTGACCTAAGTACACTTATTCTTATATAAGAAAGAAAAATGTTGTTTGTCAGTGTTATTTGAATAATTACACAGCACTGAGTTTTTTCTGGATTCGAGCTTATTGTTTAGCATTGATTTTAGTATTGGTAAGTAATTCATTTTATTTTTATTTTTATATTAGAATAACATTGTTTAGATGAAGTTAGATTTAGGCTTAACTGTCAGATAACTTAGGCCTATGCTTTCTCTTCCCCTAAGGTTTAGCATAATTTATTATTTACGGCTGCTTAAAAAAAAGTGGATACCACTACAAATTACTTGATTTCACTAAAACTTGTAGAAAGTGCGTAAGAAATGTAAATTTGAATAATAATATAATACAAATAATGGGTAATATCGGAATGACGGTCGCCGAACGCTCCACATGTATCTTCGTACCATTTAGTAACCCTAACCCTAAATCTAAATGGTACGAAAATACTTCGATTTCTATCTATCGGCGTCCGATATTACCAAATTATGAAACTGAAAAAAAAAAAAACACAAAAGCAAGACAAATTTGCATCTTAACCTGATCAGAGAAAAGTTTATTTGGAGTTACTTCTCGTTTTAGTTTTAATTTCGTTTCTTTAAAAAAACAATGCGATTTTGCCTTGGGTGATCATCATTATGGTCAACTCAAAAAAATGACTCATGATTTATATTTATTAAATAATTAATTACTATCAATGTTTGATTGACACTAAAAGTCATATGGGTAGGTCTATTTAAAGCTACCAGTTGGGCTATAACGGCTATTCCAATTATTGAAGTTCGGTAGAGAATATATAATATTGTGCCAGTTTATATTTTCATTGCTAGCTTTAAAAAAAAAAATATATATATATATATGATTTAAGATTCCTAAACCTAACTCATAACGCTTATTACTGGTCTCTTTAGATCTATACTTTGATAAGGCACTATAGAACACACACAAACTGTTCTTCATTTCCACCATAAATTGTATTAATTTTTTTTGCAGAAATAGACTAAATGATGATACAGTCACAGCATTTCTACAATGCAAAATAAATTCTCTTGTTGTTTAGGTTTTAAAGCAAGTGAAGACATTCTTAAAAAGGCAAAGGGCGCATGTCACTATGATGGTGCAGAACCATCTAATTGAATATATTTTTTCATGAATTAACTCTTTTGTTACATTTTTCAGTCTTTGTACAGGTTTTGCGGGTCTTTGTACAGGGTTTTTGGATTTTTTGTACAGGTTTTTCATGTCTGAGGTGTGGCATGTATGCTTCTACGAATATTTTAAATTCTGGGATTACTACTTTCCTTGATACTATCATTATTTGTATTCTTGCTGTTTAAACTTTAAGTGGCACTACTGTTGATAACTGCCTTCAGTAGAAGGTGGAGGTCCCTTTTGTTTACTGCTAGAAAACATAAAACATGGTGCAGAAGTGTCTAAAAGTATAAATATCCTACCTCATCCTTATTCAATTTCCTTCGGGGAGGAACAGCAGGTGGATGGGGACTCTCACCTCCTCTCTCAGGAACCTCTCCATTCTGTGAGTGTAAAAGGTCTCCACTAGAGTGGGAGGACTGTGGTAATCTTCTTGGGGGTAGGGCAGGTGGTGTAACGTTTTCATTCACAATATTATCTGTTCGTTTTTGAGAAAAATTCATCTCTTTCAAGATCTTAATGAGATTTTTTACTAAACATGTGACAAATTCACTCAAAAATATATGACTAGATCTTCAAAGGACATACTTCTAGATGTCTTTCATTATGAACTCGCTCCTTAGGTACTTGAACTCTGAACTGTCTGACCAAGTATTGCTGATATGGATGTTGTGGGGTAGGATTTCTACTGCCCTTCATCGTTTTTGTGATCTGCATATTAATGTGGTTTTATGAAAGAATGTTAAAAATACCACGGACAGCCAAAAAGAGTAATGAGGATATCCTGAAAGAGGCCAATGCGCAATGAAAACATATTTCACAAGTTAGAAAGAAGCAATCCACTTCTTTTAGCATGTTACGAGAAGATGAAAGTTGGAATATATTGTAACAACATGTAAGATTAAAGAAAAAGAAATAGAGGAAGATATAAAAAAAGCAAATACTGGACAGTTTGACATTGTTGGCATGAAAAGAAGTCAACAGTAAAACTGATAAACTGTGCTGGAGACCAGGAAGTGTGGAGAGGCATGGTCACTCCTACGCCACTAGTCATGGTACTTGAAGAAGAAGATACTATGTATCTCAAATGTTGTATTGAAAGTGTCCATGAGTTCTTAGTGTTTTTAATGTCTCTGTATATAAGTATATAAACTAATAAAACGGTATTGAATCAGTTCTACAAATTAAAGGTTCACAGGAAACAACGAACGTTTCAGGTTTTACCCTTCGTCAGCCACAGTTACAAACAGGTGACAAGGACAAGAATTACGTATAGGTACTACAAAAACATACACCAAATGAGCGATACTAGCAGATGGAAAAAGTAAACAACCACAGTGATGAGCGAAAAAAGAACAATAACAATTAATGTCTCTGTACAGTATGGAGGAGCCCCAGTAGCGTAGTTGTTGGTGCACTGGCTTCCTAGCTCGGTGGTCCATGGTTGGATCCCCAGCAAACGGCTCCGGGGTCGACCCAGCCTCAAAAATTGGGTACCAAAGCAACTCTGGGAAGGTTAAGGCGGCCAGCGTGACGCTGACCACATCACCCCTAGTGTGTCTATGGTCAAGAAAATATACGCCTCAGTGGGCGAGTAACGGGATCCTTTCCCCTTTCCTACAGTGCGGCTTTGGTCATCTGTAAACAGTAGTTCATTTGCGGTAGTGTCTGTGTCTAAATTAGCTGTTGATCCCACCCTATATACATTAATGTTGCTCTCGTGCGTTAACCTCAAACATGCTTGAGTAACCCTTATTTGTTCTTTCAAAGTTCAAAATTTTATGGCACAAGTTCTAACAGTATCCACAAGCTGTCCTTGTGTTCTATAGTTTTCTAAAAGTAGTGATGAAATAGTGAATTTAAAAAAAAAAATGAAAACAAAAACAAAAAATTCTACTTACATGCAGAACTAAGACCTGGTATAAGCATCCATCCATCTCTTTACCAGGTCTTAGTTCTGCACTGTAAGTAAGAATTTTTTGTTTTTGTTTTCATTTTTTTTTTTAATTACTATTTTCTATTTTTTTTTTTTCATCACTAATTTTAGAAATCTAAGAAACACAAGGGACTGCTTTTGGATACTGTTAGAACTTGTGGCCATAAAATTTTTGAACTCTTGAAAAGAACAATAAGGGTTACTCAAGCAATGTTTGAGGTTAAGCACGAGAGCAACATTAATGTACTATAGGGGTGGGATCAACAGCTTAATTTAGACACAGACACTACTGCAAATGAAACTTCTGGTTTACAGATGACAAAAGCCGCAACTGTAGGAATAAGGGGTAAAGGATCCTGTTGTACTCAGCCCCTCTGAGGCGTATATTTTCTTTGACATTGACCACACTAGGGGTGATTGTGGGTCTCGCATGTTCATCGGCTGGCCGCCATTAAATTTACCTACCCAGAGTTTGCTTTGTGTACCCAATTTTTGAGGCGCTGGGTCGACCCCCGGAGCACGGTTTCGCTGGGGTTGTCTCACTCCCATGGGACCCACCGAAGCTTAGGTAAGCCAGTGCACTCACCAATCAATACACGCTACTGGGGCTCCTCCATAGACTGTACAGAAGACATTAAGAGTGTTATTGTTCTTTTTTCGCTCATCACTGTGGTTGTTTACTTTTTCTCTACTCAATCTGCTAGTATCTGCTCTATTTGGTGTATGTGGTTTGGTAAACTTTTGTTACCTGATACGCCTTTTAAATTGTTACTGTTGTCGTCCTTATCTCGTCGCATACCATGTTTGTGGACTGTTGGCTTGGTCGTAAGGGTTAAACATCCTGAAATTGAAAACGTTCGTTGTTTTCTGTGGAATCCTTTTAATTTTGTAGAAGACGTGTATTTCGAAGGATCACCGTATTTAGTTAAGTTTATATTACTTTATATTACGTGAGTAGACATTTTTAGATAAATCAGAAACACAGAATATGATGCAAACTCATGGACACTTTAAACCCAACGAACTCCAATATACAACATTTGAGATCACAGAGTATCTTCTTCATTCAAAGTACCATGTACTAGTGTGCGTTAAGGAGTCCATGGCTCTCTCCATCACTTCCTCTCTCTCCAGCACTCCAGGTTTATCAGTGTTGTAACTGTTAGACTCTTTCCAGGCCACAAAAAGTTCAAAATTTTTCGTCCTTTCAGTATAGTTGCTGTCTTGTATCTTGAACGTATCTCTTTTTTCATTACAAATCCTTAAATGTTGTTACAATATATTCCAACTTTTCCTCTTCTCGTAACATGCCCCCAAATAAAAGTAGATTGCTTCGTTCTAAACTTGGGAAAAATAAGTTTCCTTTGCCATCATTGGCCTCTTTCAGGACATCCTCATTACCTACTATTTTGGTCCTGTCCGTGGTATTTTTAAACAATTCCTCTCATAGAAAACCACATTAATATGCAGGATCACAAAAACGATGACAGGGCAAGTAGAAATCCTACCCACATAACATTCGATCATCTGCAATTACTTGAGTCAGACAGTTCAGAGTTCAAAGTTACCTAAGGGAGCGGTGGAGTTTTTAGTTTCATATGAATTAGACAATCTATGAAAGTGATTGTCCTTTGTAGAGATACTAGTCAATATATTTTTGACTGTGAATTTGTCACATGTTTTAGTAAAATAATCTCATTAATGATCACTTGAAATGAGATTGAATTTTTCTCAAAAAAAAAGAACAGAATAATATTTGTGAATTGAAAAACGTTACACTCAACCTGCCCGCCTACCTCCACAAGAAGATTACCACAGTCCTACACCACTCTAGTGGAGGACCCTTTGTACACTTCACAGATGGGAGAGGCAGATGGCGGTTACCTGAGAGAGAGGAGGTGAGAGTCCCCATACCACCTGCTGTTCCTCCCCGAAGGACAATTGAAAGAGGATGAGGTCTAGGATTATTTAGTACTTTTAGGACACTTCTGGCACCATGTTTTATGTTTTTCTAGCAGGTAAACAAAAGGGGGACATCCACTTCTACTGAAGGCAGTTATCTAAACAGTAGTTGCCACTAAAAAGTTTTAAAACAGCAAGAATACCAAATAATGATAGTATCAAGGTAATGTAGTAATACCAGGGAATTTGTAAAATTTTAAAATAATATTCGTTTAGAAGCATACATGCCACACCTCAGACATGAAAAAACCTGTACACAAAAATCAAAAACCCTGTACCAAAGACCCGCAAAACCTGTACATAGACTGAAAAAGGTAAACAAAAGAGTCTATTAATTCTAATGAAAAAATATATTCAATTAGATGGTTTCTGCACCATCATAGTGACATGCGCCTTTGCCTTTTTAAGAATGTCTTTCACTTGCTTTAAAACCTAAACATAACAAAGAGAATTTATTTTGTACCGCATTGTAGAATTGCTGTCGGACTGTATCATCATTTAGTCTATTTCTGCAAAAAAAATTAATACCAATTTATGGTGGAAATGAAAGAAACAGTGTGTGGTGTGTGTTCTATAGTGCTCTTATCAAAGTATAGATCTAAAGAGACCAGTAATAAGCGTTATGAGTTAGGTTTAGGAATCTTAAATCATATATATTATATATATATATTTTTTTAAAGCTAGCAATGAAAATATAAACTGGCATCAATATTTATATATCTTCTCTACCGAATAGATTCAATTAATTCGAATAAGCCGTTATAGCCCAACTGGGTAGCTTTAAATTAGGACCTACCCATATGATTATAGTGTCAATCAAACATTGATAGTAATTAATTATTTAATAAATATAAATCATGACGGTCCATTTTTTGAGTTGGAGCTCCATGACAATGATGATCACCCAAGGCAAAAATCGAGCATTGTTTTTTTAAACAGAAACGGGAAATTAAAACTAAAACGAGAAAGGTAACTCTCAAATAAGACTTTTCTCTGATCAGGTTAAGATCACTGCAAATTATGTGGCTGAGCTTTTGTGTTTTTTTTTTTTTCAGTTTCTTTAATTTGGTAATATCGGACGCCGATAGATAGCAAAATCGAAGCTATTTTGTACGCATTTAGATATTAGGGTTAGGGTTACTAGAATGGGTAAACGAATGATACATGTGAGGCGTTCGGCCGGACCTCGTTCATTCCGATATTACCCATTATTTGTATTATATTACGTTATTCAAATGCTTTACTTTTATTACGCACTTTCTCAGACAAGTTTTAGTGATAATCAAGTAATGTTTGTAGTGGTATCCCAATTTTATTTTCAAATTACACTGACAAACAACATTTTTCTTTCTTATATAAGAATAAGTGTTCTTAGGTCAGTTTCTTGCGCTGATTTCAAATTTGAAATCCGTTTATCTCTATCACGTCGGGTTCTTAAGATATTTGTGAATAAATATATTTTTGGGAAACCGTTATTTGCTCCGTTTCATTTTTACTATATAACTTTTTGAAAAATTAATAAAATGCAAAATAATTCTACTTTTTATACTGCTAAAAGATGCATGACATATGTTACGTTATATTTCAAATAGTTACTGTATTTTGAAATAATTCTGAGTGAAATATGGCTTCTAGAAGTTGTAGAAATTCGGCTGATCTGTTCTGTTACGTGTGCGGATATTTTACCGATCGTGTTCACCAGAAAAACTTTACACCATTGCTAAAGAAAGCATATGAACTTTATTTCGATTCGAAAGTTGATGATGCAAATAAATCTTGGAAGCCAAATGCAGTTTGTTCGACTTGTGCAAATACATTGGCAGGTTGGTTACGAAAATCGCCGAAGCATAAGTCGATGCCTTTTTTGAGTGCCAGTAATATGGCGTGAACCGACAAATCACGCTACTGATTGTTACTTCTGCTTGACAAATATCTATGGTTTCACTTTTAAAACTAGAAAGTCTGTGGTTATCCAAATATTGAATCGGTTTCGAAACCAGTGCCTCATGATCCAATCACGTGTCCGATCCCAGTTCCACCAGAACAATATCCGTTGGACGTGAATGAACCATCAGAAAGTGATAGTTTACCTGCTTTAGAAACTAATTCTGACTCGGATTATATATACCGGTGAATGATGGTGTTCACTTAATTAACCATTCAGAACTTTCAGATCTAATACGTGATCTCGCTCTTACCAAAGGACAAGCGGAATTACTCGGTTCGCGACTCAAAGAATGGAATCTTTTAGCGCCCAATACTCCGATATCTAAATTTCGTCATAGACACAGAGAACTTGTTCAATACTTTGAGATGGATGATGACATTTGCTATTGCAAAGATGTAAAAGGTCTAATGGTGCACCTCGGTCATGAGCACATAGTCAACGAATGGCGACTTTTCATCGACTCTTCCAAGACTAGTCTAAAAGCCGTGTTATTGCATAATGGAAATTTATTTTCATCAATTCCAGTCCCCTACTCTGTTCATATGAAAGAAACTTATGACAATATGGCTATACTTTTGGCAAAAATAAAGTACAATGACTACCAATGGCGGATTTGTGGAGACCTAAAGGTCATTGCAATTCTCACGGGCATGCAGACTGGGTATACTAAATTTTGTTGCTTCCTATGTGAATGGGACAGCCGCAACAGACAGGAACATTATGCAAGAAAGGTGTGGCCTATCAGGGATCGTATGCAGCTCGGGCATAAAAATGTAATACACGAGCCATTAGTTAACAAAGACAGCATCATTTTACCACCGTTACATATAAAGTTGGGGCTCATGAAGAATTTCGTAAAAGCGTTAGATAAAACGAGCAAAGCTTTCACTTATCTTCGAGAAAAGTTTCCGCAAATTAGCGATGCAAAGATAAAGGAAGGTATCTTTGTAGGACCTCAGATTAGGAAAGTTATTGCAGACAAACAATTCGAGAACTTGTTACATGGTAGTGAACTTCGCGCATGGATGGCATTCAAATCGATCGTCGATAACTTTCTGGGAAATCACAAATCTGTCGACTATGTGCATATTGTTAAGCAGTGCATTGATGCATACAGAATTATGGGCTGTAACATGTCCCTCAAAATCCATTTGCTCGATTCGCATCTTGACTTTTTCCCTGACAACCTTGGCGAAGTCAGCGATGAACATGGAGAACGATTCCATCAAGATATCGCCGTAATGGAGTCACGTTATCAAGGACGGTGGAGTGTGACCATGCTTGCCGATTATTGTTGGATGCTTCATCGCGATGTACCACATGCCATTCACCGACGAAAGTCGACTGCAAAGAAATTCAAGCCTACATAACTGTTATACTTCTTGTACAAATGATGTTGTAATACTGTATGCGTTGTTAAAAAACTTCAATTGCGTATTTCTAGAGATCCCGACCTGATAGAGAAAAACGGTTTGCAGATTTAAAAACAGCGCATTAAAATTGACCAGAAAAACATAGAAAGGTTAGAGAAAGAAAAAAAAAGTTTTTTTTTTTTGTTAGCCAAGCATTAGCTCGAAAGAAAATTGTGAATGAACAACAATGCTATGCAGACTACTGCGAATCCTGCAGTCATATTGAAAAATAGGCAGCTTGATTTTCATTTGTTTTGATTTTTTTTTATTCACTTGGCTTTATACATCTCGCCGAATCCTCAAATTACGGCCATTGGTAACGGCGCAAGGACTGGGCAAAATAATCGATTTATATATATATTTAATTTGTTGGCAGCGAAAAAAACCGTACAGACGTTATGTACGGGTGCCGTATACATCTGAAAATGCAAACACCTTGTACTGATTATGGGTAAACCAAAGCGTGTTGGCATGTATGGTAGAAGGGAAAACATTAAAAGCAAGTGGAACAATTAACTGTCTTGAATCTATTATAAACATCAAGATAATAGACTGAAGTAAAGATGAGAATAGCAAAGGCAAACATCAGCTATTCCACAAAACAGGACTTGTCATTATCAGTCTTCTGCTTCTTCTTTGTTCGCTCCTCAGATAACTTTCCGCATCAGCGATGTGTATGTGTATATATATATATATATATATATATATATTTATATATATATTTATATATTTATATTTATATATATATATATATATATATATATATATATATATATATTATATATATTAAGGATGGGAAATATTACGATTAATTAATTGATTAATAAGTTTTTAATAAATTCAGGCAATTAATTAATATAAATGAATTTTATACTTATATTATGTCATTTTTAGCAATGATTTGTTATTTATGTGGAATTTGGCAAGTGTTGATGAGTATTAATAAATTGTTTGATTGTTAACTTCTCAGTATTTTCATTATATTGTTGGGACTAAGTTGCCTTATAGCATGTAAAAGATAAATAGACTTTAGTGAAAAAAAAATAAAAAAAATTATTCATGATTTTTTAATAATTTATCATAATATGTTCAAAATTGATTGATTTAATATTTGATTAAAGAAATTTTGATTAATTGGTTAAGATTTTTTTAAAATCAATCCCAGCCCTATATATATATATATATATATATATATTATATATATATATATTATAATATATATATATATATATATATATATATATATATATATATTTAACGAGGGGCGTTCAGAAAGTAATGCACCACATCATTTTTCTCAGCTAATAATATGAAGATAGAAGCATGAAATTTTGCACATTTCAAAATATGGCATGTGTCCAATTGTGTGTACCTAAATTGCACCGCCAAAACCGGCCAAATAATACGGCTGCCCTAAACCGTTTTTGAAATGGAGTCTCCGTCCGTTAGCAACTTTCGTTATAAACAGCGAATTGTGATAGAATTTCTCGTTGCAGAAAAGGAAAAACTGTTGTGAATATTCACAAGCGTCTATGTGATGTGTATGGAAGTTTTTGCAGTCGACAGGAGTACAGTCAGTCGCCTGGGTTCAGAGAAAATCAAAGATTTCAGGAAGTGGAGATATGGAGCTGCTTGACTCGGCTATGCGCTGTGGACATCCTGCACAGCCACCAATGGCAGAAATGTTGAAATGCGCTGAGGGCATTATTCTTACTGATAGGCGTGAATTCACTACTCAACAATTGGCCTTACAGCTGTCAGTCAGCATTGGTAGTGCAAAATGCAGTTATAAAAACTCTCGGATTTTCTAAGGTTTGCGCAAGATGGGTTCCTCGAAGTCTCACAAATGACCACCGATTGCAAAGGAAAGCAATTTCTTCTGAATTGTTGGAGCGTTTCAATGCTGATGGATGATGTTGGCTAAGGATCGTTACAGGTGACGAAACCTGAGCACGTCATTTTGAACTGAGACAAAAAGACAGTCAATTGGAGTGGCATCATCCGCAATCACCAAGAAAAGAAAGAAATTCAAGACAATTCCTTCAGCTGGAAAGGTTCATGATCACTGTCTTTTGGGACATTGAAGGTGTGATTCTTTGTGGACAGTTATGCCAAGAGGAGAGACAATCAATTCGCAAGCTTACATTAAGACATTGAAAAAAAACTCAACGTTTTCGCAGAGTTCGGCCGCACAAGAATAACAGCAGACCTGCTTTCTCCTTCACGACATGCGCGCCCTCACACAAGTCTGGCAACACGGGAAGCAATCACCAAATTGGGTTGGACTGTACTACCTCATCCCACCCTATAGTACCGATTTGGCACCTCTGATTTTCATCTATTTGGTCCACTTAAAGATGCACTCCGTTGGGACAAGGTTTGAAGATGATGAAGGAGTGATTCATGCAGCGAAGAAATGGCTACATGATCAAGACAAAATCTGGTACGGGCTAGGAATACATGCACTTGTTTCGCGCTGGCATAAAGCCGTACAAGTTGTTGGGGATTATGTTGAATAATACCGATGTTTACATGACATATCCATGTATATTGTTTATAAATTTCATGCTTTTTGAATAAACAGCTCCTGAGAAAAACGATTGTGGTGCATTACTTTCTGAACGCCTCGTATATTATAAATATATATATAAATAAAATATATATATATAATTATATATATATATATATATATATCTGTTTTATATATTATATATATATATATATAAAATCTTAAGATACAAAAGGCGCTTAGCCATATGCAGGGAAATTCTACTGGCTAATTCAAAGCCAGTAAATAAAGAGACCTCCCTGACAATTCAAACTTTTTCATTAACCAAAATCTGAAGGCAAAGGGGCGGGCGGGGGGGGGGAAATAGGGGGGGTTTGGGCTTCGTGTATGTATTTTCGTTATTGTTGGGAATAATAGATATTGCTCGGCTACTAAACACACTGAAGCCTTTTTTTGGAATACTGTTATTAACAGTGGTACATCAGTATGGCAATGTTTTTTAAAATTAAAAGTTGAAGAAACTACGATTCAAACTTGTTATTGTATTTAATGTTTACAGCGAATTTTAATATTGCTGGAGGAAGTTATTCTGCAGCCAAGCCATCGTCAAGTTCCAGTACATGGTCTTCCCATCCAAACTGGTATCAGGTTTACGACGTATGAGATGATGCTATGTTTTTCTGGCAGCATCATAGGGTTTTACATTAATTGAATTTTTGAGCTTAGGTTTACTCTTAAAATACACAAGAAATTTACACAAAGTACACTATAAGCTGTTTATTGAAATGATTAAACTACCCGATTTTGCATTTCATTATGTACCCCCCAGTTTGGCGTATGGATGCCAACACACCATGGACAATGCATCCCTACAACCCGCAAACTAAACCCCAGATACTACAAACCTCAGAAATGAGGTATCTGAGGATGGTGGTTAAGTAACAAGATTAGACAACCATGGTCTGCAACCATGACGATTACTTTCCAAGGCCTTAAAAACCCATATCCCTGCTAGGATACCAAGTGAGATTTCAGTCCAACTGAGTTTTGGTATTGGCTCATTCTGTTCAGAATTGGAGAGAAAGATTATGCTACAAATGTCAAGCATGGGTAACTTAAGAACCAGGGTCCAAGACCTCCAGGACGAACCAAACCGCTGGGAGTGGACAAGATTAGGACAATCTTTGAAGGGACTGAGGGACTAGAATGGAACCAAGCCAGGAGGAGTGGGACAGCCGATGTAGAATCAGTATAGGGCAACTCTCTCATCTTCAAAACGGAAGAATGATTACATGATCAACTGGATTTCTACAAGAGGATACTGTCGCTAAGTAAGTAAGTTCTGCATTTTTCAATATGCCAACTTGTTTGTTAGCATATGGTTTCATAGGAATAGTGTTTGAAAATGAAGCTCAACTTAATGTTGATTTTTAAAAAAATAGAAGTATTTTATTTATTTCATTTACTTCTGAAACAGATTCAGTTTTACAATTTGACTTTTTTTACCATAAGGGAATACGGACGAAAGAGTGGTCATGCCGTTGGTGATGGATTAGGGAAAATAGATTGAGAACATCTAGTTTTTTGATGTTTAATCATTTTTTATTGAGTAAACATCAGATAGTGATGCGATAGGCCACACACATTGAGGAGGAATATCGACCCGCGTAAGCATAGTGGATCAAGAGGCTATACATGGAAAATTGAGGAGAACATCTGGTGATTGGATATAGGGCTCAGACACATTGAGGAGAAACATCTGGTAGAATAACAGAGATATTTCCACATTGCGGAGGACATTTGGTGATGGATAGGGCAGGAGTTACATTGAGCTGTAGAACATTGGTGATGGATAAGGACTACCACATGAGGAGAACATCTATAAAGATATTGATGGTAGATCAACAACATTTTGAGGAGAACATCTGGTGATGGATGTGAAGCACACATTGAGGACGAAATCAGGTGTATGGAATTAGGGCTCACATTGAGGAGAACATCTGGTGATGGATAGGGGCACACTCATAGGAGAACATATTGGTGATGGATTAGGACCAACTACAATTGAGGAGAACATCTGGTACAATGGATGTGGACACACACTTGAGGACAAATTGATAGCCAATACAAGGCAAGTCCTCGTTCTGGAGTTTCCATGCGTACTTGAGATGGCAGAGTTAGAACTCAAAAAATACCACACGATTAATTTTGAGTTAAACTGGAGACAGAAATTGAAAAATTGATAGATGGATGGACATGGAAAGAACATGAGGTTGCTGGCACGTGACAGGAAAGACCTTGGCATGTGTTTGTTACACTAATGTACCTTGATGCCTCTTGGGGGAGTTTAAAACGGTGTTGGTGCAATAGATAAGACTGGTTCTTATAAGTGGGAAATAGAATTATCACACTTTGTATTAGTTTAGGTCTTAAGCATTTGTACTGGCGACCAGGTGTGTCATGGTTGTGTTTCAATACCCGGGCTTTAGGCGTCAGCGTTTGAAGGAATGTTTACGACGGAAATTGAGCTGACTGAATAACCTGATAAGGGCTCCTGTATGATGAATAAACACCTCTGTGGATTGGGTAGGTGCGTAGCTCCTGACAGGGTTGGGAAGACGAAAGTCCTCTGGTTCCCGCAGCTCGCAATGTACATGTCATTGGGCCGAAATGGCTGAAAAGCCCAAGTAAAGTGCCGCTGGTTAAAATAAAAAAAAATAAAAATTTAGTTTTGTCTCTGTGCGGGCAAAGGTGCTGGCTTTCACTCATCACATATGGCGACCACGCTGCAGTCTATCCTAGTGTAAATGGTGTGCCCGGCTTAATTGCTCATTGAGTTTGGAAGAAGGTTAAAAGGCAGATAGGGAAGGGAAATGTCAATTTTTTTTTTCTCAATGCTGGACTTAGTATGGCTAAGTCTCTAGACACTTCACTGTCCCTTCCCCTACGGACAGTATCTGCTACTGGAGATACTACCTTTTTTTTATCAGTTTTGTAATCATATTTACCATTAGCTGCTATAGACATTTTGTCATTCATTTGTTTTCAGATGGGTTGCTTGCTTTTTAAAGTATTCAATGGGACTGCCCACTCCTCTTATAAAACTGATACAGCAAGTTGGGTTGCATCCTGAGACAAGAGGTGTGTACATTGTGAACCCTCATAGAATATCATCATTCATCATGTGAAGTATTCTCTCCAGAACTTGTCCTCCTTTACAGCTGCTTCTGAACGCATCACGATTCTGGGGCACCAGTCGACCGGCATTCATTCAAAGGAAATGTTCAGACTCTCTGTGATGTCATGGATCCACCATTGTTCTAGGTCGTCCCATTTCCCACTTTTTCCAGGGACCATGCCTTCCATTATAATTTTTCCAGGAATATAAAAAGAAAAAAACTTTTATGGAGTAATGAACATGTAAGGTTGCCAAAAATGTTTGTCATAGGTAATAATTAATCGCTTTAAGTGACAAGGAATGATTTTTCCTTGTTTGACACGAGGGACCAGTTTCTGCCGCTTTATGTTTTCATATATTGTTGTAAAGGTTTTAGTCCTTCCATGTGTTTAAAAAGTTTGGGGCAACTTTTATGAATAGATGTTAAAGGATATTGAATCAGGTATTAATAATAATTGGGACTAGAACGGAAACAAAAATGTAGATCCCAATTATTTACCCGTCCTGAAAAACGTTTGTCCCTTAATGCTTGGCCTGGTCGTCCTGTTAAGAGTTAAAATATGGGATAATAAAGTTGCATATTTTAGCACTCAGAAAAGAAATTTTAGATTTCCTATCATTCAAGAAATGGAGCCTTCTAGAATATTACAATTTACTCAGAGTAGGTCCCACAGGTCACGTGGATGAGATGAAGCGAAAATAGGAATTCATTTTGCTGCCTCAGGTGCGTCTGTATAAGGCAATTAATTTAATGAGGAGGGGCTTGAGGACTGACAACCAAATCGCTTCTGGTAACCACATGCTGCATAGATCTCGGTGCTCGGCTTCCTTCAAGGGAAACCATCTCCATGACCCATAGGGAGCAGAATGGGGGCAAATGATGATGGATGCATATTCCCCACATTTTGAGCTGCACTGGTTGTCTTTATGCCCCTGAAGGAGCTGATGGGACATTAACAGAAGATCAAGGTACATTTAGTGTGCAAATGTCTCTCTTTGTGGACTATGAACAAACTTTTTTTTTCAAAAGGGGTTAACAATTGCTGCACACAGGGTACGTTCTTAACATTCTGCCCTTCCCACTGTCACTTAATCTTGTGGAAACTGTAACCTTTTTTTTATTCCCAAGTTACTTTAAACATTAATTTTTTAAAGGCATGCAACATTGTAACGGGTAATATAACAGCATTACCATTTACAGTATCCAATCATGCTCAGAATTAAGTTTTTTTTTTTTTTTTTAAACAAACATGAAAACGGTAATGACAAGAAAAAAAAAATAGAACCATTGGGGGGGGGGGGGGGGGGGGGGGGGGGGACCTAAAGCAAAAACAAACAACAATAGCAACAAAAAAAAAAAACCCTAGGATAGAAAAATTGACTAATAAAGTAAAAAACATCCACAAACTATTGGTACAGGAATTCAAAACAATAATTCCAACTTAATCATATTGGGGGTTGGGGGGGACTATGGGGGGAATTCAGAATCTCTATGAAATATTTGAAACCAGTCATGACATTCGGAATGGAGTTGAGACTTGGTTGTGGTTTTTTCTTTGCTCTTTTTAACTCGAGGGGGGAATCAGAAAAGATAGATAGACAGGACAGAACTTTATTTTGCTGAAGGAATTGAAGGCAGAGGCTGTTATCTTGAACCTCAGCCACTGGCATTACAAGGTAATCATTCATATATTCATTATGCTATCTTATGTGTGGGGCGCGGGAAGAAGGCGGTTTAGGGCACCAAAATATTCAAAATTTATGAAAACTAATAGTTTTTTAAATTCATGGCGGTTGACTTTTTCTGCATTACCTGGTACATGGGGGAAGAAAATAGGTTCAAGTAGCTGTAGAAGAACCTCCATCTGTTTACTGATCCTCTGATAGGAAGGTAACTTAAATAGTTATTTTACCAACTCTTTGCTGTCAGTGTCAAAAATTAGGTTCTTGTTTCACAGGCACGAGGAGAATAGAAAATCACATTTATATGAGATGAAGAGCCATTTAATGTTACCATGGAAAGGACGGGAATGAGCAAATGATGTCATAAAGAATATTGTAGTTCTTACATTCTGCAATCAAAATATGTAGTGGGATAGAAAATTAAGCGGTTGTTGGCCATCTCATGGAGAATGGATCCTGGGTCAGGGGTTAACTATTATGCTCCTGCAACGTTAGACAGGTCTGGTTTTAGAGCCAAAATAAAAAAGTAAGGATCTAGAGGTAATTGGATTGGATCAAACACTTATAAGAAGTACCAAGCACGGGCTTCATCATCAGCAATTTAATGGGCACACCTCGGTTTTTTCAAGAACAAAAAATTCCAGCTCCCCCATGAAACATAACAATATGGGAGGATAGAAAAATACTATTTAAAAATAAAGTTAATGAAGTAGTGGGTTAACAAATGAATAATATATAGTTGATTGTGTCTCCAATTATGAGATTTGTACAACATACATCATTGGGGTAGGTTTGCCTATACAGGGTCTTTTTTTCTTTTTCAGATCAGTTCATTTTAATAGGTGCCAATGAAGGTCTTTTCCACTTTAAATTTGCACATTGGAATTACACACGAATCTTCAAGGGAAAATTGGTTAGTGGTTTCTTTTTGTTTACTTTTGAAATTTGGATGTTTCTCTTTATTGCTAAGTTTGCCAGGAACTATAATTGTTTTTGCTACTTGACATATGCCCCCTTTAGTTCCAGGGGGGGGGTGGGGGGGGGTCTTTGAAGAGACAAAAGAAAAAAAAGAAAAGACCTACCATTCACCTCAGGACATGATATTGTGTTTGTGTCTAAAATGAGGTTATGCATGGGACTGGCAACCTCAACATGTAAAACAAATTGTCACATATCAACCCCGACTGCAGGAGCCATGTGTTTTGATGCTTCCTGTAGTGGAGTCTGCTGCCGTTATGGCCGTTTTTTTTAAAGCAAAAAAACATAAATAGAATTGTTAAGACTTGACATTTGCCATTTGGGAAAGTTTTGTGTGTGTGTGATATGTATGGGGTGCTGTTGTGTGGATATGTCTTTTTGTGTGTATACGTGGGGGGCTATTCCAAAATCAACCTCCGATTGGCTGGTAAAATAAAAAAATAGTGAAAACAATCTTATTACATACAAAAAACTTGCATACATAACGGCATTTACTTTTCCACATAGTCGCCACCCAAATTCAGTCACTTGTCGTTACCGCGGCACCAGCTTTTGCAATCCCTCGTCAAGGAACGGCGCCACCAGGGTACACAGCCAGTTGTTGACTCCATCCATGAGTTCGTTTTGGTTTTGAAGTGCCGAGTAGCCAGCCAGACCTTCATCTTTGCCAAAAAGAGATGGTAATCGCTTGGCGCCAAGTCCGGGCTGTAAGGGGGTGGTTGAAAATCTCACCAGTTGTACTTCTCGAGTAAAGCCTTTGTGTGAGCCACAGTATGGGGCCGCGTGTTGTGCGTGCAGGAGAATTGATGCCTTGGTGAGCATTCCCCGTCTTTTGTTTTGGATTGACCTTCAAAGCTTCTGCGTTTCACAATAAACTTATATTGTGGTCCCTGGTGCCATGAATTCCGTCAACAAAATTCCCTTGCGGTCCCAGAAACACTAGTCTTTCATGTTTTTTCGGTGCGAAAATGTTTGTTTGAATTTCTTGGCCGCTTGTTTGAAGAATGAGTGTGCATTCCACTGTTTGGACTGTTCCTTTGTCTCTGCATTCGACGAACTGAACCCATGTCTCGTCCGCACCCGTTCACGATTCTGTCAAGAAATTTGTCCCCTCTTCCCAGTAGAGCGCAGAAGGACTCCGTCAAAGCTGAGCCCATTCCTTTGAGCTTTTGTGAACGTCAGTCAGTGGTTTTGGTACCCACCATGCAAAGAACTTGTGGTAACCCAATCTCTCTGTGACAATTCGAAACATGACTAGTCGTCGAAATTTGAGGAAATTCAGCAGAAAGATCTGAAATCGTTGAAACAACACTTTTCACCCACGACCTTGGTCGAACTTTTTCTTTTTGAACTCAAGTTCTCAGTGACAATGGAGTGTCGTCCTTGTTCCCCTCGTCATGCACAATCTGTGCGCCCATCCTGAATTTCCTGCCCACCAATCCCTCACAGAACTGGCACTCATAACATTATCACTGTACACACAACACAGTCGAAAGTGAATCACACCACGGACCTCACAGTTGGCGGGAGTGGTGATGATGGGGTCCATGTTTACTTGGTCGCTACTCGTAAACAACTGAACAACTGGGACTGTGGGTTTGCATGTAGCGAGATAACACAATACCGATTGCTGCAGGCAATGTGCTGTGTCGCTATGGCTACCAGTTTATTTTTACCAGCAATCGGAGGTTGGTTTTGGAATAGCCCTCATATTTTATAGTCATGTCTGTGTGTCTCAGTCATGACGACAATACTTATTTTTGGTTCATTCTCTCTGTCGGTATCATATCTGTCTGTTGGTGTCATATCTGTCTGTCAGTGTCATATCTCGTTTATTATGCCCATTCTCCCTATCAGCCTGCCACTCTCTTCATTTTTTAGTCTCTCTGTGTCTTTATGTCAGACTATCAGTCTTATGGAAATGATTCATGATCCACCTCAGATACTTTTATGGCTTTGTTTGACAAGTTGAATAGTGAATATATGTACTAGTGAAAATTATCTACATTTTTTTTTTCTCAGGGTACATGCAAGAAAAAGGCATTTGGTTGCATGTGATAAAAGACAATTGAATGTACCTCTCAGGTTGAGAATATTTACAGACATTCTTGTCTTTGTTTAGTGAACTCCAATAATACCCAAATTTCTATAAAGGGTTAGTTGTTCCTAGCTATTCGTTGTCATGGAAACAGGCACCTAATTGGAATTAATGTCTGGACAGTTTTGACATCGTGGCATGGAAAGAAGTCAACAACAGAATTGATAAATTTTACTGGAGAGGGGCAGTTGGGTAGAGACATGATTTTCATATGCCAATAGGGAATGGTACTTGGAAGAAGAAGGAAGATTTTGATTTGTAAGGAATTTCTATTTTTTAATTTATGAATGCCCTAATTTGAGTAGAAGGCTTCATCATGATATTTTAAAGTTGTGTCTAGTCCTCAGATTTTTATATAACTTTTGTAGATTACAACTTTAGCTATCACTCTGGCATTGAATTTTATGTAAAAAAATAGTCAAACCAGATTCTGCCAAATTTTACCTTACTTGTAAGAAATTAAAACTTTGGCTGTGCATGACTAAAAAGATATCTTAGCAAGTTTGATCTGGCAAAAATTTTTTAATGAAATGAGAAGGTTTATGTGTCTTAAATCTCCAGTTGAATTGCGTGAATAAGTCAGCTATGTATGTGATATCATACAGGGTTTCTTGTAATTGTGAGTCGATACAGTAGTTGTGGACATGGGTAATGTTTTATTGATAGAAGTTTTATATCAAGATTGATACCAATTTTCTGTGTTAGTAAAATTATTATAGGACATGATAGGCTCTGTTACTACGAAGAATGCTAGGTGGTATACAGTCTACCCATTTTCAAAAGCAGATAGTAAGAAAAGATTTAGCTTCATTGTTCAGTAAATAAACTCATTGCAAGAAAATTCACAAAATGACCCCAAATTAGTGGTCTGAAGAGGAGATCATTCATTATGTTTTAACAAATAAAGAATTGTGCTACAGGAAAACACATCATAAACATTCACTCTTTGAATTGTTTTGTAGTATTTATCAGCTTTTGAATTCAAGATGTACCAAAATGGGGTTCTTTTTTATTTTGTCAGCTCTCTCTTGAAGGATACCAATTGTTGATTAGCGGGGGACAGTTTATCCAAGGGCAGTCCTTGGTCTGGAATGCCCAGGGAAAGTTGATGCAGATGGTAGACATCTAAAAACACATAGAGAAGAGAACTGGATACAGAGGTGAAAATGACTGAGGACAAACATGGAAGAACTTGGAGCGTTATGGCCGTGCCAGTGACAGGGAGGAACTCCTTGGCATGTTTTTCTTGAAGACCTATGTTACTCATTGGGGAATGCTAAAGGGTATTGATTGATAGGTTGAACATCTTTTGTGGTGCCCTGTAACAATTGGAGAAATTTTGCCTAAACGTGATTTTTATGTTTTTTTCTGATAACCAGTATCTTTAAGCTATGGCGTGTCATGCTTAGGGAAATAGAAAAGATTATCAATTGTTATAAGTTGTTGTAGTTATTAATGTTTGCCAGGGTCTTCGAAAACATGGAAAGAGCAGAGGGCACCGGACACGAAAACTTGGCATGTGTTTTTTGAAGGCCTATGCTCCTTGGGGTGCAAAAAGGGTATTTGAATGAATTTTAACTTGTTGGCATTGATTGTTTTAGTTTTTATAATTCTTACTCTTTAGGCAAAACACCGTAGTTCTGTATAGTGGCATGACCTGTCATGTTGACATAGTCACACACGACAGGACACAGTCGGTTCTCCCTTACCCTATGGACCAACAAATTCAGTAAAGTTAAATCTTTATTCCGAGGTCAGATTATTTGTTCTTACCAGGATTTGGCATGTATTTTGGGAATTCAAATGATGTGTGAATGAAACTTTATTCTTTACACCCAATTGCTTGAAAGACGTAGTTGCAGACATTTTCAGTGCAGGCTTTATTATTACTGTAATTGGGTTCCGGCTAGTGTTATGGACAAAATTCCAGGAAAATATCTTTATTCTGTGAGGTGAGATTATTTTCAATACCAGTACTTTGCAATTTATATATTTTTTTAACAAAAAAATCAAATGGATGTGTGTAAACATTTTACTTATTACACGGTGCCATTGCTTGAAGCAGTGCATCTTACATTTGTCAGAAACAGCTTATTATTAGTCATTGGGTTCCGTAGCTAGTATTATATCGTTATAAGTGTAATATTAGCCTATTACCAGTCATACACTGGGGGAAACTATGGGAATGCACCACTGTGGTGACAGCCCTGCAGCTGATTTTTATTCTGGTGTTCCTTTTGATGTTTTCAGGCTCTCTCTAATGCTTAGCCATTCTTTATTGCTTATTCTGAGGCGATGGCAAGTGCCGTAGAGTGCATCAACACACAAACATGTGCAAATTGGAAAAAAAGCTTCTGCAATCCTCAAGGTTGCTGGATTTATGTTTCAGTGTCTCCTCATGTCTCTCTTGCACACATCTTTTCAAACTCAGCTGCGGTTGAAAACCCTAACTGTCCTTTTGCCATATGACAGTTGTTACGTATAGTAGATACATCTTTCGGAATGCGCACCATCTTCTTGCAAAGCTTTCTAAGCAGTGTTTGCTATTGCACCTTAGAAAGGTCACAGGAGGTGTGAGAACACACTCAACGTTTTGGTATCACTTTGTCTTTCCACATGGCTTACAGAGGATGTGGCAGTTAGACAACCATAGATGGAAATTGGGTATTGGGCCTTCTTTCTTGCCTAGTTTATCTTTATTGTTTCAGTAAAGATGTATTTTTCTGCAGTTGAACTTCTGCAAAATTGTTGATGTTTTTGAAAATCCTCCCCAGTTTTAAAATACTGTATGTAATAAGGCTTTCAAAACACTGGACTATGGGACTGATAAACATTTAGTTCTAAAATTGGATGACAATGCCACAGCTCTTCCATATTTTTGGTAGGAATTTAAAACTTACTACGTAGTTAACTGCATCCAGTCATTTGCCTTGTGCGATTCAGCACCATTGAACATCTTTTTACTTTGCTGCGCCATTTTTGTGGATTTAATTAGGCCTAATTTCCTCAGTGTGAAAGCAGGAGAATCGTTGACAGATGGATGGAACCACACTCATGTTCTCTTTATGTTTTTACCTTCATTAAACTGAATCCTTATTATGGACAGAACATGACAATGATATCCAATATGAAACTGCACAAAAGTCATATTGCTTCTATCCATCTTCAGCTTTCATGACATTTTCAATGTCAAACTTACTTGAACTTTGTTGAGCACTTGGATTGAGCAGATGATGATGTGGTTGTTTCTAGGCCATCGAAAATTGTACAAAAGAATTTTTGTCAAAACATTTACTGTAAGGTAGGTTACATTTATTTAGATACAAACGCTCAGAAGATTAAGCTTAGTGGCTTTTTTTTACACTCAATTATTAAACTGAAACAAATGGTTTAATTTCCCTAGCCCCTCAGTTATCTTACACAAAAAATTCTTGAACTGGGCAGGAAACAAAACCAGACTTATTTGTAATGTATCAGCCCTTAATATTAAACCTCTGTCATGAGCACTTGGATATCATGCCCCACAAATATCTGCCTTCTATCCACCTTTTTAAAGTTTAAGAAAAGACACTTGGTGATCAAATGGACGTAAAGTGAACAAAACATGCATTCATATCTTAAAAGTTAGTCATACTAATGTTAGCTTTAACCTTTAGCACACTGCTTTTCATTTTCCTGATAAAATTTTGCCTCGTCCTCAGCTAAAAACATTCTTTTTCACAAACACCCCTTTTTTATAGGGGTGATGACTTGTAAAATTCTATAGTTTTTTGGTCAATTGCTCTAATTTTTGGATGTATAGAAATAAATGAATGATGAATCTGATGATGTAAATTTTGTTTGTTGCACATGTTAGATGACTGATAGGAAGAGAGGATATGGAAAGATGGAAAAAAAAAACGATAAAAAAATTAAAATAAGAAAAAAACATTTAAAAAAAATTTTTTTTTTTTTAAATTTAAAAAAATAACGAACAAACGAAGAGTCCTTATCCCTTGCATCTCAGTGAAAGTCATTTGACAATACAGCAATACATGACGATGATTTTTCGTTACACCCATCCATCAAGTAGCAAAGCAACAAACGCCTCGTAGCAGTGACATTCGGCCGTAGACCTAAACCTTTCGATAAACTAAATCATAACCCCTAAAAAATTATACATAATAGCAATGACATATTCTACATTTCGTTTCCATCTCTGCCATCACCCATTATTTTGAGAACCGATATTAGCGTCTAATAAAGACAAAGATAAATCCTTGTCATCGCATCGGTCGTCGGTCAAGAATCCATTAAAAATTAGAGCGAAAATGGCCGCGTATTTCTTTGATCTGCCGATTGATTGCGATTTAAAAAATTTCACAAGAAAATAAAAGCGCGTGGATACACATTTAGCTAATTATAACGATCGGAAACGGAAGCTAACTCTCTCGCAAATAACATTAAAAACTTTAACATTTGGGGTTAAGATCACGTTGTGCACACAGATTATAAATCATGTTTAGCCAATGATTCTCCCCGCAAGTCAACTTAAGTCGCCTCCAGCTGGGAAGTGCTAAAGGTTATTAAGACATCCATGTGGTAGATATCTTAAATTTGGGTTTAGTTGAATAGAATGTTTTGCCTCTTTATTTCCAAATCACTATCCTTAGATCCCTATGGAGCACAGGCCTTCAAGTATCATTGCTCTTCAGCTTCCATAGGAGCATAGGTCTTAAGCTAACTCATGCCAGGGCCTGTCATGTGCCATCAGTTTAAGGTCTTTTAATTTTCTTTCTACCCATCATATTTTATTTTTTGTCTCAATGTGTTTTTTCAATCTACTTCTGCCTCTCTTACCCTGGGGGGGATTCCAGAAAACAGGACTTCCTAGTCATGATATCAGCAGGATTCCTCAGTGTGTGTACCTATTCATCGACTCAGTGTTTTCTTATCATCTCTTCTTGCACTTGCACTTGGTCTGGTTCTTGTCATCAGTCCTGTAGCATGTTACGCAATTGCCTAGTTAAATGTATGAAGTAATAAGTAAAAGTGCAACGGAAGTATTACATGCCTAATATTCTGCTTTGCTTATTTTTCGGAGGTATACTGGGCCTGATAAAATCGAGAAGTGTGTTATACGCACGATGCTACTATATATTTTCGATGGACAGTCGATCGGAGATGGGGTTTCCCACGAAATTCCGGTCAGGAATGCCCTGATATGTTTAACAAAGATGAATACAAAACAAGTGTTGGATTAGTGAGCACAAAGAGAAGAGAGGACAGAAAAAAAGATGAATATGGTCTCCTTTTATAGGGGATACCTCATTTATATGCTAGAACAAGGAAATTGGAAGGAATGAGGTAGTTAGGAAGATTTTTGCAAGACAAAGTCTCAGTACATCGATGAATCCTGAGATTTTCCTATTTCAGAATTAATTATAAAATCGTTAACACGACCGACATAGGAAAATACCATATGGATGTGAAGATCAACTTAAATGAGAATGAAGACTATAAGTCTAAAGGCTTGAATTGGAAATGGTGTGTGAGGCACGAGTGACCAAGGTTTGAAACCTATCTAGCACAAAACCCCCTCTCAATTGGACAGTTTTGGAAAATTGTAAGAGCTCCGGGCCATTGTCTTCCGATTTGTCCGCACTCTGCCAATATAAAGAGAGCGAAAAATTTTCAAAATCACTTGTACAGCGAGAGACAGAAGGACAACGGCGGAAGAGAGAAACGCTTGTCAAGGCTAATACTTTGTTATTTGCAGCAGGCAGCCCTAATACTCCACCAAAGCCAGTCTTTTTACTGATCTTAATTAGATCCTGAGAGGGTATGTAAATTTTTACTATGTATAGTAATACATTTAATGACGACTTTTATTCCAGGATTTGAATTAGTCGATAGTTATGATAGAATCAAACATTAATATTTGGTTTATTGGTATGTTTGTTGAAGATTTGGACCCTGATATAACCACATAGTGGCTGAGTCCTTATCAGGACTAGCAGTAGCACAGTCCTTTTCAGGGACTATAACTACCAGTCCTTACCTGGGCTATCCACCATGTCCTCAAGTCCTAGCACTTTTCAGAGCTGACTTGTCCAGCAGGGGGATACTATAACCTCATACTATTTATGTGTGTACATATTATTTTGTATTATTTGATTTTATAAAATGTTCCACAGTAGACACCTGTCTTGTCGCTGATCTATATATCATGCATTTCCAACGCAGGACATCTGAAAAAAAACAAATTCATTCTCTAACCTAACATTGAGGTGTAGGAGCCGCTGGTAGCATAGTTGGTTAGTGCACTGGCTATCCTAGCGCAGTGGTTTATGGTTCGATCCTCAGATGAGGCGGGAATTTTTTAGGCCACAAACGGCTACTTGGTCGACCCAGCCCCAAATGGGTACCAGAGCAACTCTGGGAAGGTTAAGGCGGCCGGCGTGATGCCGACCACATCACCCCTCGTGTGCCGACGGTCAAGATAATATGGGCCCTAACACCATATTTCCCAATATGCCTCATGGGCAGGTGTAAACGGGTTCCTTTACATTGAGGTGTGGTATTTATTATCAAAAATAGCACATATCCTACACTTATCTGAAGATTCATACTTGTCCCCCAAAGTCGGAGGTCCATGATCAAGAATTGCTCGATGATCAGTGCATTTCACCCAGCAGTGCCTGTCGGATTGGTAGAGAAGCTGACGACCTACTGAAGCTGGTACATCTCATCATATGAAACTGATTATCATAGAAGTTGAGTGATATTTGTGACAATTGTGCTCCCAAGAAGTGATAACTGTCAAGCAGAGTTTTATGATGACAATTTGCATGATTGAAAACTAGTGAAAGCTATAAAGTGAATAAGACAGTAAAGAAGTCTATTACCCAAACAGGTTGGAAGATTCTACAAAGGCATTTTAGTTTTAACTTGTGAAACTTTATTGATTTCACCAATTTGGTTTATATGTAAATATAACTTTTCTTATCAAACATTCACACACACAGTCACCAGAATTAGATAGATATATGTAAATAAAGAGGATATATAAATTGTATTCAACAGCCTTATTCATTCAATATAATTGAAGTTGAGTTTGTTGAATTGGTTAAATATATATCCACATGGTGGTCACATAGCGGCGGTGGCACAGTAAGGTCTAACTGTTCTTTGAATATTTTCAGTTTCAGATACTTTCACAGCCGTGACTATCGAGTGATACCAGTGTACTTCTCTGTCACTGGGATCTCACACATTCTGGTTGAGAACCCTTATTCTGTTCTAGAACTATCATCGACACATTAAAAAAACTCTTAGTATACGAGCGGCCTTCTAGAGAGGCCGATGATCGATCCCCGTCAATAGCGAAAATTTATAGCTGAATGCATGTTTCAAACCACTGATCAATTTAGTTACGTGCATGATGTAGGGGTTTCATTTCTTCACATTTTGATATATATAACACTTTTATGTTATTTTATAAATAAATTATTGCAGAGATTGCACCCACAATAATTCTGTAATGGTAGTCATGAAAAGGCAGCTCGTATACTAAGAGTTAAAAAAAAACCCATCATCTACACAAGTCCCCACAAATTGGTGGATCTTATCGTACCATTTTAATCACCTCATTTATGATACTCTGTAACGTCTTGGTTGTTGTTCTCATTCCTCTTAAGTATACTGTTTAAATAAATAAGAAAGTTCACTACTTGCGATCATAAATTCCTTAATATTTGAGACCTCCCAATATTACATAAATAAAATTCTGTATCCATGTTCCCTGCATAAATCACACTGTCCACCAAACTGTATCAGACTACCAAGTTGTCTAAATATCTAATCACCTGACAGTATCTGCATCTATCAATCAATCCAGTACAATACCCACTAGCTTCCACAAATTTTTCTTATAGCGATACTTGAACCCTATAAGATATGTGTACGATTCTACATCCTTTAGTGGCATTTCACTTCAAGTTCAGAGCCTAGTTGTGTATCATTTGTCTTGCATTTATTCTTCATAAAGATTTGTCTTTTCCCTGTGTATTTTCAGGCCCCCACTAGATTTTTACACAAAAACTTCAGTATTGCCATTTAGAAGTTTACAAGTAACTGAATTCTTATGGTGGTAAGTATATTGTAATGTTTTTACTAAGCATGTACAGATTTAAAAGCCTTAAACAGGAACATGTGAAATCTTGACATAAAATTTCTTGATGATCTTGAATTTGCTGGTCTTACACCAGTAAACCAGAAAGTAATAGAAGCAAGGACCAAAGTGAGTAATTGTCTTTCCGATTGCATGACCATCAGTCGTGTCTTCCGTCATTATTTTCCTTTTGTCTCCAGTTATCTGTGTCTCCATGGTATTTGTCAGTTGTCTCTACCTATTATCTTTAAGGATTGCAGAATATTGAATTCCTGGTAATAATTGCTCACGCAAACACGTTAAATCAACATGTGTCCTATCCATCGCCATTGTATTCAGTTGTCATCGCTTTTCTTCACTAGGCACTTATCTGGCTATCGTCATCAGTGACGAAACATTAGAGACCTTGTTGTGCCATCTCAATCCTTCCATCTGCCAAGCACCCATTTATGATATAAGTCTGTAAACTTTTGGTGTTGTAAGTATGTAGTAATGTAATATTACATAATGTTATTATTTCCATACTTAGGATTATGTATGTCCGATATGAAAATTGTTTCTTATCAATTTTATTGATCAGCACAGGCAGATGCACCAGACTAATGAGGGTCCTAAAATTCCTTAGGGGTTGCATAAAGTGCTGTCTGCCGAAAATGTTACAAACCCGTTCAGTCTCCAAAAATATGCCTTTCCTAAGTGTGCAACATTGGCCAGTGCTTTGTTAATTCTTAGTTGCAGTGGTATGAAACACAAGTTAACAAATTAGGCCTTGTTGCTCAAGGTTAGTGATTAAGCCTCGTTTCAACATGTCTGCACCTGTGAAAATTAACATTTTAGTACGACTTTTTTTGTTTGGATGTGGTCCTGGGTTCGATTCTTGGTGATGCAGATAATCACTTCTGACCATTTTTCTGTTGTTTAAGTTTCTACTTCTTTATTTCTCATGAGTGCCTGTTATACACACTTGTTTGGGAACGCCACTTTAAGATGTAGGAATCATACATATATTTTATCTTACTTACTTAGTCGTTCCCCTTCTACCATGAAGAGGACTATCACATCCTGTTTGGAAAGAATAGAGCGCAGAGCGGTTATCCCCTATCGGCGGTCTTCTCCTGGGCCTTTTTCCATTCTCTTAGTCTCGCTCGGACCTTCACTAGATTGCTAATGAATTGTCCTCCCAGAAAAACTCTGGGTCGTGCCCTGGAGGTCTGGATCCCTTGGGCTCTTTTTTTTCCCATGCTTGTCGTTTACCAACGGTAGCGGATCTTCCTTTTTATGCAAGACAGGCTACGATGGCAATTTCAACCAATCTTTGCGTTATGGGGAATGTTCTAGATTGGGTCTGTTAGGGGGTTGGATTTCTAAGCCTATATGTCCATGATATTCATGCTGGTTGCGGACCATGTCTCTTCTTGTTACTTTAACCACCTTCCTCAGATATACCTCATTTCATAATTTCTTATCATTTTTTCACTCAATCAATACCCTTTAGCTCCCCAAGGAGCATAGGCCTTCAACAAACACATGCCAAGTCTTCCTGTCCTGTGCCATCCGCTCAAGTTCTTTCCAGTGTTTTCCTCATCATTTTCACCTCTGTATCCAGCTCTCTTCTCCATGTGTATTTTGATCTAACTCTGCCTCTCTTTCCCTGTGGATTCCAGAACAAGGACTGCCTTGTAATGCTATCAACAGGTTTTCCTCAAATGTGTGTCCTATCCATCGCCAGCGTCTTCTTCTCAACTCTTGTTCCACTGGCACTTGTCTGGTTCTTGTCATCAATTCTACATTTTTGACTTTGTCATACCATTTCAGTCCTCATATTCTACGCAAGCACCCGTTTATAAAGGTCTGTACCTTTTTGGTTGTTGTTTTTGTTGCTCTCCATGTCTCAGAGCCATACAATAAGATAGGACTGACTTGACATTTGAGTTGAAGATTCTTATTTTCGTGTTGGACTTGATTTCTCTTGTTCTCCATATGTTTCGCAATGCAATGAAAGCTCCTCTTGCTTTTTGTATTCTTATTTTAATATCAGTGTCTGTCCCTCCAACTTTGTCTATATTACTGCCAAGATATGTGCACGATTCTACATCTTTTAGTTGTGTTTCTTCAAGTTCAACCTTGTTATCTTTTCTTGCATTTATTCTCCTAATCTTTGTCTTTTCCCTGTGTATTTTCAGTCCCACTTGTTGTGACCTCTCATCGAGAATTTTCATTTTCTCTTGCATCTGATTATAGTTATAGGACAAAAGAGCCAAGTCATCTGCAAAATCCAGATCATCAAGCTGTTTTGTCAGATTCCACTGGATTCCATTTCTGTTTTGTGATATCGATGTTTTCATAACCCAATCTATTGCTAGTAAGAAAAGAAATGGAGACAAGAGGCCATCCCTGTCTCACTCCCGTTCTAATCCTAAACGGTTCTGTAAGTTGTCCTTTATGAAGAACTCTGCATGTCATGTCTTCACAGGTCTTCCTTATTTAGTTAATGATCTTCATGGGAACTCCATAATGCCTCATATATTTCCAAAGTGATTCTCTGTCTACACTTTCAAATGACCTTTCATAGTCCACGAATCCGATGTATAGCGGTGAATTCCATTACAGACTTTGTTCAACTATTATTCTCAATGTGGCTATCTGGTCTGTACAGGATCTGTTTTGTCGAAAACCTGCTTGATCATCTCTCAGTTGCTTGTCTATGGACTCTTTTAATCTCTCAAGGATGATTCCGTTTAATACCTTTCCTGGCACTGATAGTAACATTATTCCTCTATAATTTGTGCACTCTTGTAAATTTCCCTTCTTTGCCAACTTGATCAGATAACCATCCTTCCAATGTGCTGGTATTTCCTTTCTCTCCCAGACTTTGCCAAGCAGTTTTTTATAATATCTTTGTAGAGGGTATCAATATCTGTTTTGATGGCCTCTGCTGGAATGCCATCTGGACCAGTTGCTTTTCCATCGTTTCAGAAGCTTTATGGCTTTCTTTATTTTCTTTCTTGGTCATTCACAGCTGATTTGTAGCTACTCTTCTGCTGGCTGGATGTCTGGGGGATTAGTTGGTGCTGATCTATTGAGAAGTTCCTCAAAATGTTCTGTCCATCTAAGAGGGAAAAATGTTCAATCTCCAGTGTAGCGAAATGTTTTTTTTTTAGAGGGAGAAAAAAAAAAAAATGGGTACGTATGACAGACTTGATGGAAGAATAAAAGATAATCTCTAGAGGAAACTCTTCCAGACTGCAAGTTGAATGCACCAGTCTCTCCTCGGAGATTAGTCCACTCAAAAAACCTGTCTAAGAGAATTCTGGTGAAACTAAACAGGATATTCTCTAGGCGATAAATTCTATATCGATATCATACAAAGGACTATGTATAGTACATATAGATGGATAAGAGATATGGTGCCCAGCCACATTAAAATATCCCGACCCAATAGTGTTTATTAATTTTGGCTCTGCCCCCAGGGTGTAGGTTTATGATACTAAAACTATACAACACAATTAAATACTACAAAGAAAACAACAACAGACACTGTTATGTAAAGTTTACAAAAATGAAAATAGAATCTACACAATATATTAAAATATACACTATATGTTCCCTAATCTATGAATGGTTCTGATCCATGTCAGAATTAATTTTTAATCATAGGACAATAGGAAATTTCTGTAGTGGTTCTGCTGGCAATGTACAGATACTCATCTCAGATGCTGAATTTTTTATGTAGTCAATATGTCAAAGCACTCCAGGGTCCAGCAAGGTCTTTTTAGGGTTTCGGAGGATGGCAAGCTGCTTTCCATCCGTCTTGACTCGGTGCGCATCACCAGCTGGGAAGAAATAAGTCTGCCCTTGAGAACACATGCTTTTGGTTTTGTTCTTCTGGTATGGACAACTGGTTGGTAAGGACTGGATTGACAAACAATCGAAGCTCCATTAGTAATCATGCCAGAGAAGTCATTTTCCCATATCTGGCTGGACGCTAATCGTCCATCAGAAATCTAACAACATTCATAGTTAACATCAATACCAAAACAAATGTGCTAGCTAATATCCCTATTAAAGTTACTCATAGCATTAACTGATGTTATAAGCAAACAGGTGGATCTAATCCTATATCTGGCTTCCAGCTTGTTTTACGCAGTGATTTTTCAAAACATATGGGCACCTTTAGCTTCACCCCCATGTGATGTTTGGGGCAGTGGTCATCAAAGTTTGAGAACCACTGGTCTACCTTGTGCCCATAGAGCAATAAAATCAATTTGGGGTCACTGTCAACAATGGTTTGAGAACCATCTGGGTAATAGTTTTCTATTTTGCTGTAACTTGTTGGGGTGTCATTGCTGCCAAGGTTTGAGAAACCACTGAATTTACAAGTCAGTCAAACATATTCATTATTTAAAATTTGCTACAGTCCATCATTACATAGTTTCTAAGTTTATGTGATAGGCATTCATATACCTTTTAATACCATCATAACACATATTAAAAACATAATAAGGATATTTGCAGAAATCAATTCAGGATTAAAATATGACAAGAATAATCCAGGGCCTGAAATCATACAGGTAGAATTAGTAGAAATCATTCAGTATAAAACAGGACATAGGTAGTTCATACATGAAACTTTCAGTATACATAATGTTGTTGTTCATCTGTACAAAATCAAGGATATTAATTTCTGTCACAGTGAAAAAACAAAAGATACTGACATGATATGTTGCAGTTAAACATATGATTATTTCATGTTATTCATATAACAATATAGATCACTTACTCGCTCCCGCTCACAACCACAGCTGTTTAAAATGATCGGGCCCCTCTGTATTTCTTAGGAGCAACCATTTTGTTCCCGGTCAGTCTGTAATCCGGCTTGCGAGAGAAAAGGCCCCTGCGCTTTTAGAATAGCGCCAAAATCCTCAAGGTTTCCGTTTGGTTGCTGAGGTCAAAGGTCAAAAGACAATTATTACAGCGCTCCTATCCATTGGCTGGAATGCAATTTTTCAGGGCGCTGTGTAAAAGTTCCCATCAGCGGTAAAAGGTCACAGTGGTTTTGCCAGTCAAACGTAGAAAACAAAGGAATTTATATTTCCCGAAGCAAATGGGAGATCTCCTCCTGATGTGTATTTTACGCGTGGTAGATATTCTAGAGGAACTTTAGAGAGAAGGAAATGTATTTTGTATGAGAAAAGATTGACAGAGATGAAAAAGAAGGCTAATACACTACCATTTCGTGACCATAGCCCCCCCCCCTTTTAAAAAGTAATGCCAACCGCTAACTTATAGTTGAGCCGACTATTCTCATCTTCAGTCTTGCTAATACCATCCCTGTCTCATATCTACTTCGTTAATTCAAATCCCATTTTTTCCTCCCCTCTCTTTCCCCTCATTCATTGTCGAACGGTATGCCCTGTAATTCAACACATCCTAATCCTCCGTTTCCTTCCCCTCATGTGTCAAGGAGTTGTAGGGATGTTAAGAAAGCAACATTCATGCTACGTATGATTCTTCTTCCCTCCTCCTTTTCTTAACTCTCTATTTAATTTCCTCCTCCTTGTGGACCCTACATGTGTAGCTTGCCCTTCCTGGCAAATGCAGCTTTTTGCAATTAAAGCCTTACAACTCTGCTTACAATGCGGTCTATAATAATATATAGCAAAAATTTTGCGTGATGAGTTTGCCAAAACCTCATACAGAAAACCTTAAATTAAAAGGGTCAAAAATACTTTGACCTGCCTACGGCCACACAATCCCCCTATCTCCACCCCCAGGTATGAGAGGTGTATGGTTCCTCTATTCTCGCTGTCTCCCCGGCAGTTTCTTCCCTTCTTCTTCTCTTTCTTCTTCTTCTCTTCTTCTCATCCCTCTTCTCTCTTCTCTCCACGTGACAGAGAAACAGATAAAGTCTATCATTTGTTCCTTGCCCACCAGTGTACCAAGGAAATTTCGGGACCCGACTTCACTTTCTGATCCCAGATAGTGGGTTTGAGGGTTATCGGAATTGACTGAAAGGACTAAGCTGCTTGATGGTTCATGTTCCTCTTTAGCCCGTTTCTCCCCCGTGTTAAAGCGAAGATATTCCTGAAACATGTTTTCACATCACAACACAGGTACCAAAGGATAATTTGGACCAGCCCGCTTTCACAGTTCTGATCCCAGAGAGTGGGTGAGGTTATTCGAACTGAGGTGAAAGCCTTAGTGCTTGATATCCTCCTGGTCCTCTAACACCCGCTTCTCCCATTTTAATGGATAGAATATTTTGCTGAAAAAACAATGTTCAAAAACATTAATCCCACCAGGGGTACCAAGAAAACTCTGGCCCGGCTTCACACTTTCTACATGCACGATATGGGTGAGACTATCAAAAAAACATGCTTTCAGTAATTAAGTGCACTGGGTAGGGTGGTCAATCCCTTTGCCATCTTCACCAACTTTTTCAGTGAAAATATTGAAGATGAAGTTAAGGCCAATTGGAGTCTCCAATAGCCCACAGGCCTGTTCAGCCAAATCACTGCCATCATCTCTGGGATCGTGCTGTGCACGTCTCACCCTCCTCCCTAAGATGAATATATTTTCAACCCATCCTTGAGAGTATGGGGGGGGTAAATTACGGTTCACACTCCAACTATTGCGGGGCCACCCTTTAATACTATCGCCGTTTTAACAAAGTTTCGTACCGAGACCTAAAAAAAACTTCTTCCTTCTATCCCTCATCTAAACTCTACTACTTCTACTTTCCTTTCTCTTCTAACTACATACAACACAAAAATCTCCAGGCAAAATCATCACCTCTTCTTCCCCCTGTTGTTTAATTATAACATGGGTTGCTGTTACGCCTCAACATCCCTCCCTTTCGGTCGACTTGAGAATCAGGGGTCGATAACAGAGGGCTGAGACAAGGGCATCACACCCAAGACCTTGATAATTACAAAAAACAGGGGTGATTTTCTTTTTTCTCCATTTACTGGTGGGCAGTCTCCACATTTTGAGAATCCCTGTATCCCACATCTAGGGCCCTTCCAGTTCAAAGTTTCCCCCATCCATGGTAGGGACCTTAGCTTTTGTATGAATGCTTTGGGATTTGGGTCCTTCTCTCTATCTCCTTCTATCACTCTCCGGGCAGCCCTACAGTCTAACAGATGTAAGTGGCCGACCAGGTGGATGCTCTAGAAACATCCCACTCCCTTCCCATAGGGTTGCGTACTCCTTTTCCTGTGAGTGTATCCTATTTGGTTGAGCGATCATTTACTTGACAATCTATTTACTTGAGCGATCCAATTTACCAGGTTGTAGGTGCGGTTTGTTTTTTGGTATGCCTGTTGTGAGTTTTTGCTGAGGATGAGGGAAGGATCTCTTCAGATCTATTTGCACAGCTGTGCTTAATCTTGTTTGCAGGACAGTCTAGGAAGGTCCCTCTGTTTAGATATCCCCCCCCCCCCTAGCCTCTGCTCTGTCTGAGTCCATGAATTCTCGAGACATAGGACTTGGGCTTCATGTGGTTTGGAAGCTACTATTTTACCGCTGAGGGGTGGTTGATGGGAATTGGCAAAAGGATGGCCTGATGAGGTTTCCTATGATTCAAGGTTTATCCCTGGATCCATTTTTGTAGGGTTGAAAACTGAGTTACCATTTCTTGCAGTTTCTTCCTTACATTGGAGGGATTTTTCATGTCTTTGTCTCTCTTGTTCACCACAATTTCTCTTCTCTTGCATTTTGTTCCATTCGTTCTGTTGCCCATTATGTCATTGAAAAACTTTCTACATGTTCAGAGGACATAATTTTTCCAGCAAAAACTTTCCCGATGAAGAAGACAAGATTATTTTCCAATCTTTTATGATTGCGCTGTCCATTTCACTTCTGTACCCCTTCTATCTCCATCCATGTTTAACAGCTGTGGTTTTGCGAACGCGTGTATGAGATATCTAACTCACTATCCAATATAAATTCAGGCCTTAAATACTTTCTATAGCACGTAAATAAAACTAAAGGTATTTAACAACCTTATGTTATTTATAACCAGCATACTTAATATATAAATTATATAAATTTTAGTTAAACCAAACATATAACTTGATTTACCTGCAGTACACCAACAGTATAGTTTTATAAACATAAACTAAATATTCTGTTTTTCTTGTAAAAATTTATGTTGTTAATTATTCATGATCACCTGTACTTTGGGTTAATTTATATGTCCCCCATTCTTTTAATACTTAATTCCTAGACTTGGACAACACCAATAAGGGACAAGTACCTACATTCGCCAGGTACGAAAAATCACGTGCGTCTTGGAATCCCAAGATTAGGTTTTTCCTTATTCAGACAAAGTGTCTAAATATGAAAAAGTAACTCCCGGAGAGCACCCCAGCTGTAGCGACAAATTGTTTTTTTTTTTATTAAGAGGCGTGAAAATGTAAGTATCCTATATCTTCCATCTCACTCTATATGACAGACGATCCATAGTCTACATGAAGAATAATACTGCACAAAGACCAATGTCGTCATAATCTGAGGGAAAAACTCTTTCCAGGGACTGCAAGGGTGGAATGCACCAGTATTCTCCCGGAGATTAGGTCCACTCAAAAACCTGTCTAGAGAAATTCTGTGTAAAACTAGAAACAGAGAGTCTAATTCTCTAGGAGATTAAATTCGTAGTATCACCAATATCCTACAAAGGGGTAAGAGCGTATGCTATAGTAACATATAGATGGATAAGAGTTTTGGTGCCCCTCCACTATAAAATTTCCCGACTCCATTAGTGTTTATTATTTTGGCTCTGCCCCTCAGGGTGTAGATTTTGTTACTAAATACTATACAACCACAAATTTAAATATTACATAAGATAAATAACCAACAGACTAGGTTATCGTAAAGTTTACAAAATGAAATTTAGAATCTCACACATATTATTAAAATAATACATACAATATGTTCCGCTAATCTATGAATGGTTCTGATCAATGTCAGAATTAATTTTTAAATCTTAGGAAACCAATAGGGAATATTCTGTAGTGGTTCTGCTGGCATGTTACTGATACTTCATCTCAGATGCTGAATTTTATGTAGTTCATATTGTCAAATGCACTCCAGGTCCAAGCAAGGTTTTTTAGGGTTCGGAGGTTGGGCCAAGCTGCTTTCTCCGTCTTGACTCAGGGCATCACCAGCTGGGAGGTTTAAGTCTGCCGTGATCGAGAACTATGCTTATGGTTTTGTCTTCGGTATGACAACCTGGTTGGTAGGACTGGATTGAACAAAACTATCGTACGCTCATTAGTAATCATGCCTGGAGAAGTCATTTTCACCATATCTGATGGACGCTATTCAGTCCATCAGAAATCTAACAAAATTCATAGTTAACATCAATACCAAACAAAGTGTAGCTAATTATCTAATTAATATAACGATGCATAAATGTTGTTATAAGCAACAGGTGGATCTAAACCTATATCTGGCTTCAAGCCTTGTTACCGCAGTGATTTTCAACATTATGGGCCATTAGTTCACCCACTGTGAAGTTTGGGGCAGTAGAGTCATCAAAAGCTTGAGAACCATCGGGTCTACTTGTGCCCATTAGAGCAATAAATTTCTATTTGGGTCACTGTCAACAATGGTTTGAGAAACCACGGGTAATAGTTTTCTATTTAGCTGGTTAAAAATGTTGGGGGTGTCATTGCTGCCAAGGTTTGATTATCGAAACCACTGAAATTTCAAGGTCAGTCAAACATATTCATTTATAAAAATTTGCTACAGTCCATCATTACATAGTTCTAAGTTTATGTGGAATAGGCATTCATATAACCTTTTTTTAATTTCCATACTAAATACATTAATAACATAATAAGGTTATTTGCTGAACGAATTCAATTCTGGATTAAAATACGACAAGAATAATAAGGGATGAAATCATACAGTAGTCTATTATGTAGAAAATTCATTTCAGTAATAAAAACAGGTCTTAGGTGTAGTTCTTACATTGAAAACTGTTAAGTTATACATAATAGTAGTTGTTATTCCTCGTACTAAAATCAAAGGATATTAATTTATGGTCACATGTGAGTATAAAACTTTTGTTAAGATGTACTGGACATGAGGTGGATGTTGCATTATGTAATGGATGGGATGGGTTTTTTTCTGTTATTCAATAACAATATAGATGCATCTTAACTCGACTCCGACTCACAATACCACCGCTGTTTAAATGATCGGGGCCCCCTTCTGTATTTATCTTGACGGGAGCAACCATTTTTTCAGTTCGCGGTTCAGTTATTGACCGGAACCTTGCGAACGATGAATATGGCATCTGCGTTTTTAGGAATAGCGGCACCACCCAATATATTCCATCCGGTTTCCGTTTGGTTGCTGTAGTTTTATGAGGTTCTAATGGTCTCCAAGACGACAATTATTACCAGCGATCCTATACCATTTGGACCTGTCACTGCAATATTATTCAGAGGACGCTGTGTAACAAGTTCACAGCGGTCTTTAATAGGTTCATCAGTGGTTTTGCCTGTCAAAAGCTTAGAATAACAATGGAATTTATTCTCGTTTCGCCGATGAAAAATGGAGATAGGTCTCATGTTGTTGTATTTACGCCGGTGGTAGTTATTCTAGAGAATCTTAGAGCAGAAGGAATGTCTATTTGTATCGGGAATAGAATAGACAGTAGAGGAACATTGAAAAGAAGCGAGAATACACTTTCGTGACACCCACAGTATCAAGCATTATTCCAAGTTATTCCATAACAGCTGGAAAGATAAAAGCAGGTTATGGAAAGTTACTACCAGGCAAACAAGCTCGTAAAAGAATATATGGAAACTGTGTACACATTCCCTGTAGAAAGTCAGTACTCGAGGAAAAATTAAGAGAACATACACACGCCAAACACAGCATGAGAGATGAACTAACAGAAACAACTTATAGCACAAGATTAAAAAGATCATGCGCATCCAAAACAAGAAAGACACAGCAGGAATATTAAACAGCTGTAGCAAAAAACCAGTACTGCTCCAAAATCACAAGGCTTCACGTCCATGAATGTGGTAGCATAGACAGCAAAAATCAAAGAAAAGTTTAAGAAGAACGAAATATTCTAAAGAGAGACAAGAAGGAAAAGTTATACTTTGAAGTAGTTGGCAAGGGACGGGAATGCACGAGGATAAAGCTGAAGGCTAAGGGAAATAATGAACCGCGGACTTGTACAACAACACTAAAGAACGCTAACTAGGGGAAAATATAAGCAAGCAAAAAGAATCGCCTCATAAAAGATAATGATTGGATATAATTGACTTTCAGTAATATACAATTGTACAATTGCTAGAAGATATTTTGTATGCATCATAATTGATAATATTTGGAGGGCGACAGAGCTGTGTATATCAATATATAAGAACATAACAAAATAAAAGGCCCCTTGCATCGAGCAATTCCTTTCATTTTATTGATATAGGTTAGTGGATAATGCTATTAAGTTTTACATCATAAAGTCCAACATACTAGAAATAGAGAATCTTGTACTCAATTTGTCACTTTTTGTTTGACATCAGTTGATACATTTGAGAAAATCCATCGTGAGAGCAACACCTAAGTATGCTACAATATTGGTTATAATTCAGTTGCCTTGCATAGATATAATTGGAGGCAGTGTTTCTTAACCATTTTAGATTGTACTCGACTTCCTCTTTACTGCCATCTTATGAAGCATCACACACACCTATCTGCAGGCACATCTTAAGAAGTCCCTTCAACACCCATCTGTACAGGCATCGTTAAGGGAGCCCATCCACACACCCCTGCTTTACTGCTCAATCTTAAGAAGCCTCACACCACCTTTACTGCATACTTTACCAGAAGCCTCTCTACCCCTTTTACAGCATATCTAAAGAAGGCCATTCACTTTACCTTTGAAGCTTCCCTGATGGTGCATAGACCTTCAAACAAACACATGTTAAGTTTTCCCTGTACCTGTGCCGTACCCGCTCATAAGTTCTTTCGCCATGTTTTCTCTTCCATAATTTTCACACTCATGTATCACAGTTTCTCTTCTCCAATGTTTTTTATTTGGTGTCATACCTCTGCCTCACTCTTTCCCTAGTGGGGATTCCAGAACAAGGATTTGACCTTTGTTACGTAATTATACTCTTTGACTCCATACTTATTATTCCTCACCTGTGGCGCCATAATTACTTTTTTGAAGAATTCTAAAACGGTGACAGTCGGTACTGGTCTTTTATGTTTTGTATGTATTTCTGTGTATGGTTTTATCTTATGTGTTAATCTTTTGTGTTGAACTTGTATTATATACCCCCACAAAATGTAGGGAGGAAATTGGATAGAGATTTGTTAATAATACCCTTGTATTTAGACGGTACTTTCGGTAGTTAAGTATAACACAAGTGTCGTTCTTCTTTTCTTTCTTTGATACATTTAGCCACCAGGATCCGTCTAAGCAAAGCAGTCTGTGGCCCATGACTAGAAGCCTCAGTCGGCAGGTCTAGTACGGGCAACAACAACATATGCATTCCACCTTTGCTCCGCGTTCGGTAGGCCCATTCCTTCGTGACGATTTCCCAAAAACTCTGTTTCCATTTCTTTGTCATCTCAGGCCTCCACAGTCTCCTACGACCCCTCGGTGTGTTTTTTGGTACAAGTGTAACAGTGTTCGGGGGGTGGGGGGTAATTTTAAAACTTTTTGCATTGTAAAAATTGAAAAAACACTAAAAAGTTAACTGTAGAAATACGATTCTTACCCATTTGACCAAAATTACTGGTCGTATTAGCAATAAAACTTTCTTTTTTAGTTTCAAACATTAAGTTAAAACACTTAACTACCGAATAAAAAACAATTATTCTCAAAATTATTATAACCATACAGATCAAAATTCATTATCCAGATACTATCAAACATAAACACCAAACGATAGTGAGATACATAAAACATCATAAGTAAGGAGAACTAGACGATTTTACATAAATAATAAAACCATTTCACTAAAAACCTATTACTTCTCTCATACTCTAGGTATTTAGATTCAGTGATGCGATCTCTCATATCGTCTAATATCTAAAATTTGAGATATATCCACTAAAGTGCTGCTTTTTGTCATTTTAGTATCTTTAATGTCATCTTCGCTCATAGAGAGTCCTACCATCCCTATTTTATGTAACCTCTATAATTTTTTGCTAGAGAAATATTTGTAATGTTTAGATCTAAGTCGAGAGATATTCATTTTAGAATAATTTAAATATGTTGATTTTCTCTCAGAAACTGTACATTATTTTTGTTATGTTTTAAACTCGTGGCCACCCCTTCCTACTTTACTTTTAAGTTGATTTTGGTGTGTGTGTAATATGATTAGCTATATATTTAAACTGTGTCCGCGCGCACAGACACAGTGTGCACTTATTCAAGGACTCCTCCCCCCCCCCCAGACAAGTGGGTTTCCTAATTATCAACCTTATGTTCAAATTTTCTTGTTTCTATGGTAAGAGGTATTACCTATTACCTTTTAAGGTGATTTCATTATTGTCAGGTATATCCAATTATCAAGACAAAACAAGCCCCGCCAAGAACATACACCAATCTGGACTAATATTCGTACACTATTGGTAACATTACACGTATCACACAACCTATTGCCACTTCCAAAACAAAAAATCGTCTGAAAATTTTTCCCTCATTTTCCTCCCTGTAAAGTTGTTTGGGGAAACTTAAGCTGCCTAGATATTTATTAATTCGTTAAAACAGATTTTTTATTACTGGATATGTCATATTTGATGATAAATGAATTGTACTGTTGCCTAAAAGCTGATTAAAAGGAAAGTTTAACTTAAGTATTAGGTAGATATTATTAGTAAAGTTGTAAGAAATGAATTTGGACAGGACAAAAAAGTGTCAAATTCCAAATTTGGTTTGCCAAAATTATACAACGCGCCCAATGTTTCAAATTTCTTGTTTCTATGGTAGAGGTAAAATACCTTTCTTAGAGCTGATGATTATGTTATGTAGTATAATCCAATAATAACAAGCAGACCAAACAAAGCCCTCCAAGAACATCACACACATGGAACTCTAATATTTTACACATACTTGGCCTTTAACATTACATTTTCACACATGTGACAACCACTTCCCCAAAAATTGTACATGAAATTTTTTCAATACAGTTTTATCACCTGTATCTGTTTTTTGCGAGAACATTAAAGCATGCAGATTTTAATAATTTTTAATGTGTATTCTCTTTCTATTATCTGATATTGTCATTTTTGATGGACAATATGATTGTACTGTTGCCTTATAATCGCTGATATTAAAAGGAAAGTTCATATGTGTAATATGGTATGTAGATATATATTAGTTAATGTTCAAAAACGGATTGAAAGAGATAAGTAAATAAGCATACTATGCAAACATTCTTTTTTTAATTATCAACTGCTTACCTGGAATACTTGCATTATTCTCCTGGAGGCAGGCTAATTTCTTTTCTTGGTCTGCTCTGTTTCAATGGTAGAGTATATCCCAATGGCAAAGAAGAAAAACAAGCACAAGAAAGAATACACCACACAAATAGCTCCAATTAATTACACTATTTAAATGATCTTTACTTTAGTACAACACCTACAACCACTTCCATAATAATATTCGTCACGGAAGAATTTTTGAAATAACCAATTAGCTCCTTTGACCATATAGCACAACAATTCCTATATAGCTTATTTTAACTGTATTGTCAATGTCTTCAGTAAGTAAGTTACACTGCTGAAGGAATCATGCGTATTTGGTATCAGGCACTTTTAAACTAAAAAACAGTTATTTTTGGATGGCAGATGGGGTTTTTTTTCGGTAGGCAAATCCAGTATGGCAATATTAAGGTCATTGTATTCATCGGACATAGTTTAGCTAGGGCTAATTTGAGCATACCACTTCTACAGTTTCCTAGCAGCGGCGCGCCACGGTGTGAATCCACGTAATTTGTGCTGTGGCACACCCTTCAGAATCTGTTTACTTTTGTTGCCTTAATCAATTTCCCTACCTTTTCCATATATACCCAACAAACACTGACCTCCAATGCCCAACGGTCCCCATAGACTCACGGCGGATGAAAGAAAAGGAGATCTGGAGGGCGGCCTGCTGTGAATGGAGGGCCGTAAAGGACGGCAGACGCCCTCACACCCATGCAAACGGCATCAACAGAGACATTCAACCTGTCCCCCTCCTCCGATCTTCCATCCCCCTGTAAATCAACTAATTCGACTAGCACACACAAAGAGAGGAAGAAAAAAACTGGTCTGATTCTAAAAGGCGACAACAACTGTGATCCGGACGACTACGGGACACGCACGACACTTATGGAACACTTGGAAAAACACAAGAAAAGTATAAATATGGGGATAGGCAAGAGGTGCTGGTGGCAGCCTAGGGTGGAAGAGATGAGGAAGAGTTTAAAACTAGAATATCATGGGGATATAACGTGAAAAACAAAGGATAAGACAAGGACAAGGTAGCAAGTCATGGCATCTCGATGGCAACTACGCCTGCTCCTTTTACAGTGGCTGTTATCCATGTGTGCTGGAAAGTAGCTTAAATGGGAGCTGTGGGGTTGCATTGATGGCCCTAATAAGATCAAAAGGATAGATAGTCAAGGGGATGGGAACTTTGTATCGACGAGCGGCATATTATGGTTCGTTTAAATCCTAATAATGATGGAAGGTAAAGTATACCCATTGTGCATATCATGGTCACATTAGTGCTAATGGGGCCACAAATTTCGAGCGATGAACTTCTTAGGAAATGACGAGAGCAGAGGTACAATGGGAGGAAGGAAACCAGGAAATTTCTTTCCGAGATGCCGACTTCAAATAGGGACAGTTGGATGCGAACCAGCTGCCCTAGTATGAAGTTATTGTATCGATCAGAGATTGCGGCTCTCGATGCGCACTCTCGAGTTGGAACCAAATGAACCCATGTAGATGGGGTGGAGTCTATCGGAATGTCGAAGAATATGGAGAATAGAATACTCCTGCTATGACAATGGAAAGCGAGGACTCAGTTAGATTCTGCAGTGTGAGGCAGATTCAAGCCTGATCACCTACATAAACACAAACAGTTCCCTCATAAGCGTCATACAATGGTCATACATTAGATGGTGATGACTCAATACAAATGGGACCGACAATGGAATCAGTCAACGAGTGATTAGACTTTTGCCATTGTGTCGGAAGACAAGCTCATTCAAATATGTTTACCGAGAATAAAAAAGGGGGGATGCTTGCTAGAGGTCTGGAGGGGCCGCCAAGTGTTTGGAAGTTGGTGAGTCTACTCACCTGCTAACAATCAAGACAAAGTAACATCCTGATCAAGAGTTTGCTCGATGCCTAGAATATAACTGTCACAACATCACGCCACAGGATCTATAATCCAGCGGCTCTCCTTAGTCAGCTGGGTCAGGTTTGGGGTTTTAATTGCAAGCTTCTCTGAGCCTGGCAGTGCTTATGTTGAGAAAGGTAAAGAGTGTTGTAAGTATATGGGCAGCTATGTTTGACCACTTCATGCTCTGGGGGGGTCGCTAGGGGGGTGGTCGGGGCTCGTGGGTTTTCAGTAAGGGAGTAGGTAAGTTAAGTACGTGAGGAGGGGGTAGTGTGTTTGCGTGGGTGAGTGGAGTGACGAGTACTAATTTACTTTGATTATTCTATTTTTCTATGGTATCTATCTAATATAATTTTACCTTTTTTCAGGTATATTCTATCTTTATCCCATCTATCTATGCTATCTATCTTTCTGATCTTCTTTCTAGCTAATCAACAGACGACTGGGACCGTTATCGATTGGTTTAATAGTTTGTTTTTGTTTGTTTTTTGTGTTTTTTTTTTTTTTTTAGTACCTGGTTCATTCACATTTGGGTGTTCTGGTTTTTACCAAAATACCTTATGACTAATTGCCCATTCTGGTATAACTTTACCTGAGCCGGGATACCTCAATCGGGTTAATTCTGCAAGGTACCTAAAGATTGCGCGGGTTACGGTCCTAGGGGTCACGGTAAGTAAGTGAGTGAGTGCGGGCATGTGAGTGGGTGCGTTGGGCTGCTGGAGTCACGCCCTATCCAGTTACGCTGGCAGACGCTTTAGGAGTTGAGTGGTGGTGTAAGGGACCTGGTGATGGTGGTTGAGTGCGTTGATTCCGTGCGTGAGTGCGTTACACCTGCTTTCTTACGATTATAAAGACCCTTTTCTATCTAACTCACAAAAGTTAATCGATCTATTTTTTTCTTTAGCCAACAGAAGCTGGACCGCCGATACGTATAGAGAGATGCGGAGAAGGGGGTGAGATAGGATCTTGAGGAGTGGTGAGGGAGGGAGGAGACATAGCGAGAGTTTTTTTTTTGTGTGTGGTGGTTAAAAGCCAATTTACTACTAATTGAGTGGAGTTATTTTGTGTACCATTTCGTGCACATTATTGCTAAAGTCTTGTGGCCTTCTTTTTGGATTATATATTTTTACCCCCCATAATGTCCGGTTATTCCCTCTTTGCGTGTGATAACATGACATGTCACGTAATGGGGTCGGGTTCAGACAGACTTTCTGGTGGTATGTGTGGTTGATTATGTGGTGCTCACATATTGGTCTAGTTGTTATTTGTTGTTATATCATATGTAAATCTTAAAAAACTTACCTTTTTACCTTTTACTATTACCTACATCCCTCTCGATTACCTATCTATTCTATTTTAGTGTACTATATACTCAATTTTGTAATCACTCCCCCACCCCATTGACTTTCTTGAAAACCCTCTGGATTAAATTCAAGGTTATCATAAAGACAAGCTGCTGCAGAGAGCATGTCGGTGAAGTCAGACTTTAGGGAAAACAAGAGGAGAAAGAGGACACCTTGGTGGACAAGGAAGTCAAAGAGAAAATAAAGAGAGTATAGAAATTGGCGTGGAAACAATACTTGAGCTAACTCTCAACACAAACAGGACAAATGGAAATATATAGAGATATGTGACACTGCAGAACAGAAGCAAAGAACAAAAGTGCTAGCTGCAAAAACAGAAGTCCTGGGAAGAAATTTGGAGAAAAGCTAGAAAAAGATGCACAGAGGAAAACCATGGAACAGAAATTGGTTTATAAGACCTAAGAAACAGTGGAAGAAAAAACAATGCCACCATCAAATTTTAAAAAGGACAAGCAAGGCAAATTGCTTACTAGTACCCCGAAAGGATAAGTAATGGAAAGATAGACAAAGAATACATTTCTCTCAGAAAATCATGGATGGTGATGGTGGATTGAGCATGGTGATGAATGAAGCATCAGAAATGATCAAACACTAGCACAGAAGAGAAAACCCAATGATGGTGGAAGATGACATAAAGATGGAAGAACTGAAGGCAGCACTGGTGAGAAAATCAAGATGCGGCAAAGCAGCAGGGCATGATGGTATAAAAACACCACAGAAAATGTGTTAACAGTCACATGGGACGCATCAGGCGATCCTATTGCACTCATAAAAACAGGCGTCCCTCACAGGGCAGCATGGTGCAACAATGAACCATAACCCAAAAGGATTGCGGAGATTTAGCTGCCATTCATAACACCAATTTACAAAAAGGGTGGACAAATCCGACAATAGTGGATAGGGCCATGGAGGCGTGTCCTAACTCGGGTGTCCCTGGTAAAATCTCGTCAACCACTCGTAGAATCCTAGAGCAGAGACACCACCGACGCCTATGCTGAGCGGCCCACAGTTTGGATCAGGTCCAGTGCGGATTCCGCAGCAAAACCGGAAGTACTCAAAACACCACTAATCTTCACACTTCAGACAGCTGGGTGAGGGGAAAAACAGGCCCGTGAGTACAAGAGTGAGATCCATTCTTTGTTTTAATATGTATCTGGAAAAAGCGCGTTTTTGACAGGGTACCTCTGGAGCAAACTTATGGGACTGTTTGGCAAGAGCAAGAAGTTATTCACAGAAACCGTCCGGATGCATGCTACATACAAGAGCTAGCTACGGGTCTGTGCCAGAAAATTATGGTGATGAACGGGGCGTGCAAACCATAAGCGTCACAGAGAGTTCTCAGCACAACCACCCACCTGGTGTAAGACAATGTGATATCCTATCACCTTTACCTCTTCATACTCCTTATGGACGATGTCATATTCAAGGCATTGTAAGAGATGGAAACATAAAGTATTTTCAGTGGCGGTTTACTGGAGGGATGAGACAGGTCTGTATTTCGGAGAGCGGCGTTTGCTGATGATGTTGGCCCTGGTTGCTTGAATCGGAGGCACATCTCCAGTCCAACCTTGGGGTATGGAGGGGGGGCGGCTGGAGAGGGGTGAGGGATGGTCATTGGGCAGCTCTAAAACAAAATCCATGGTGATATCGCGAGAGGGAAAGAGGGCATCAGAATTGGGCTGGGGGGGCGGGTCCTGGAGGCAGGGCGACCACTATTGGATACCTCGGGCTGTTATAGACCGAGGGGGAGGCCATCGGGGAGGAGTTGGCCGCTCTGGGAGCGGCGGCTGGGGTACTTATTAGTCTTATTCAACTCATTTAACCACTTTATCTCTAATTATTTCACTTCCTTCCTCTACATTCATATATCCTCACCCCATATACCCCTACAAAATCAGACCTTCATCCTCTACATTTCTTATCCCATCTTCCCCACTCCCCCTTTCCATTACCCC
>JAMPIV010017981.1:0-55911 GCA_024509875.1 Oreohelix idahoensis
TTTATGTGGGATTAATTATGTTGTATGTTTGGTATTTGTGGTAGGTATTGTATTTTTAGGGGGGATGTTTGATTTTGTTTGATTTGTGGGTTTGATTGGTTTTGTTGATAGGTTGAGGATTTGTTGTTATTATATTTGGTAGGATATTGTGTGGTTGTGTTTGGGGGTTTGTGTTAGGTTTGTGTGTTTTGGGGTGTAATTATTTGGTATTTATTTGATTTTATTTTAGTTTGTTATTTGTTTGTGGTATTTTTGTTATTGTTGGTATGTAGGATATGAGTTATATTTTGATTATGGGGGGGGATGATTTGGGGATTGATTGTTTTGGGATAAGTGTGTTTTAGAAATATTAGGTAAAGAGTGGTAGGGGGTGTGGAGGGGGGGTGGTAGAAGAAATTAAGGTTTATATTAAAGAGGTATGTGTTTAGTTATGTAGTGTATTTATTTGTTATGGGTTTATGTTTTGTGTTTTTGGTGGGGGTGGTGTGGTGGGGGGGATTTTGTGGAGATGGGGTATGGTTGGGATTGGGTGGGGTGGGGTGGTTTTGTTTATTTAGGAATAGGGTGGATTGGTTTATGGAGGGAAGGTTTGTGGTTTGGGATGTGTATGTTTTATTGTTGTGAATGAGTGGTTTTGTGGTAGGAGGTGGGATAGTTTAGGGAGGAAGGGGTTGTGGGTATTGTTGGGTGAATTAGGGGATGGGTTTAGAGGGTTCTAATGTTGGGTTTTTTGGGATTATTAGAGGTAAGTATGTAGGATGGATTGTAGGTAGGGTAGTTGGGGGGTATTTGACAAATACAAATTGTAGGAGTGTGTCGTATCAGGTTTAGGGGAGGGGGTGAGGGTTGGGGGGGTAAGGTTCTGTTGAGTGGTATTTAAATGTCTGCGAGGGTCAAAATAAAGCTGGTCCACCAGTTGATAAAGTGGGTTTTTATAAAGGGTATCATCATCAATAATTTTGGTTGGTTAGGGGTGAGATATGTGGATCATCAAGATGATTGTTAATACATTGAAAAATCATCATGTTGATTTGAAATCGAACATCACCAGAGATTTAAATGGTGTTGTTGTGTTGCTCGTGTAGTGTATGGAATGTCAACTTGACCTACGCAGTGGTGTGTAGACATAGATGGAGTGTATAATGTGCGAATGATAGGAAGGTTCGTGGTGTTGACAAATGTTCTTTTCTCACACTCATGTATGGCTGGAAGTCATCGACACCAACGACTGTGTACCTTTACTAAAGTTTAATTGGACGTACACACTCGACAGCACAGATAGTGACAAATCACAGGTTGGCATAATACATCATGGTACAGTGGATAAATGGTCTTGCAATGTTACATGGGCACTCATGTAGAATAATAGTATAATGGACTGTCAGTAGCCAAGCACTCAGTATTGCCCATATATATATATCAACTGAGTTTACTGACAAAGCACGTCAGATTATAAACAATATCCAAGATGGCTTCTAGACCTAATCTCGTCTAGCGAAGATTCCTTAACATAAGGTTCAGCACAGTTTTTTTCCATATAATAATATTGAACCGCTAGCAATGGGTTCTCATGTGTAGCAGTGATCTCTGGACTAAACAAGCGATAATACGGGCATCCCTTTTATCTTCTTGAAAGTCACTAAATGTTTTGGTTCCAAGATGGCTTCACTCGTGAGCTGTCACTCACGTTTGGATACAGATAATGAATCTGTCCTAAAGTTAGTCATTCATTAAACATTTCATTGCTCTGTAGATTCTATCATGATACAATTGACTGCATTCTACAGGATATAGTGCTGCTAGGAATCAGAGTCGTTTTCCATCTAGTTAAATGCATCCTCTCAGATGTACAAAATCGTACCTATCGAAAAACGGTGGCTTCGTACGAGAGTTCAAAAGAGTATCTTTTATTACCTGCGTATCAGAAATATGATTCTGCCATTCCTTGGCAATAAGAATAAACACTGGGGTAAAGCATACACGATAGGTCTAGACGACTATCACTTTCCCCATAAATATAGAGATCACTTTTTTCCCGGCGACAAGCCGACATAGAAAAACACAGCCCGCATGATGAGGGCGAAGCCAAAACACACCTCTCTAGAGACACATCCGCCGAACAGCCTTTGACCTCTCTAGAGACAAAAGAACATATAGTTCGACTTAGATATGTAAAGATATACAGATATAAGACAGACTCGTCCTACTCAGCCAAACAATACACATAAATTCAGGCCATAGATATTCTGAAGCAAGAACAATCTATTACTACCCAAACAAAGAATAAATCGCAGTAAAACTGGATTCATCCGCGGAGTTCGATCGAAAGAGACGACACAACTTTCAAGGGAAGTAACTCAATAATGACTTTTCCTTAAGCACTAAAAAGTATCTATTTTGTTTACAAAATATTTGCGAACATAACAAGTATACCAATGTATAATATTGTAAGATATCAAAGACTGCACGTAACAGTATTCAAACCGTGTGGTTTAATGCAACCCATAAGATGGATGAGGCGTTGTTAGGGCGAAACCGACTGTTGGCGTCCGAGGAACAGGATCTGATGGCTGTCACCTGGATGTCAGTGGCACCGTGGTGGCCAGGGCCATTGAAGTGGATGGCCACAGGTGTGGATTTCAACTGAGAGATGTCGTAGAGGTGTCTGCAGAATCGGTCGCCCAGTCGTGTGCCCGTTTGGCCGATGTAAGTAATGTTGCAACGTTTGCATCTTCTTCTTCTTCCATCCTTAGCCATCAACCGGCAAAGCAGTATGTGGCCAGTACGCCTAGTGGCGTCTTAGGGCAACAACAAATTGATCGATCTATCGCTGTTTCCACCACGCCTAGTGGCGTCTTTGTGGAACAAAAACAGACCAAACAATCTATCATTGTTTCCGTAATCAGATTGGTTGGCAAGCAGGTGATCAGCCCACTGTGCGAAGTTTTTACGGGATGGGGTAAACAGCCCCATGCCCATACCCTCCTTAGTCGCTTTTTACGACATGCGTGGTAGGGTGCAGTGTTACTATTCTTTGCTCCCCTTTCGGGCCCCGGTAACACACGGGTGGACGTTTGCATATTATAGCATAAATGACGTCGCGTGACTCACATGTGAAGCCATGGGTGATGGTGAACTTGGCCTTAGGGAACGAGACTGAACGTGTTTCGATTACATACTGACATGTCTTACGTCGTGTTCGGTTACATGGCTTGGTCCCAAAGTGGCCATCGTTGACGGTTTTCAAACAGCTGTGGACTAGGAGGTCCCTCAAATTTTTATCCCGTCTATATGCCAGCAAGGGTGGCTCACTAAATACTTCCCGCGCCGCTGGGTCAGCTTGGAGGAGAGGTAGGTGACGATACAGGATCATTTTGACAGCAGTGCTGTGAGGGTGATAGGTCATTATTAACTTGACTCTATCAGAGGTTATATTATTTGATGAACCAGGTTTGAAAAGGGGATATACTTTGGGGATTTTAAATGCCGAAGGAAAATAACTCTTAGTGATATATTCATTATATAAATAAATAAATAAATAAATAAATAAATAAATATATAAATATATATATATATATGTCAGAACACACACAAGACTACTTGTGCTGTCTGATCAAACCCTATTTGTACTGTGGATTTAACAGGTTAACACATGGCAAATCTATAGACTTAGGCTCACTATCTACATGTATGACCACAGCACACAATAGCTGACATTAATCAAACGATAACACCTTGGAACAGGTAAGGACCCTTTAATGAATATTGTACACACATAAAAGCCGCACATGGCTAATAATACACATAGGATAACGATGCAATGTAACTGTCAAACTACTTGCCATAATTAACAGCTCAATATAGCAGTAACATAATCACCGATCTAATCTATCCAGTGACTACACAAGGACTTTCGCTCACTAGCTAAGCTCTGTACTGAAACAAGCAATACGTGGACGCAAGATACTTAACATAAATAGCATCCAGGAAAAAACCACTAGAACTTACAACAACGTTCTAGCAGTAAACCAAATAATCCTGACCACCTGAAAATCGGCAAGAAATATAAACCAAAATGGCATTCACATAATCCCAGCACCACAGCTGACAACGGGACAACGTCCGCACGGGACGGTAGACATCTCCTAGAATGCCTTTCCTCCAAAAGTTTTATATCCTCTTCCGTTCTGGCCCAACTGACCAAACGGGTTTTAAATTAGTATCAGGGTCGACACTCTACAGCGTGACTAGCTTAATATTTTATAATATTTATACTGTGTGTGTGTATATATATATATATATATATATATATATATATATATATATATATATATATATATATATATATATATATATATATATATATATATATATATACAGTAGAACCTCTATAAGTTGACCACCCAAGGGACTGTAGCAGACCGGTCAACATACGGAGGTGGTCAACATACGGAACGAGGCCTATTGTTTTGATACTTTACTTCCTTGAACAGCTTATATTGGAGAATACAGTATCACACGAAATCATACATAATCACAACATCAAATCAAATCATCAACATCTGTTTTATCATGGTTTAATCATTCTTTCTGAAAAAAAGGAGTCAATCTTGGTCTGTCTTATTCTTATTACAAACATAAGTGGAGAAAGCACTCTCAACGCTGGCTACACCATTCAACATACCTGGTCAATTTTCCACAGCAAATGACTTCAACTGATTTATCAGTTGCCTGACAGCCTCTTCTTTTGGAGTCTCTGCAATTTCTGTGTCATCGTCACTTGCTTTTTCAACTTCACCAGCTGCTTCATGCACTGTTATGCTTGTCTGTACTTCGGTCAATATCGCTTGGAAAATTCCTTCTGGGTCAGGTTCATTACAGGTTGCCACCTCATCATCCACTGCAACAAAACCTTCAAAATCTACTCCTTCGAATTCTGCAATTAGCGATGGACTGTCAGATGGGGCTGAAACGTCATGCTCTTGGGTTGTGACAAATCCACATTTCTTGAAATTCTTCTGTATCGTTTCCGGCTGAATTTTATTCCAAGCAGAATTGATCCAGAAGACAGCTTCCAGAGCGTTAACTGATGCAGCGGATGAAGTAGCTTCTACAGGCGGACCACAGATCTGTGTTTTAGTAATGACCCACTGCAGGAGCTGGGCCCAGTAGTGCATTTTAAATGTTTTGATGATGCCTTGGTCAAGAGGTTGGGTTTTTGAGGCCGTGTTTTGAGGCAGAAATTTCAGTGTCACGTTTGTGAGATGTTCCACTTGTGGGTGGCCAGGACAGTTGTCTACTGTCAGTAGAATAGACCGTTTCTTCTTCGTTTCTCGGTCGATTACCCACTCCTCAAACATGGCGCCAGTCATCCATGCGGATTTGTTTGATCTCCAAGTGACGGGGAGGTCTTCGGGCTTCAGGTTCTTGAATGCGCGTGGCTTTACCGATTTACCAATCACCAAGGGCTTTAGTTTCTCTCCGGTTGAGCTAGCGCAAAGTTTTCCGCTCTTACATTTCTCACCCTTCATGGCGAGGCTTCTGTCAGGCATCGCCTTGAAAAAGAGTCGGCACTCGTCAGCATTAAAAATGTCGTCGTCTTTGAAGCCTCTGGCGAAGTAAGGAAACTTTTTGATGAACTCTTCCACAGCTTCTACTGGAACTTCATTGGATTCACCACACAACATTTTCTGGGAGATCGCCGTGTCGCAGTTTTAATTTCTCGAGCCAATCACTTGATGCTTGGAAATCTTCTGCCACCCCGAATTCCCATGCAAATTTTTTAGCAACTTCTTGAATCATCGGCCCGGAGATTCGGGCGTTAACTGCCCTCATTTGTTTAAACCAGTTTAATGTGGCTTCATTGACTTCATCTAGGGGAGTTTTCCTCCTTTTCCGATGTAGATCTTCGCTTTTCTTACCACATCTCTCCAAGTACTCATGTTTACGTTTTTGGATGTTGCTAACTGTGGTCTTGCTAACCCCAAAATGTTCTGCTTTCCAGAAAATGTAGAAGATCAACCTTTTCCTTCATTGTCAGCTCCTTGAGTTCTTTCCTTTGGGCCATCAAAAAAGTTAGGTTAATTTTGTCAACGATAAAGTGTATAAAACACAGTCTGAGAGAGAACTTACAGTTTAGTAGATGAATTACTATCAACCGGCAGGGCAATCATAGCAAGAATGAAGATTTTGCTTTGAAGTTGGTCTTTTTATACTGCATGTTTTCGAAAAAATCAAAGAGGTTAGGTTAATTTTCTTTGTCGGTTAGCATCATTCGAAAAGCGGCCAGAAAGCCTGTGCCGACAAAATTCAAAGACACTGATTTTTTTAAATAACTGGTCAAGTAATAGAGGGTAAATTACTATTGTGTGCCATAGTCCAAGTGGTCAAGATACAACTTACAGAGGTGGTCAACTTATAGAGGTCGTCTTCCATTGAGTACATGTGGTGTGTGTCCGGTCTATGAAAATGTGGTCAACTTCGGGAGGTGGTCAACTTCGGGAGGTGGTCAACTATGGAGGTTCTATTGTATATATATATATATATATATATATATATATATATATATATATATATATATATATATATATATATTATAATATATATATATATATATATATATATATATATATATATATATATATAATTTATTTTTTTATATGTTAGTGAATCACTGATAGCTGGTGCAGAATAATGCAGTATCCGATTGCTAATTCCACCAAACCCCGATTTTCTTTAAGATGTTATCTATAAGGCCAAGAAGATAGTGAAGCAGTACAGTAAGAGCCGGCCTAAGTAATTGCGGGTCCCGATATGGACCATTCTGGTGGGGCCCCCAGACATACGAATTTCGTTTTGTTGTAACGTATTTTGTATAAAAACGTAGCTAATGAATATATTTGTTGTTTTATTTTAAATACAGTGTAATACCACATATTCCTGAATATCTTATCTAAAATAATCTTCCTTCTTTATTTTGGTAGAAATGAAGAACAGTGGGACGTGTACTTCGATGTCGTCCAATATGTCGCCCACGTCGTTAGGATTAGGATTAAGATTATGGTTTAGGGTTAGGTTTAGGATTCCCAACCTTAACCAATTTGTCACTGAATTCCCTTCTAAGGTCGTATCGAACCACACGTTCTTCATTTCAACGCCTTATTTTTTTTCAAAGCTAGAGGTGGGAACCCGAGTCGGTCTTCTGTGAAGACGGGACCCGATAGGGTCAAATCGGATGAATCGGCCTAAAGTCGGCACTGAGTGCAGTACGGCAAGGAGGGGGGGGGGGGGCAATACGAGACCTCGCACCACCTTGAAAATTCCCTAGGGACGGCTCCGACTGATCCCTCCCGACATAAGCAGTCTATCATCTTAATTGCCTCACTCCACAACTTATAACTACACCCCTACTCAACGTAAGCCATTCAGTGTACGCCTATGTTTATAAAGATAACAACATAGGATCCGTATTTGCTGTCTGGAAGTAAAACACATGGAGTGGTTTAGACCCGTCTCAACTCTCAGTACTTTATCGAAGGACACAAAGTAATACAATCCACTTGTGTACAACTTTAGAGTTACGACTCGAAAAGCGGAAGGGAGGGAGCAGGATGGAATAGTTGAAAGACAAAACTTGGCTTTAGAAACTGGGTATAAGGAAATAAGGATGACTTCTGAGAGACGGCGGTAAACAGTGGGGTAGAAGGAAGGAAAAAACTGTATAATTCGTTTTACTTGGACAAAAGACACAGAAAGAACCTATGGTACGACCAAAAGGCCTTCGTCAAAGACAACCGAACAAAAACCAGAAGGAAACAAAGTGAGAAGTAATAAATCCATTGGTTTTAAAAACTGAAAAATAACAGCGACATACTTCATTAAACTGGCATGTCTAATACTTATTTACTATTAAACTGGCATGGCTTGGCAAAGATGACTGAAACACCGCAAATAGAAGGAAAAAAACCCCTGTTTTTTGCCTTTTGTCAGAGTAAGTCGTATTACAACATCCCCCCCCCCCCTCCCCTCTCACTATTTAAAATATAATGTGGGTCATTATTATAGAGCTTCTGATTGGCTAAGGAGTTAGAGCGGGGGGTTTCCTCCCTCGGCATAGTTACCGTGTTCCTGGATCGAAATCTAGTACGTTCACGCTCCAATCTACCCAGCTGCATAATGGGTACATGACCCTGCTCTTCAGTTAGGGAAGACACAGGCAGCTAGGAAGAGATCTGATCACCCCAGCTCATAAGGGTGGCCCTAGTATGGTGAAGTCTAACACTCCAGAAGACAAAGAATGGGACCGACTGCCTCGGGTATGTCGTAAGAGACACACATTAGAGGTTATGCACGTGGTTCTCAACCTCATCATGTAAGACAAATTGCTACAGAAACTACTGCTCCGAGAGGACACGAATACTTTGGTGCAGACTTTCTGTAAGAGCACCAGTTGCAACGGTGGCTCTAAGCTCGACTGGGATCGACAAGGAACGTTTGGATATTTATGATATTACGACAAGGTAGATTCATCTAGCAAACTTACTTAATAAAGATAAGTAGATGAAACAGCTCGTGTATTAATTATTACACGTAGATTCGTGACATGCGACAAACTCATCATCAAACGAGCGGGTGATGTAGTGTAGCAGATAAGGCTTTTTTTTTAATTCTTTTATTTCGCACGAAAAGCGGTCTTCAACTTGTTGTTTGAAATTCAAGGTCTTTACATTCAAGGTAATCCAAAACACTTCCCGATATACGCATTGACAGTTGGTGGACCTGAGACGGGGTGGGAGCTGTTTGAAGAGGAAGATCTTCAAAAGAGATATACAGTACTGTACCCAACTCTTGAAGTTGCTGTTTGGCCTGAGAGTTTGATCGAGCTACTTGAGGCTTATTTGTTTTCGTGCATGGCCTGCATACAGGAGGTAACGTTGATTCTGTGGAAAGGCATAGCTGTAAAGTCCACAAGCTCTAGGAACATCTAGACTAGATAAATGTGTAAGTACATCTACGAGATTTCTTCTTCCTCTTTGTCTTTCAACTCTTTCTTCCGCCCTGATCCTATTCTTCTGCTTTTTCTTTTTTTTTCTCTTATACTTTTTTACTGTCTCTTAATTTTCATTTTTTTTTTCTGTCTTTCTTGTCCTCTTCCCATTTTCATCTACCTTCCTAACATATCAGCTCGCGCGTTGGCGTAGCTGGCGAGTACTTTTTAGGGCTTTACGCTAGCAGATAGATAATGTTGGTCCTTTTCAGGACTTAGTATCTATCAACGCTGATCGGGTTAGCAGTCAACAGAGTTGACTTTTTTTTGGGATGTTAAATGCGCTCTGATATAACCAAATAGGTTGAAAGAAACGCGCCTCGCCAGAAGAAGGCAAAAACCGAGCACCCCCCCCCCCCCCCCCCCCCCCCCCAAAAAAAAAAAAAAAAAAAAAAATCTACGTTCCTGTGTTCTTTGTTCAAAATTCCATGGATTATAGATACATGAAAAGATGGACAGATACATAGAAAGACATGACGGCACACATATAAACAAACAGACAGAAAGGAGACAGATGGACAGACGGACAAATAGGTAGACAGACAGACAGACAGACAGACAGACAGACAGATAGACAGACATATAAATAGATAGATAGATAGATAGATAGATAGATAGATAGATAGATAGATAGATAGATAGATAGATAGATAGATAGATAGAGATAGAAAGATAGATAGATAGATAGATAGATAGATAGATAGATAGATAGATAGATAGATAGCTAGCTAGCTAGATAGATAGATAGATAGATAGATAGATAGATAGATAGATAGATAGATAGATAGATAGATAGATAGATAGATAGATAGATAGATAGATAGATAGATAGATAGATAGATAGATAGATAGATATACTAATGACACTATTTTTGATAATTATACAAGAGAAAGAATTCATTATCACACCTTGAAAATAGGGCCGTCTTAACAGCATTGTAGGCCCTGGGCAAAGCAATGCACTGGGCCCCTACGAGCCCTACCCACAAACGGGAATAAAAATGATGTCTTATGAACAATATGACAGCATCCCAGCATGGGGCCCCTAGAATCGTGGGGCCCCTGGGCACTGGCCGGTGTGCCAATGCCTTAAGACGGCACTGCTTGAAAGTAAAACATATTGTTTCTCAGTACAAAACGGTAGTGTGTCCAGTATTTGAGGTTATCTACGTGATCGCTCGTGTGCTTCTCCCATGCCAGTCTGCTTTCATTGAACTGTACTTTTTCTGACTAACTTTCTTCAATTTAAAGAAATGTCAAGTACTGTTTAAATTATATGGCTAACTAAAGCGAGCAAGCTACAGATAATTAAACTCTCGATTTCTTTGAATGGTCTCTGGGTTTCTGTTTCATTAAAGCAAACAAAGTCGGCTTCCAGACCGCCTTTTTAAATGTACGTATTCAAGTCACGCGTACTAAAACCACTACCGTATGCCTCCTATTAAAAAACCAAGCAAATCATCAAAAGAAGCAACGGTTAATCAAGAACTACATTTTATTAAAATAACGTGCTAATTTTTCTAGTGTCATCTTCTCTTTTGTTCAGATCTCATTGTTGTGTTATACCTGAAAAACAAATTAAAACGTAATATTTATTTGCCTGCTTATTGACAGTGCGGTGTTTTCAATATCACTACATAATTTTTTTTTAAATGTATTTTACAGCTGAGCAAATTAAATTAAAACAGTAAAGTGCCAAATGTTGGAAGCAGTGTATTTCCAAATCAGAACAGATAAGCGCATAAAATACAAGTATATATAGAAATGACTCGCGTTATTTCTGTACACATACTGATCTGTGACGGACGAGAAAAGTAGAAGGAATTTCTGTGGGATGCTTAGCTCTCGTAGTTAAGTAAGTGTTCATTATATTTTTCTTCCAAATATTAACGTGTTCACTGTTTTTTTATTCCAAATTTTAACGTGTTCACTGTTTTTTTTTCTTCCAAATGTTAACGAGTTCATTGTTTTTATTTTTCTTCCAAATATTAACCTAGAGCTTTGTAGATAATTTAGTTGTTGTTGTTGTTGTTTTATTTAATCGTAAGCCCGCTATTACTCGAGATGAAATCTCAGGTTAATATAATCTGAGACTGATTTTACGTGAGTATCCATTTTTTCCCTGTACAATGACAGGTGTCATCTCGCCATTCAGGCAGATAATCGCCGATTTCGGAGGTCATAATTCAGTAACTATTTAGAATAATTTTAGTACCATGAATTTTTACTGACTAAAATACTTCAGCCTCTTATAGTTACCGGAGACTAACATGAGGTTGTGATGGGGCTGACAAACTCATAATGTAAAAAAATGTAACAGAAACCACTTCTGCAAGATCACAAGAATGATTTGACCAAGTTTCCTGTAAGGGGGATAACTGCAGTGGCGAAGACGTGGAAAGACATTGACCTGATAGCACGTGACTGGATTTTTTGGCATGTGTATGTTGAAAGCCTATGCTGCTTGGGCAGCTAAAGGTAAGAAAATGCTACATAAGGAGGGAAGAGTAGAATATACTACAGCCGCGACCTCAGTCTAAACTGTTTTATATGATATTTCTGGTACTCATCATCCATTGTTTTATGTTATAAAATAAACACTTTTATCTCTTCTTCTTGGTACACTTTCAGACGTCAACTGGAATATGTTCATAGAAATTAGTGGTCAGCCTGAAGCTGTTGGTATCTCTGTATAGTTTTTTTCAGGATTGGTGCTGGTGATGGCCATATGCGCTTTCTCTGTTCCACATATGTTTGGCACCTTTGCAGCAGATTTTCATTCTATCAGTGCCATAGCTAAACTCATCAGTAGTTCCTATCTTAAGCTTGTTGAATGAAAGAATAGTAATGTAGGGAGCATGAGGACATGTTCTTCGATGTCACCCTTGTAAGTCGTGAACATTGTTAGGGTTAGGATTAAAGTTACGGTTTAGAGTTAGGTTTAATTTTTGCGCACTTTAATTAAAAATGAGTGAAAAATATTGCAACAATTCAAAAAGGTCGACGTTTCATGACCGTGCGGACTGGTGTAGCAGTTTCATGAACTGGTTTTCACTGTCTCTTCGCCAATGCACAAAAATTGCACAGAAATTACCAGCAGCTTTGCAGGAATAAATGCTAGCTTTTCGTACATTCATTATTGTAGCATCATTTTTGTTACTTCCACCTATAATTGGGTGTAGTACGAGAGGTTAATTGTTTTATTTGGCCCGTCTGAGTATACAGAGTGGATGTCGACAGATACGCGAGAAGGTATAGAAATATATTTTTCACAGGTGGTAGAATTGAGGAAAAAATATATCTCTGGAGCGATTAGGTAATCTCTTCCAGCCTATCCATACGACTGTACTTTTAGTGCAAGACAGCTTTTATCTCTCTATCAAGAACAGATAAATCTACACACACACAGCTATGTGACACAAGACACACAAAAGTGAAAAACTAAGGATAAATGGGTATGGGTCTGACCAACACACAAAGGTAAGTTTCTTTGTAGTTTATTATCATTAAAACTCGACAACATCAAAATATCTAAAGGAAAAAGATCAAAGAGTCATTTACATGCATATGAAATAAAGTAGAAAAACGTGCACCCTCCCCAAATGGAGAAAAGAACCCTAAAATTATTAACACAAAGATTGAAGGTTAGCACTCTGTTACAGAATGAACAGTATGGGTACTCTATGAGACTGTCACGGGACGCGAGTAAGTCGGCATTTCAATTCCTAAGACATAGGGCCAATATTTTGTCGGTAAATTTCTCAAGGTATGAGAAAGCCGTCGGTTGTCTACATCCATTGTCTGCAACAGCCATCGTTTGTCAACAGTCGTGGGAAATCGACCAGTTGTACAGGGAATGTTTACATAACAATAGACAGCGCTCGGCGTGAGCTCTGGAAATGCAACAACATTCACCTGGAATGCTTTCACAACAGGGGGACAGTACATCAATAGACCATCGACGGACGTCGCGGGTGTGTTTACCCAAGGCCAGTAATCTACAAGTATTATTTCGGCTTGTAACAGAATATAATGGTGGTCAGTCGGACTTCACGGAATAATATTGAAGTAACGGAGACACAAAGTCGGGGGCGAAGATCTATATGAAAGAATAATTAACAACATGAAAGGAGTAAAGAATACAAAGACGATAACAACACTGCACATGCCCCAAAAGACGAACGCAAACAGATTGTCTCGGATAAGCAAAATATGAGAGCGACCATAGCAAAAGATTACAGAAATAAATTTTGCACAGTAATGAGGACTGAATGTCTGACTAAAGGAAAACAAACGAAATTTCACATGACACCAGAAACGAACCCGAAAAATCGCCAGCGGCGATTAGGACCAAATAAAACTAAACGAAATTTATCGCTTGTCATTGCTAAGAGAAAGCAGTCCGCCAACATACTTGGGTTCTAGATTTCACGAGGAAGATTTCAGGACGTGTGTCAGTGAAATTCGTATATGGACACCAAGGTTAGTGTAATATAGTTTGTACCTTATTATTATTATATCTTAACTTCAGTCAGATAATATATACATATTTTCCATAAATATAACAATGTAAATACCCGTCACGTTTTATTATAATATTATATTTCATACTCATAAGTACAGGTTGCAATAAACACCATGCAGAGAATTATTATATTTATAAGACTGCACAGTTTCCAGTAACTATAACGAAGTAAATACAAGACACTTTTATTTTGCCTCCTACATTACCTGTTAACCGTGCAGTAAACACCGCGCAGTCATTCATTATAGTGATAAGATTTCACATACAAGAACACACTACAGCCGTAATATAGATTACGGGGTACTTATAAGGGTTCGTTATTTTATCCATCGCAGTGGTAGAGACAGGGACCATTTGAGATAACTCAGCCTTCGTCTACTACTTTGTTGGCGTTAATCACGGGACCAGCTAAATGAGTAGGGCCGACAAGAGATACTGCGACGACACGCATCTCACAGATAATTAACGGCAACAAAACCTACCAATACTCACGGGGATTTAGAAAGGAAATTTGCCAGGCGGCGAAGGAGACTTTCTATCATCGACCACCCACACAGAACAGTAAGCAGAAAATACCCAAAAGGATTGCTGCATTACTAAGAGCTGTCCACGTGAATTTATGATCAGAAGTTGCAGGAGCAAAACGGACGATCGTTACAACAAGTGCCTTTGAGAAATCCTCATCAGAAGTGGCAAGAGCAGACTGAAGATCTTGTAAACCCAGTGCCTACACAATTTATCGAGATCCTAAATTACCCATAAAACTGATGCGCAAACAAATTCAACTATATACCAGATTTCACCATCATCACCACCTGAGGAAAATATCTTCACCACACATGGACATCTGCATATCAGACGAAGTCTCCACCGCATAACATTGCTTCAACACAACCTAGGAACCCGCCACCTCAGACGCGCGTGGCAATGTCAACACTCGCTTTGTGAAGAACAAAAGGACAGGCCATCGACACCTGACGAAATAAAGTGGACCGTCCAGTATTATTGAATGCAGACAAAGACATGTCCAGTGTATACAAATACCCAGAGTTATATTGACAGTCAGTCAGAGACCCGAAACAAGATATCCTTTTGTTAGTATTTAGGACTCACTTACATCCATCATCATCATCGCCTATTATAGATTTAAGATTCATTTGTGTATTTGCATTAACTAATATCTTTCTTCACAGGGATAGTTAATGTCATTCCTAGTTGCATTTGTATTAGTGCAATTTAATGTTGTTATATTTCAGTAATTTAATAAATGTTGTAGTTGTGGTTGCATTACCAACACACGTTATTACATATATAGAGAAGGAAAGAAAGTGTGCGAAAGAGACATATGTAAAGTACTGTTTCGGTGTGAAGTGAATGTTAGTAGATTGAGCGTGTCGTGTTATCCTGGACAGTACCAAGTTGTAATGAGGATTTAGGTCACCAGCGTGAGGCGCTGCCAGGGTGTACTGTAGTCACTCACAGAAACAGCATACATGTATTCTGACGTGTAGTACTAGAATATTGCTGTGGCATGATGTGGTGGATGTGTGTGTAGACGAATGCGTTGTTGGGTTCTGAACAGCTTCACACTGAACCCACTCTAATCCACATGCAGAGGTCAGTAAAGGAATTAACTGCTGCTGACGTTTCATTACATTTATTGCACGACATACGATAGTATTATGGACGACACAGTCAATGGCACAATAATCATGGAACATATTATGATAGTAAGCACTTGCATAATCACAGATGTATGGAGCCAACAATGATGGCCTGTCAATCCACTTTCTGCTTCTATATACTAGAAAAGTTCTGGTACCCTGACAGAACCCATGTCAGGTACCCATGTACAAAATATACCGCACGGGACAAGGCGGTTTAATGGCCTAACCAAAAGGCTAAGACTTCTGCTGGCGTCTCATGCCAGACATTTCTTCTCCTGAAGAACAAAGGCCGTGACAACGGACCTTTATGGCGACAGCATTAGGCCGCAAGTAGCGGGCCTCACATATCAGCTACCTTATAGTGTTATATATATATATATATTCGTGTGCCAATTCCTGCCACTCCCACCGTCTGAATAGCGGGATACTCCAGTAAATAACTTTCCTCTGGGCTTCTAAGGTACAAAAGACAACTTGGTCTTGGTTCTCGTTCTCAAGAACCCAAGATGGGGCTCTATGTAATAAGTCAGCTGTGAGCTCTGTTCACCGCGGCTTCTAAAGGTAATCGAAGTGTAGTAAAATTGACTTTATTACCTTATTTCAGAATCCTATATAACACAAAACACTACACTGCCATTCCTGGTATATAGAATTCACTTGGGGAAGGAAAGATGACATCTTAGTCATACAAAGAACTTCCAGATCCCCGAAAAATGGCTAGGAAAACTTATCGGACCTCTCTCCGATCAGAACGCTCAGGGTACACTGACCAAGACGGAAGTTCCCCGGTCTCGCGCCAAAACCTGCGCATGCCCAGAGATGGCACAGACCTGAGCGAAACTAAGACAAGACGAACAGTCAGCATAAGACAAGGGAAGATAACCAGGAATCAAACCTGTCACTAACGTAAATCACCAGTTCCCTTTTCTTAGACTGTCAAAATAATTAACAGGTTGATGTCTTTAAACATATATGCAAAATAGACAGCAACAACATACTGTTCTTCCTTTCTTCCTCTTCTGTTCACTCAGTGTAATAGGGGAGGTGGGGGCTCGTTAGCATTATAATATAGAGAGGGGGATAGAGGGGTAGGAGTTACAGTGTCACGAGATTCAGAATCACTGAGACTATCTGCAGGGAAATTATCCCAGAGTCTTACATTCGCCTTCTTCACTCCTGCTGCCTATTTCCAACCGGTTGCCAGGCAAATCTGAGCCATTGACAAAGCCGGCACCACACAGATAACTCTCTTTGGTTACCCTTCGGGATAACCCTGTGACATAAGTGGAGGCTGCAGTCCGGAATATACCTTGGGACTTCATTCATTCATAACCCTCCACTCCCAAAGGAGCATAGGCCTTCAACAAACACATGCCAAGTCCTCCTGTCACGTGCCATCATCTCAAGTTCTTTCCATGTTCTCCTCATCATTTTCACCTCTGTTTCCAACTCTCTTCTCCATGTACTTCTTGGTCTTCCTCTGCCTCTCTTGCCCTGGGGGTTCCAGAACAAGGACTGCCTTGTAATGCTATCAACAGGCTTCCTCAGTGTGTGTCCTATCCATCGCCATCGTCTTCTTCTCATCTCTTGTTCCACTAGCACTTGTCCAGTTCTTGTCATCAGTTCCACATTGGTAACCTTGTCATACCATTTTAATCCCTCTATTCTACGCAAGCACCCATTTATGAAAGTCTGTAGCTTTTTGGTTGTTGTCTTTGTTGTTCTCCATGTCTCTGAGCCATACAATAGGACTGACTTCACATTTGAGTTGAAGATTCTTATTTTCGTGTTGGATCCTGTTTCTCTTGATCTCCATATATTTCCCAATGCAATGAAAGCTCCTCATGCCTTTTGTATTCTTATTTTGATATCGCTGTCTGTCCCTCCAACTTTATCTATATTACTGCCAAGATATGTGTATGATTCTACATCTTGTATTGGTGTTTCTTCAAGTTCAACCCTGTTTTCATTACCTGCATTTATTCGCATTATTTTTGTCTTTTCCCTGTGTATTTTCAGACCCAATTGCTGTGACCTCTCATCGAGTGTTTCCAATTTGTCCTGCATCTGATTACGGTTATGGGACAGGAGAGCCAAATCATCAGCAAAATCCAGATCATCCAGATTGCCCTAGACTAAAACATTAAATAATTCTTTTTTGAAATTTTGTATAAACCTATTCACTGTCTTCTATACTGTTCCTTATTCTACTTAGGTAGAGGGAAAGAATACAGATTAGAATATTAGATAACTAGATATTTATATTAAATTAGATTAGATATTTATTTTATATTAAATAAGATATGGACATATGTTAGAATATTATACCATTTTACTTTATTTACACTTTATTACTGCATTTAGTTACCAATATTGATTTGTTGTCATCATTATAAAGTTACCTGAACTTTCAGTATACGTGTAGTACCACGTGGGTCTCTAACAATAGGCATTGTTGAAGTCGGACGAGCGAACCGACATTGTATAGTCCTTTTGTTCACAAGTGAACAATAGCGGCTAAGCCACAGAGATGAAATATTTGGTTATTGTTTCTGGATAGACAGATTGAAATCTAGCTGGATCATGGCCGACTTGACACAAATTCGCTCTGCGCTTATCCAGGAAGCAACTAGTTTAAAACTAGAAAAAGAGAACTTATTGAATATGTGGACAAAGCTTTAAGGTGGTACAAGGAAGAGCAAGAGAGAAAAGAAAAACTAGCATTAGAAGTAGAGCTAAAAAGATTGACATTAGCCGCGGAGAAAGAGGGGAGAAAGGAAGAGAGAGAGGCCGAGGACAGGAGGAAAAAGGAAGAGAGAGAGGCCGAGGATAGGAGGAAAAAGGAAGAGAGAGAAGCGGAGAAAGAGGAGAGAAAGGCAGAGAGAGAGAGCACGAACTTCAGATGAAGAGGTTGCTTATAGCATATGAACAATCCACAAAAGTTAAACCAGAAATATTTATTTCGGCCCATAACGGGACAAGTGACCTAGTACCTCGCCTAGAAGACCCGCCATCGTTGCATTCCAGTAAGTCATATGCAAAGAAATCTGCCGGAAAAACGGATTATAAGAAGGCATAAAACTTAAATCATCGGCACACGGTTGCGGGTGAACAAGGCCGAAATGAACCGATCTCTATGGGCGCCTCTGACCCACAACTGCAGTGTTCACCCAGCCCGCTTTCCTTGGGCGTGATGGATTCAGTGGATTCTAGATACCTCTGCAGAGATAACGGAAAGTTATTAAAAGGCACAGAAGAGCCTACTCTAATTGCAAGCAGTACATTCGATGGATCTTGCAATGGGGCTTCGAATAAAACAATTTCATCTGGCATCACAGAGAAGAAGAAAACAGGCACATGTCTCCTGACATCAGGAGAACAACTATTACCTCACTCCCCCGGCCCTTCTACGTGGAAAGAAGCGACCGGAGAGGGGTGGGCACTTGCTATTATCCACGGAGATAGACAGATGCCCAAGTCGCCTAAGTCTGCCTTTCCCCCGGACGAGGGAAAGCCAGATCCTACCACTTTTAAAACTTACGGAGAGAAATGTGTGCCTTTAGAAGGGATAACAACACATACTATTATCGGGACAGGGTGGACGAAGGACACGGATGAACCCCCCGACTCTCTTCAAAAGGAGGTAGAAGAGGATCATCAGGAGAACAGTGTGGTAGAGCCGGCGAGGATACAGCAGCTCAACACCCACAGGACTCCGATTCTATATGTAGGCGAGACAAAAACTAAGCGAATAGACAGAAAGAAAGATACCAGGCGACACAAGAGGAAACAGCTTGGTGTACGCGCTTTAGGCAAGGCACAGCGCCGACGCGCGAAATTTACAACACACTGTACCCGATATAAAAGGACAGATGGGTTGCACCATATCTTGAATTATGACCATTCCACGGGCAAGATACACAAGATACGTAATAAGGACGAACAATGGCCAACTTTGATCCGTCGTCGGATTCAAAGATTGGTTAGCAAGAGAAAGAAGTGGGGAAACATTGTTTATGTGGACAGAACAAAGAAAGACACCCAGAAACGTGATGTCAGTCAGAATGGGTCACTCAAGAGAAAGAAGATGTTTAAACCTGGCAAAGAATGTTACCAAGACGCTAAGGCAAAAGGGTGGAGAAAGAAAGGTGATCTTTCATGGACGGAAACTAGCGCCTGGATTCCCACGGGACGCAACGTCGTCAATAGAGAAAGAGTGGAAGAGGTATTCGATTCCAGGCTGGAATTCGATTCGATATTCAGGTCAAGACTGGTTAGACCAGAACAATTGAGTGATGGAACTGTGGAAATTCCGTTCACAGTTAACGGCGATCCTCCAATGACGGCGGCTATCGCCCTGACTCCCATTGAAGGCAGATGTGTCAAGGGAGAACTACAAACGGCAGTTTTAAATGATCATAGGTATGAATTCATTGTAGGCTGCAAATATGTGAGTTTAGGAGACACTCGTCAATCAAGAGTCACAGCTGCAGGGCAGACAGGTGAACAAGCGAAGGAGAAGAGACAAGGAGACGAGTTTGACTTCCATCCGCAAGAGCTGAGACAAGCTCAAAACAACGCCAAATCGGTAGAACCTTGTTTTAAGAAGAGACTGAAGGGGGACAATCCAGCTCAACCAGGAGACTGCTTTAAGCAGCAAGGACTACTTTTAGGAACGCGCGGATATGAGTATAAGCAACAAGTAGTACCAGCCCGATATAGATTTTATATCTTAGGTATGGGACATGCTAGTAAATCTAGTGGTCAGGTCAGACAATACATCACTACGCACAGAATCACCCACCATTATTATTGGCAGCGAATCGCAAGGGACATGGATCAATTTATCAGAGCATTCCTTGAATGCCAGAGAGGGGCATTAAATCATTGAAAAAGTGAGGAAGCCACTGGTAAGGGAAACAGACCACGTATGAGGAAGAAGAGGCGTCAACATGACAGAGAATATAATACGACTGAACCCAGATGTGTGCTAGAGATAGGCGCACAATGTTTACTGTTTGTGCCTAGCAAACAGAACAGGTTACAGATTGGATGGCACGGGCCATACGCAATGGGCGAGAAGGCATCTCGAACCAATTATAAGATACCAGTGGAGAATCAGCTGGAAATATATAATATTGTTCTGCTAAAGAGATATTTAGACAGACACATAACTGAAGCGGCCAACTTCAGGACACGAGCAGCCACAAAGCATTTGAATAAAAGAAATCCGAACTCAGCACTGCAGCCCAAGGCGGCTAGACAGTCATCGGCAGGCGTGCAGAAAATCACAGCCCACTCTACGAACGTAGTCGAGCCGGGGCGACAACGCTTGGCCACGGCCACGATATTGAACCAGGAAATGGATCAGCTAATGTTAGCCGAGACAGGAGAAGCAACTGAGGAAGATTGCGAGGTGAATGATTTGGACGAGGAGAAGGAGGATTGGACCAAGGAAGATGAAGAGGAGACTAATAGCGAGAAGATAACCACAGCCGACAATAGGGAATGTAAAATGCATCCTGACTCGCAGGAGTCTTCGCCAGCTAAGACTTGGTGCGGGGGACATATGTCACGGGACGCGAGTAAGTCGGCATTTCAATTCCTAAGACATAGGGCCAATATTTTGTCGGTAAATTTCTCAAGGTATGAGAAAGCCGCCGGTTGTCTACACCCATTGTCTGCAACAGCCATCGTTTGTCAACAGTCGTGGGAAATCGACCAGTTGTACAGGGAATGTTTACATAACAATAGACAGCGCTCGGCGTGAGCTCTGGAAATGCAACAACATTCACCTGGAATGCTTTCACAACAGGGGGACAGTACATCAATAGATCATAGACGGACGTCGCGGGTGTGTTTACCCAAGGCCAGTAATCTACAAGTATTATTTCGGCTTGTAACAGAATATAATGGTGGTCAGTCGGACTTCACGGAATAATATTGAAGTAACGGAGACACAAAGTCGGGGGCGAAGATCTATATGAAAGAATAATTAACAACATGAAAGGAGTAAAGAATACAAAGACGATAACAACACTGCACATGCCCCAAAAGACGAACGCAAACAGATTGTCTCGGATAAGCAAAATATGAGAGCGACCATAGCAAAACATTACAGAAATAAATTTTGCACAGTAATGAGGACTGAATGTCTGACTAAAGGAAAACAAACGAAATTTCACATGACACCAGAAACGAACCCGAAAAATCGCCAGCGCCGATTAGGACCAAATAAAACTAAACGAAATTTATCGCTTGTCATTGCTAAGAGAAAGCAGTCCGCCAACATATTTGGGTTCTAGATTTCACGAGGAAGATTTCAGGACGTGTGTCAGTGAAATTCGTATATGGACACCAAGGTTAGTGTAATATAGTTTGTACCTTATTATTATTATATCTTAACTTCAGTCAGATAATATATACATATTTTCCATAAATATAACAATGTAAATACCCGTCACGTTTTATTATAATATTATATTTCATACTCATAAGTACAGGTTGCAATAAACACCATGCAGAGAACTATTATTTTTATAAGACTGCACAGTTTCCAGTAACTATAACGAAGTAAATACAAGACACTTTTATTTTGCCTCTTACATTACCTGTTAACCGTGCAGTAAACACCGCGCAGTCATTCATTATAGTGATAAGATTTCACATACAAGAACACACTACAGCCGTAACATAGATTACGGGGTACTTATAAGGGTTCGTTATTTTATCCATTGCAGTGGTAGAGACAGGGACCATTTGAGATAACTCAGCCTTCGTCTACTACTTTGTTGGCGTTAATCACGGGACCAGCTAAATGAGTAGGGCCGACAAGAGATACTGCGACGACACGCATCTCACAGATAATTAACGGCAACAAAACCTACCAATACTCACGGGGGTTTAGAAAGGAAATTTGCCAGGCGGTGAAGGAGACTTTCTGTCATCGACCACCCACACAGAACAGTAAGCAGAAAATACCCAGAAGGATTGCTGCATTACTAAGAGCTGTCCACGTGAATTTATGATCAGAAGTTGCAGGAGCAAAACGGACGATCGTTACAACAAGTGCCTTTGAGAAATCTTGATCAGAAGTGGGAAGAGCAGACGGAAGATCTTGTAAACCCAGTGCCTACAAAATTTATCGAGATCCTAAATTACCCATAAAACTGATGCGCAAACAAATTCAACTATATACCAGATTTCACCATCATCACCACCTGAGGAAAATATCTTCACCACACATGGACATCTGCATATCAGACGAAGTCTTCACCGCATAACATTGCTTCAACACAACCTAGGAACCCGCCACCTCAGACGCGCGTGGCAATGTCAACACTCGCTTTGTGAAGAACAAAAGGACAGGCCATCGACACCTGACGAAATAAAGTGGACCGTCCAGTATTATTGAAGGCAGACAAAGACTTGTCCAGTGTATACAAATACCCAGAGTTATATTGACAGTCAGTCAGAGACCCGAAACAAGATATCCTTTTGTTAGTATTTAGGACTCACTTACATCCATCATCATCATCGCCTATTATAGATTTAAGATTCATTTGTGTATTTGCATTAACTAATATCTTTCTTCACAGGGATAGTTAATGTCATTCCTAGTTGCATTTATATTAGTGTAATTGAATGTTGTTATATTTCAGTAATTTAATAAATGTTGTAGTTGTGGTTGCATTACCAACACACGTTATTACATATATAGAGAAGGAAAGAAAGTGTGCGAAAGAGACATACTGTTCTTCCTTTCTTCCTCTTCTGTTCACTCAGTGTAATAGGGGAGGTGGAGGCTCGTTAGCATTATAATATAAAGAGGGGGATAGAGGGGTAGGAGTTACAGTGTCACGAGATTCAGAATCACTGAGACCATCTGCAGGGAAATTATCCCAGAGTCTTTCATTCGCCTTCTTCACTCCTGCTGCCTATTTCCAACCGGTTGCCAGGCAAATCTGAGCCATTGACAAAGCCGGCACCACACAGATAACTCTCTTTGGTTACCCTTCGGGATAACCCTGTGACAGAGACCCAGTAAAATAAACAAACTTTTAGACAAATCAGATATATAAGTAGTTTTCCATCAAACAAGAAAATACTCGCACACTCATGCAAACAGTAGCCACTCTCACCTAATTGCCTGGTATGGCAAGTCTGTAATATCCCTTGGTAACAGTATTACTCCGTGAACATAATTCAATTCACTTAATATTCTGCCACCCCAGTTGTCGCAGCTCCAATTTGGCCCCAGTCCATCCCCCGAAATTAGTTCATGAGGTGAACGCCTAATATGGTTGCGTCTCCTAAAGGTGTAATTACAACTTGTTAAAAAAACTGAGAGAGTTCTTGAGGTTCACTCTTTAGCAGGAAAAATACTTCCAGTATTGGGAAAACATCTGGTTGCAAGAACTTTGTTCATAGGCTGATGATGGTTCTTCTATTGGCCAACTTGTGCTGGTAAAAATACAAATATATATATATATCTTTCTGGGTTTGGTAAGTCCAGTTATTAAAGATATTTATTGTCCTCCAATACTCTCTGGCTTGTACCCTTTCACGAATGAAATTGGTGATGCACCGCCAAGAAAAGGAGAAAATAAATCCATAAAAGGAAAAACACAAAAAGAAAAACAAAAAGACCGCTGGCCGCCCTTGTGATCAGGTCTGCGAAGAATACAAGAACATTTATATAAAAATATGCTAAACCTATATCTACACACACTGACGGGAACAAGACGATCTCTTCTCCACTCCGTCAGTCCTGATTAAATTTAAACGGCACACGGTGGTTTCTTACTCCTATCAGTTAACATATTCGGCTGGCGGCTCAGTTCAGGCGGGTCTGAGTTATGTTTAGCTTGCCCGCCCCCACTCGCCGGCGTCAGCGTACAATGAAGCTTATTATTTAATCTGTCCATACGCGCTGCCTAAACAATGATCGCCTGTCATTAAATAACTATTAAATTGTCGGCATCTGTTGGCTTTGCCGTATATGACTAAAATAATAGACCCTCTATCAAATATGCACAAAGGAAATATAACGTTTTATTCTATCCTTCACTATCAGTTTACTGTCTATACGAGTGGCGTGATTTAACATTTTAATAGAATATCTGGTAAGAAATCGCTACGCGTTACTTTATTTCACTCGTTTTACCAGCGGGAAAAATCTAAGTGAAGAACAAATGTTAAAAGCTATCAACTCTTAAAACATTTGCCTTATTATCCTTTACCAGAAAATTCAGAAATGAAAATCCTCCACGAAAACTAGTAACAAATCCACACAAGGAAATCTGGTTTCTAGGAATGAACTTAGACTATTCAAAATTCTGACTGACAACTGCTGATAGGGTTAAGAAAACAACAGTATATTTATCATTAGGATTATCTTATCTCTGAATGCGTTAATTTCGCGGTCCGGTGTTATCCAGAATTTCAGAAGCTAAGCGTATCAAGATAAAGGCTTTACGGTCGGTCTTCGTCGAGGTTTCAACTGTCATCAAAAGACTTATTGTTCCCTAACGGGTTTTCTCTGTAAGAATGCCCGCTTCTGAAGATCAAAGAGCCCAGGGGTTTCTAACTCCCCTGAGTACAAATTTCAAAGGGTCTGTGTTTTTGTCTTCCCCACGTGCCAGCCTGTCTGAGAACTATTATGATTGACAGATGCTCACGTGGGCGAGGTAAACACAACCTGATTTTCTTTCCTGTTATGACTGACAGGTCACGCAGTTTGTAAAAATTGCGTTAGCTCGTGTTAAAACAAAGAGGCGGGACAAGAGAGTAAGCTGCAGAAATAGACAGTGGGTATAGATACATGGTTTCTAGCTAGCAAATCAGACAGCAGCTATAAAGTTGCCATAGGCTGTCGGATTACTGTAGACACTTTTTTCATTGCACGTCACATCGGGCCATTCCTTTTGGAAGCTTTTTAGGTCCTAAAGTCTAGGGGTCGACTTATAGTCAGATCGACTTGAGTATATACGGTACTTCGTTGGTTCTGTTTTATTTCTCTACAAAAAACTGGTATAATAGTCAAGTACTGAGTTGCTGTCGTTTATACATGTTCCCTTACTCACTCGGTTGAGTGTGTGTGTGATATTTTATTTAGTTATTTGTTTTAGATTCCGTCGAGATGTTTGTCTTCTTGTGGCGAGGCACGCCTTTCAACCTAGAATAAAGTCTGTATGTTATATCAGCACGCAAATACCATTCAAGTATAAATGAGTTTTTTCCACTCAAGTGTAGCGTTGATAATTAAAATGACCAGAAAATAACTAGTAATTTCTATTAGCTACAAAGGGGCGGATTTCCGGTAATCACCGTGGGCAATTACATGCTTGTGCAGTGGTGATTGGTGATAATTTGTTTTACTTGATGACGTTGCCAGCTACATGCACAGTCTCAGATTAATGGCCTGGTACGACATGTCTGAAGGTGCAGTAGGTCTATTTGTTTGTCTCTACTCACATCGCTTCCATTGGGCATTGGACTCTTTCAGTGGCGAATACTCAGTGGCGATGTACTTACACTACAGCGCCACCTCAGATTTGGCGGAAAGAAGCTCTCAAAACAAGCAGAAGAGAAAAGAACACGCCTAAAGGAACACCAGGAAAAAACAACAGCTGAGGGCTATTATCTCATAGGCGCTTTCCCATAGTCATTCATGACTGCAGGGGCGGGGCTACTACGCATTGGTTTCTTTCAGGACATCTTCATTACTCTTTAGCTGTCTTTCGTGTTCTTCACATTCTACAGTGAAAACCACATCTCGTCAGTTTTTGAGTGGACAAATCTACTTTATAAAGGCCACAGCGGATGCTCAAGATCACCACAACGTACGAGTATATCCACGACGATGAACTTGCACAACCAGCAGCAAAGTAAACAAGAGTAGAATTATATTAGCTACAAATATAAGGGAGCCGAGTTAGCATAGTGGTTAGGGCACTGGCTTCCTAGCTCAGTGGTCTATGGTTCGATCCCCAGATGATGTGGGATTTTTTTAGGCCGCAAACGGCTCCTGGGTCGACCCAGCCCTAATTGGGTACCAGAGCAACTTCTAGGAAGGTTAAGGCGGCCGGCGTGATGCTGACCACATCACCCTTAGTGTGCCGATGGTCAAGAAATATGTGCCTGTTGCTGCTAAAAACTTGTCGCAACTTATTCTGACCATGCATTCTGACTATAGTTAATTTTTTAATGCATGGGAAGGAACTCATGGAATTGTAGTCACTTTTTATTTCTACAGTCGTCTAATCTTGATAGCTATCGTCAAGAAGTTGTCTTATCTTGATAGCTAGGGTTGCCGATAGTTGTGTGAACGATTTTTGAGTCATGTCCATTTATGGAGCGCTCAGATCGCTAGTTCTTTGAAAACAGTTGGCAATCTCAATGTTTCAAGATTCATTTCCTTTTAAGGTAAAAGGTCTTTAGTCGAACATCGTAGAACATTCTTCGTAAATCTGGCTGAGTTGTATTCGATTCGCGTGTTCTGCGCATGTCTCTTTTTGTGGCGTTGTTTAAACGATTTCCGCCCAGGTCAGTCTGAGCAGAGAAGCTGATAAGGCGAGACGTAGCTATGTGCTAGTCTTCGCTTAGATTATTCAGGAAGGAGTCCTCATGATTGTTGTTCCTTTTTTGAGATGATATATCTCCATGTTATTCCTAATGCCTGGAGGCATATGTGATTATGTGATTTAATTCCTGATGAACAGGTAAATGAATCCTTTTTTGCTAAGTGACTTTATCGCCATCTTGTGATGTTGACTTTCGCTTAGCCTGCCTTATGATCCACTTATATTGTCACGCATCGATTGATGCCTGTCCTACGGACTACTTGCTTCCTGAACTTTGTTGATGGATCTAGGTTTGATACCTTTGCTGTATAAGGAACATAGAGGACAATAATGTGACGCTCGAAAGACATGCCTGTCTTGTTGAGGTCAAAAATAGGAGACCAGATTTAATCTCCTAGTTGATATCTACTAGCTCTTATGGAAAGGGGAAGTTTACTACCTGACTACATGAGCAGCGGTTTACGATATCCTGAAAAGGCACATAATGTACATTATTATTATGCTGTTTGCTGTGCCTGTTGAATCGACTACTTCGATGATACAATGACTGTTGTACTATCCCTGTGATGTTTTTCTACATAACGATGTCCATGCATTTTGTCATTGTGGCGTACAATATATATTGTCAAAAACCCATCACTGCTGTTTAAAGCTTTATTGACTTGTCACATCGTGAGTTAACGTGACGTCATTGTGTGGATTGCCTTGTTCGTAATGCTCACTGTTTGTATACACATCTTGCATCCTACACACTTAAACCAGACTAAAGACACCATGATACTAAGCCTCATCATCCCTGGTGTCTGAGGGTGGCACACTACTCTGCAAAGGCCAGGATTATCATACCTTGAGAGAAGCAGATGAATTACAACACCCTCAACGTTGTGTGGCACATGTGACTTCATCCACAGAACATTTATACACTACACACAGGGAGCCGCGCTGGTGTAATGGCTTCGGCGTTGTACTGGCGACCAGGTGTTCATGGTTCAAACCCGGGCGTCAGCGTTTGAAGAAATGTTTACGGCCGGAAATTTGACTGAATAGCCTGAACGGCTCCTGTGATAAACCCTCTGTGGATGGGAAGGAGCGAAGCTCCTGACCGGGTTGGAAGGAAAGTCCTCAGGTTCCCCAGCCTCGCAATGACATGTCATTGGGCCGAAGGGCTGAAAGCCCAAGTGCCGCTGGTTAAGAAAAAAAAAAAAAAAAAAAAAAAATACACTACACACATTAAATGCTACGCAACATTTGGTGGCCATAAGCTGGTTTGGTCTGGTACCAGCATACACGGGGTCCCTTACCCACTTTATTCAACAAGAATTCAACAAACTGCATCGTTCCAGAAATCAACATACAGTGATTTTTCAAGACATTCTACATACAAAATTATGAAACTACCCGGCGTTGAGTCATACATTGCCAGTTGAAACGTGTTGCTGTCGTTTGTGAAGGTCAAGTGCCGGTTGAATAAGAAGGCCAAGTACCGATTCAAGCAATTTACGATTGAATAAGAAGGTCAAGTGCCGTTATTTACACTACCTGTACTGTTTAGACGCTCAAGTACCATCGTCATGGCAGTTGGAGCAGTCCAGATGTACCATCATCGTTGGATCTTCATTCCTTAGAACGCTGATTGTCATCTGTTTTTTCTGCTGTGGCTGACGTTTGGATACCCATAAGTTAAGTGGCCTGTTTGTTGTGAACTGTGCCCTTATACTTCTACTGAGTCTTCTGTGTTTCATCTCATTCTTTTGTTTACATGTTATATGTTTATATGTTATTTGTATATTTATATTTATATGTTTATGTTTCTGCGGGTTTTTTCGGTTGGGCGGAGTCTCCCTTAGATCATACCACGTGATAGAGGTCGTCTATCGTGAGCGTTTTCTGTAGGGTGTGCAAATTTCCGATACTGGAATTTGCAAAGCGATTTCTGTTGCTATTTTTTGTTAGTTGTGACGATATGGTCAGTGTTGTTTTCGGGATTTTCTTCACATTCTTTAGTTTTGTTTTGATTTGTTTGTATTTGTTAGCCTCCTCTTTACTATAGTTTAGTTTCATACAACATTTTTGTTTATACACTGTGGTGTCATGTGTATTGTCTAATATCCTCGTAGATATCATCACATTTTTTTGTGATATTTCTTTAATTTTCGCTTTATTTTTTGTTGATTTCTACGAATGTTTTCGTATTGTTGCTAAATCTTTGTTATTGTTTACATTGTATTGTTTACATTGTATTGTTTACAGTGTAATGTTTACATTGTTACTGTTTACATTGTGATAGTGTTTACATAGTCATTGGTTACACTTATAGTAGTTAATTCACATTTAATAGTGGGTTGTGCTTATGCATTACTACTACACTGATGATTAGTAAATGATGAATACTATTGTGCACTATTGAATGGGAAGTGCACCTATGATCAAGAGTTGATTGATGATATTTCAAAAAGGTCTATACACAAGTTCTTTGATATAAGACTTGTTTCCCACAGAGATTGGGATAATAATATAGTGTTGTGAGTAAACAAGTGCTTCATTTAAGACTTGTTATAATTAAATTTGAAATAAGATAATTAATTATTTCAGGTTGTGGACTCATATTATTACTCATCATGGCTACATTTGAGCACTTTATTGAGCATGGTAAATTGCTTGGGAAGACTGGTGATAAGTTAGAAGAATTTGCAACTGCTCAATATGATAAAGCAATGGAAGCTGAACAAAAGAAACTGCAGATGCAGGTGGATGAAAAAAGATTCCAGATGGAAATGGAAAAACAAAAAAGAGAACAGAAGCAAAAGCTGAAGAGAAAAGACTTGAGGCTGAAAATAAAAGACTTGAAATAGAGGCTGAAAATAAAAGACTTGAAATAGAGGCTGAAAATAAAAGATTAGAAAAACAAGCTGAAGCTGAAGAAAGGAAGTTACAAAGAGAGTCTGAAGAGAGAAAAGCAAAAATGGAGCATGAAGAAAAACTCTTAGCTTTGGAAGTTGGGAAATTAAGGGTGATGAACATAGGTAATGCTAATGATGCAAATAAGGTCTCAGATAAGACTAACGCAAGCACTTTCAAACTTAACCTACCACCATTCAATGCTTCCATCGACGATATTACATTCTATTTGGACAGATTTGAAACTTTATGTAAAGTACATAACATAGATAAATCATTGCAGGTTTATCATTTGTCCAAAATACTTAGAGGTGATGCTTTGAGTATGTTAAGCATGGTAGATGAGCCTGACAAGAACAACTATGAGGTAGTCAGGGCTATATTGTTAAAAAAATACCAACTTGACGAAGACGGCTATCGTCTTCAATTTAAAAATATGTTGCCAGAAACTGGTGTGCAATTCTCTGAATTCATGTCAAAGACACGTCTTACTTTTTTACGTTGGGTGGATCTGTCTAAGACAGAAAAAACTTATGAAGGACTTATGGACTTAACACTTAGAGACAAAGTCAATGAGTCTTTCCTTGCTTTCCTTCATGAACGTAAACCTAAAACAATAAAAGAAATGGAAGATTTCTGTAGCCAGTATATAACTGCGCATCCTCACGTAACCATTGGTAACTCTAAAGTAAAAGAAGGTCTGCCAGTTGCTTCGGCAGCACCTTATGGTCAAAACTCTAGTCATAGATTCCAACAAAATTTTGATAGGAAAAGTAACCGTAGTTACGGTCAAAATTATGGAAATCAATTTCAGGGTGATTCTTCGTCGAAGAATTGGAGACGAGCAGACAGTCCTCGTTACTTCCAACCTAATAATTTTAGGCATTTCAGAAGAGGATATGGTAACAGAGGCTTTTCCTCGCGTAAACCTCAAAACCAAACAAATAGATGTTCACATCAATGTGGACATGATAATAATCATGGAAACTGTAGTTCGAAACATGATAACAGTTATAATAGAGACAATAATAACTACAGAGACAATAACAACAGTGATAACTTCAGAGGTAATGGTAGTCGCGGTAGATCTCAAAACAAAAAAAAGAGATATCATCAGGCTAACTCGGTTCAACAAGAATCTCAGGGAGCCTGTAATCAGGTTTCTGATAATAAAAACTCTGACGCTATCACTTGTTAATCTTTTGACTTTGGGAGAGCAAACAAGTGCCCCCAATGCAGTACTTTGTTCGAACCAACTACAATATCGACTTTGAGTTGTGGTCACCCTCTCCCCGCTCTTCCTGCTTCGGTTGCACATGACGGGAGAGGTTCTCTAATCCTACATAAGGGTCTTGTTAATAATACTCCGGTCTCACTACTTTTCGATTCCGGATGCACCACTATTGGTGTTAGACAATCGCTTGTAGATCCATCCTGTGCGACAGGAAGGGTTATCAAATGTGTCACATTTGGCGGCACTCTAGAGAAATATCCTACTGCTGTAATCCACATTGCCACTCCTTTCTTTACGGGAGATGTGCATGCTTGTCTCTTACCTAATCCAACTGCGGACCTTATTATTGGTCGTATCCACGGAGTTAGGGAATGTACCCCACAGCAGATTGCTGCTTGGGAAGATGATAATATGCAAGCTACCAATGCAGTGGTTACAAGAGCACAAGCTCTACAAGCACCACAAACTTCGTTGGATCATAGCCAAGATAGTACCTTGGTTATTTCTCGTGACTCGTTCATAACATTACAAGAAGAAGATCCTACGCTAAAGAAATTCTTCATTCTTGCGAAGAAAGGTGATCCAAATAAGGATACACAAAGAAAATCTTGGATAGAAATGAAAAACGGCGTACTTGTACGTATGGTACAAGACTCGGCTACGTCAGCACATTCGCAAATTCTTGTTCCCAAGAGTATGAGAGTGCAAATATTGCAACATGCTCATGACTCGCAATGTGCTGGACACATGGGATTTTCCCGTACAAAGTCGAGAGTCCTTCCGGCTTTCTTTTGGCCCTTTGTTAACAAGGACATTCGTATATACTGCCGATCATGTCAGGTATGTCAGGAGGTCAAATCTAGAGGACCACGACATGCTGCGCCTATCCAGGCTGCTGACATCCCTATTCGGCCATTCCAAAAAATGGCCGTAGATATTATTGGCCCTTTTAAGATAAAGTCGGCCAGAGGACATCAGTTTATCCTTACATGTGTCGATATGTGCACACGTTGGCCAGAGGCTATCCCTCTAAAGAGCATATCTACTACAGATATCGCAGATGCTCTTTGGCTGATATTTTCTCGCTTGGGGTTCCCCAGAGAAATACTGTCAGACCATGGCACTCAACTCATATCTGATACTATGTCTCAAGTAATGTCTACCTTACACATTAAAAGATCTCTCAGTAGCATCTATCATCCTATGTCTAATGGGTTAGTTGAGCGTCTGAATAGAACGCTCAAGACTTTACTTGGTAAGATAACTGAAGACCATCCTCAAGATTGGGACAGGGTTTTACCTGCGGCTCTCTTTGCCTATAGAGAGGTCCCAAATGAGCACACAGGATTTTCTCCCTTTGAACTTGTCTTCGGCGCGCGTCCGCGCGGCCCTATGTCTTTATTACACGATCTCATCACTGCCGATGATATTAGTGATGACACTCAATCTTCATATGAGTATGTCATTGCTCTTAGGCAAAAGATCATTGAGGCATGCAAAGTAGCGACTGCTTCGTCAGAAATTGCTAAAGAAAAAGCAAGACAGTTTGCTAACAAGAACAGATGTCTACGACAACTTTGTCCAGGTGACAAAGCATTCGTCCTACTCCCCAGTAGGGAAAATAGACTTCTGATTGCATGGAAAGGTCCATATGCAATAGTCTCATGAATTTCCGATTTTGACTATGTGGTCGATATAGATGGAAAGCATAAGACTTTCCATATCAACATGCTGACGGAATTTCATGAGCGTCCAGACTATTTGCTGCCTATTTTTCAGGCAACGGACGAATCTTCTGTACCTCATGGTCATTACTCATACCTGTCTGTCATACAGGATGAGGAATCTGTTTTTTCTGATGTCGATCTCCCTCTTCCAGTGGTTCCACTACATTCTATGGAATCTTGGAAAGATGTGTCTATTTCTCCTAATCTTTCTGTTGATGAACATCGTCAAGTCTCGTCGATGTTACAGACATTTAAGGATGTTCTAACCGACATCCCTGGTCACACGAATGTCATAGAACATGACATAATTCTTACCGACAATAATCCTATTAGGGTTAGGCCGTATCCTATCCCTATACACTTTCAGTCACAAGTGGAAAAGGAATTAAATGAAATGATCCAATTAAACATAATTGAACCATCGACTTCTCCATATTCTTCTTCCATGGTTATTGTTCGGAAGAAAGATAAGAACATACGAATTTGCGTTGATTATCGCAAATTAAATCAAGTCACAAAGTTCGATGCTGAACCTATGCCTTTACTAGAAGATCTACTTATTAGACTTTCTAATTCTAGATTCTTCACTAAATTTGACTTGTCAAAAGGTTATTGGCAAGTGCCTTTAGCAGATCATGCCAAACCTCTGACTGCTTTCTCTACACCTAGGGGTTTATTTCAATGGAATGTAATGCCCTTCGGTCTTATGAACGCCCCTGCTACTTTCGTTCGCATGATGCGTCGAATTCTTTCTCATCGTTCAGATGTCATCGCATACTTAGATGATATCTGTCTCTTCAGTGATTCTTGGGAAGATCACTATCTGGGTTTATATGACCTACTGTCTACTCTAAGTGAGTATAATCTGACAGCAAAACCTTCTAAAGCTTATATTGGTTATGGTGAAATTTCTTTCTTGGGTCATCGTGTTGGTCATGGTCTCTTGAAGACAGAAGACCACAATACTTCGAAAATATTGAACATCTCTGTACCTAAGACGAAGAAACAAGTCCGGAGTCTCTTGGGGTTAATCCAATTCTATGGGAGATTTATTCCGAATCTATCTTCGATGATGGCACCTCTGTCAACGTTGTTGAAGAAAGGGTCGCCTAATCTGATTCGGTGGTCTCAGGAATGTCAATCTTCCTTAGACCAGATTAAAAATATATTTTCTTCTCCTCCCATCCTAAGATTACCTACTCTTGATAGAACTTTTGTTCTTCGAAGTGATGCTTCATCCACTGGGATCGGAGCAGCACTTATGCAGGAATATGCTGAAATTCTGCATCCTGTCATGTACATTTCTAGAAAACTAAATGCGGCAGAGAGGAACTACTCGGTTTTAGACCGTGAATTGTTGGCTATGGTTTGGTATATTCTCAAACTACAAAGATTCCTCCTGGGCGCACATTTCATTCTAGAAACTGATCAGAAAGCTCTTACAGCTATTCAGACTAAGAACTTGAAGAGTTCGAGATCCACTCGATATGCTATTGCTCTTCAAATTTTTCACTTCACGGTACGAGCTATCCGTGGGTCGGATAATATGATGGCTGACATTCTGTCTAGATGCCCACATGATTCCAACTAATACTTCTGTTCTATTTCTAGATATACGACAGAGCCATAACACACCTATATTACTACAATACATTAGCACATCTGTCCTCACTTTAGGTGAACACATACTATTGTGCTTTGTTATCATCATCTTCTGTTCCATCTTTAATATAAGAAGAAGACTGAGTAGTTTATATAAGGGCCGAAAGTTCACTCGGTCACAATTGTTAATAATAATGTATTGTATAGTATGAAACTTAATGGCTATTAAATATAATTATATTGGTTGTTTTTTCTCAGCACATTATTGTTGATCTGAGAAGCTACCTTTCTGTTGTCAAACTTGGAGAGTTCCACATTGTACAGTTTCTTTGGAACGACAGGAGATGTGACCTGGATCGTCATATGTTTAATTTCATTGTGTAATGGTAATATTAAACATTTAGATAATGTAATATTTAACATTCAATATCAGATGTGTACATCCATTCTAAGCGGTATTAGATTATGACACTGCTATTTGATTATAATGATATGAACTTGCATATTTATATTGTATTTTCATGCAAGCGTAGTGTGTGTTGGTGGCACCTCCCCGATATATTTTTGTATCAGATTTTTTATCTGTTGAGAAATATTCTCACCAGACACTTTATGTGTCAATTTAGCCTCATATTAGGCAGTGCAATTAGTTATCCCCGCATAATTCGTGCGTTGATAAACCGCTTTTGGTTTTACTCTTGGATATTTAAAAAAAAAAATGTTGCACATTTTTTTTAATCGGGAGGTGGCGGTAATGTTGCTGCTAAAAACTTGTCGCAACTTATTCTGACCATGCATTCTGACTATAGTTAATTTTTTAATGCATGGGAAGGAACTCATGGAATTGTAGTCACTTTTATTTCTACAGTCGTCTAATCTTGATAGCTATCGTCAAGAAGTTGTTTTATCTTGATAGCTAGGGTTGCCGATAGTTGTGTGAACGATTTTTGAGTCATGTCCATTTATGGAGCGCTCAGATCGCCAGTTCTTTGAAAACAGTTGGCAATCTCAATGTTTCAAGATTCATTTCCTTTTAAGGTAAAAGGTCTTTAGTCGAACATCGTAGAACATTCTTCGTTTCGTAAATCTGGCTGAGTTGTATTCGATTCGCGTGTTCTGCGCATGTCTCTTTTTGTGGCGTTGTTTAAACGATTTCCGCCCAGGTCAGTCTGAGCAGAGAAGCTGATAAGGCGAGACGTAGCTATGTGCTAGTCTTCGCTTAGATTATTCAGGAAGGAGTCCTCATGATTGTTGTTCCTTTTTTGAGATGATATATCTCCATGTTATTCCTAATGCCTGGAGGCATATGTGATTATGTGATTTAATTCCTGATGAACAGGTAAATGAATCCTTTTTTGCTAAGTGACTTTATCGCCATCTTGTGATGTTGACTTTCGCTTAGCCTGCCTTATGATCCACTTATATTGTCACGCATCGATTGATGCCTGTTCTACGGACTACTTGCTTCCTGAACTTTGTTGATGGATCTAGGTTTGATACCTTTGCTGTATAAGGAACATAGAGGACAATAATGTGACGCTCGAAAGACATGCCTGTCTTGTTGAGGTCAAAAATAGGAGACCAGATTTAATCTCCTAGTTGATATCTACTAGCTCTTATGGAAAGGGGAAGTTTACTACCTGACTACATGAGCAGCGGTTTACGATATCCTGAAAAGGCACATAATGTACATTATTATTATGCTGTTTGCTGTGCCTGTTGAATCGACTACTTCGATGATACAATGACTGTTGTACTATCCCTGTGATGTTTTTCTACATAACGATGTCCATGCATTTTGTCATTGTGGCGTACAATATATATTGCCAAAAACCCATCACTGCTGTTTAAAGCTTTATTGACTTGTCACATCGTGAGTTAACGTGACGTCATTGTGTGGATTGCCTTGTTCGTAATGCTCACTGTTTGTATACACATCTTGCATCCTACACACTTAAACCAGACTAAAGACACCATGATACTACGCCTCATCATCCCTGGTGTCTGAGGGTGGCACACTACTCTGCAAAGGTCAGGATTATCATACCTTGAGAGAAGCAGATGAATTACAACACCCTCAACGTTGTATGGCACATGTGACTTCATCCACAGAACATTTATACACTACACACATTAAATGCTACGCAACAGTGCCTAACACCATATTCCCAATATGCCTCAATGGGCGTGTAACGGGATCCTTTTTACAAATATGCTCAGTTAACATTACTATTCCTAATAACCCACTTGCGTTATAAAGTCGAGAAATGGCCCTCTGAAATGTTATTACATTTCAATGTTAGTTGACAGCTGTGTCCATACTGGTATATGGTGCAATCAAAATTTACACAGATAACCAGTTCTCATGCTGTGAATAAATTGTGGAGTTAAAAGGGACTCGTAGTGTGTCACATTCACCTTGTATAAATGGAAACGTATTCATAAATAACGTTTAATTTCTGTTGGAAGTCGACAAAAGAATAACTTCTTGTATTTCGTAAGTGATATCTTTTAATACATTCATACGCTTTTCACATTTACGTGGATCGGTGTACTTTGCACCGAGACGTTGCGGTTTATAGTAGAGTTAATTAATGCAAAATTTAATACAAGTGTTAAAACCACTTACTTAGTCGTTTCTTTTCTATCCTGTGTTGTAGAGGTTTGCCACAGAGAGAGAGAGAGAGAGAGAGAGAGAGAGAGAGAGAGAGAGAGAGAGAGCGCCATACTATCCTATCGGCTGTTTTCCTCATGGCCTGGTTCCAATCTAGTCCTTGGTCCTTTAGAGATTATCTAATGCTGTCCTTCCAGGAAACTCTGTGTCACCCTGGAGGTCTGAATCCCTGGCTTTTAGTTTCCCATATTTGTCGTGGTTAAAAACACACCAAATGTAACTTGATTATTGCAGTCCAGTTAAATGCATTGAGAAATATATGGAGATCAAGAAAAAGCAAGCCCAACACAAATATCAGAGGCTTCAACAGTTTGATTGTATGGCTGTAAACTATTGAGAACAACAAAAACAACCAAAAATGTTACATACTTTCAGAAATGGGTGCGTGCTAAAATTACAAGGATTGAAATGGTATGACAAGATAACTAATTGGAACTGTTAATACGAACCAGACATGTGCCCGTGGAACAAGAGATAAGAAGATGTTGGCGATGGATGAGACACACACATATAAACCTGTTGAGAGTATTACAAGCCAGTATGTGTTCTGGAATCCCCAAAGTAAGGGAAGTAGGTGAAGACAGAAGAACACATGTAGAAGAGGATTGAAGACAGACATGAAAGGAATGAGAAAGATCTGGAAAGACTTTGAGCTGATGGCACGTGACAGGAAGATGTGGCATAAGTTTGCTGAAGGCATAAGCTACTCGGGGAGCTGAAGGATCAATTAATCAATCAATACCCTTTAACTCCCCGAGGACCATAGGCCTTCAACAAACACATGCCATGTCTTCCTGTCCTGTGCCATCCGCTCAAGTTTTTTCCATGTTTTCCTCAACATTTTCACCTCTGTATCCAGTTCTCTTCTCCGTGTGTTTTTCGGTCTACCTCTGCCTCTCTTTCCCTGTGGATTCCAGAACAAGGGCTGCCTTGTAATGCTATCAACAGGTTTCCTCAATGTGTGTCCTATCCATCGCCAGCGTCTTCTTCTCAACTCTTGTTCCACTGGCACTTGTCTGGTTCTTGTCATCAATTCCACATTTGTCATACCATTTCAGTCCTTCTATTCTACGCAAGCACCCGTTTATAAAAGTCTGTAGCTTTTTGGTTGTTGTTTTTGTTGCTCTCCATGTCTCGGAGCCACACAATAGGACTGACTTGACATTTGAGTTGAAGGATGACGAAGAAGAAAGTCTGGAATCGAACTCAACTCTTTATACTGGATCTGTGGACTATGCATTTGTGTGTAAGTGTGAACAGTGACAATCGATGGATAAAAATGAAAGTGTAATGCTTAGAAATTCACAAAGCACCCAGTTTCTATACTTCTTAGTGCTGTTAGGATTATCTGAAAGTAAAAGGTTCTTTGACAGAAAGAATTACATTTGCTGTTAGTTTGTTTTTCTGTTCATATTATGATATCTACTGTTTTTGTGCATTCAGTGCAGTTCGGATAAGTCGCTAAGACCATCTAAAGAAATTCTACTTATCAGAATTTTGCTCAAAGATGAAAATTTACGCCAGAATAAGGTAAAGCATGGAGATTTTATTTTAACAATTCAGAAACAAGTATTTTGATTTTAAATTTTCATTTCTGCGATTTTTAAAGTTTTCAAAAGCAATTTAGCGAAGCCTTAAATGTCGTGTAATTGCTTGTATTATAGTTACAAGTGTAAAAACGTTCGTGTTTTGTGTTAGTATTTTTGCGTGCATATATAATTGTGACCGCTTGGCATGCACTACCATTTATACGTGTTAAAACGATATAGAATGAGAATAACAACGTTAAAAGCAGTTAAGGCATTTTTGCACAAAACACAGTATTATGAAATGTTCACGGCTTTGAGAGAGACATTGTAAAGCTGTCCCAGAACAACAAAATAGTAAATGCATGTTTTTGAAAGGAACATTTTGTGAAAGTGAGAGTTGCTAATCTGGGTTTTTTCCGTTGTTTGAGGGAGAGACGGGTGGAAAAAGTCGAAAAGTTGAGAAAGCGTGTGCAAATGTAGATAATTGTACCGTGCGAACAAAGAAAACATCGTGTGAAAATTGGCAGAAAAAAAAAGAAGAAATAGTATAAAAAGGAGAGACGTGGGCGATAGAGACGCTTTTACAGACTTTTAGGATTCATTAGGCGAGAGGATTTTACAGAACTTCGTCTTTGAGATTATCAAGACAAGTTTTTAACGGGACAAGTTTTCAAGTTAGAGAAGTATTTTTAAATAGACAAGTTAGTTTTTAAGTAGACAAGTTTGTATTTTATTCTATTGGATATATTATTCCTGTGGATATACACTTTCATTTTGGATACTCACTACTTTGTGTAAGCAAGAAACAAGTACTTCACCGTTGTGTCAATAACATTGCTGTTCTAATGACGTTAATAAACTATATTTTATTTTTCTACATTGCTGAGTTTTCTTTGGAACGTTACAGTGGATTACTTTGACAAATCATTATACGAGGTATTGCTTTTCACTAAACCTAAAAGGGTAAGAACGGACTTTAGGAAAAAGAATAAACTAAGGTCAGGAATTTCCACCTCAGGCGAAAGGCCTGTAACCACTTGAACCAGAACGTACAAAGAGTTAGCTCACGTCAAAATATTTATCTGCGCACAACACAATTAACTGAACTGACCCCAGCCACATAATTTCTTGGGGTTAAAGTGCCAACTGTATGTCTCATGACATGTCCACAGTACTGCTTTAACCATAGTCATATTTCAACTTACCTTTTTTAATGTGTTGCATTGTTTTCCCTTACATCGTCTGCCTTTGAAGTTCTGACAATTTTCGTTTCGTCATAACTCTATTGTGTGCACTTCTCAATATCTCTGGTCTGTATCGCCTGTTTGTAACTGTAGCTGATGAAGTGTGAACGCCGAAACATCCCGTGTTTCCTGTATTCGTTAATTTGTAAAACGGGTTCCATACCATCTTCCTTTTTAATTTACATACTATGACAATTTTCCCAAAACTCCCAGATTCATGTCATCATGATCGTCTTACAAAAACACACGGCTATATGGACACGCAAATAAATACTTTCAGTTTGTCTTTAAAAAAGTTTGCTCACGATATGTAACTGACCACCAATATGTATATGTTACTAAAAGGCACCACAAGGAAATAGCACGCAGCCAGTTAGTTGCACAGTGCTGATTAGAAAACCGGTAAATTTATGTTCTTGGCGCTTATTAGAGCATAGATTTGTAAACATTCTTTCTATGCAGAGTTACTTTCAGTTGCGCACTGGACTAGCAGTAAAAGGATTGCAACAGAAACCACCACTTCTGGCGTAAATGAATGCTTCATAAAGAGCAAAAAAGAAAATGATGATGATATTGTAGCCTAAATACACAGGCAACAGACAAAGATTATGAAAAGAAATGCAACGAATGATTACATCTAAGTAGGCCCTATTCTCTTTACATCTCCCTACTACAATCAGTGTCACATGATCATTATAAACTCTGACCATGGCAAATTATTCATTTACAGGTAAATCACGCACTTCGCTAAAGTACTCAAGGACACACTCTACCAGGATGAGTTGGAAAGTAGTTGGTCTCATAACGAGTACCATCTTTGTTATCTTATCAACTGCGCTTTCAGTTCTTATCTGGGCGGTGCTTTCCAGCAGTACTGAAGCAGCAACTACACCACCTATCATCGCCACGCCCATTGGTCGTTTTCTGGGTGTGGTCAAAACCAGTGAAACGTACGGAAACAGCTATGTTAGTTACAGGTCCATCCCCTTTGCAGAGCCACCAATAGGAAATTTACGCTTCAAACGCCCGCAGCCACTAAATGAAGCTGATCCAAACCGCCTAGTTAACAGTGACCAGTACCAAAAATCTTGCTGGTCTGTAACCAAGAAGAGCACAGACCAAAGCTATGGAGAAGACTGCCTCTACCTTAATATTTATGTTCCTGGAACTGGGAAACTAGCCAATCCAGTAAGAAAACTGCCGGTTATGATATGGATTCACGGTGGTGGCTTTGTAGCTGGAAGCACCTTTCCAGAACCAGAGAAGTTGGTCTTGCGGGGCGATGTCATTGTGGTCGCTATCAACTTCAGACTTGGTGTATTCGGTTTTCTGACCACACAAGATGATGAGATTCCCAGCAACAATGGATTATGGGATCAATACATGGCTATCAAATGGGTTAAAGATAATATCGATTTCTTCGAAGGAGATGATGAGTCAATTACATTATTTGGTGAATCTTCGGGCGCCATTAGTGCAGCACTTCACACAATATCCCCTGTTACATCTGGTTATTTCAACAAAGCCATACTTCAGAGCGGAGGTGCAACCAGCCTCATTTCTCGAGATGCCAAACAAAGAGCTCAAGATTTTGCTCTCATGGTTGGCTGTCCAAGTTATTCACAATCATCAGAGCTGGCCGAATGTCTGCTTCAGTTGAGTGTGGCTGATATACTTAAATTCAGCAAACCATCAACGTTCAATATATCCTTTGCCCAACAACAAATTGATTTTATCTGGATGCCTATTATTGATGGCGAGTTCATCCCTGACGAACCTTTGAAACTCCTAAGAAATATTACGTATCTGGAAAAGGTTCGAGCTTTCAGAAAGGACTTCTTAATTGGTGTGCTAAATGACGAAGGTGCGTTAATAGTCACTAATTTTCTCAACGCTATATCTTTATCACAACTTTCATCCGCAGATTTTGTCAAAGATTTGACAGATTACTTGCTACGAGGAAGGTACGGAACTGATTATATTAAAAGTCAAGAACTTACAGAAGCTATTTATTCCTTTTACACTGGTTCTCAATTTTTAAGCCATGCTCCACATCCACAGAGCGTGCTCGATTTAGCTGGCGATATTACTTTTGTCATCCCAGCAATTGAAATGGCGATTTCAGTATCAAGGTGTAATCAGGCAGTTATTCCAGCATGTAATGTCAGCTCAAGTGCGACACAACCTGTTATCTGCTCTAAAACGACATCAAAGACTTATCTCTACCACTTTGACTACTGCCCACAGACTGACCTCTGCAGCGTGCCTTGCATGGCTCACGGAGACGACATTGCATATGAATTTCCTCGCGCCAATTTCTCCAACCCAGTTCAACAACAACTTTCTGATACTTTTGTAGACATTCTAACAACATTCGTGAAGAATTCAGACCCGGGGACTGTACTGAAGAGCGGATGGCCCACGTTTGACATAACATCACAAAGTTACCTCAGATTCGATAGTTCTCCAAGCATAAGGCGGCATCTCTATGACTATAGAGCAAACTTTTGGCTGAAACATGTCCCATCTTTTGGTCCACATTTGAGGTAGACTCGCTGCAATGAACACGTGTTTTGCATGACCTATTTAAAATAATTAGGTCTCTCCTGGACTGCAATCCAGGACTCAGATGTATTAGTTTACAAGAGTAAATTGGAAGCTTCATATAATTTATTCTTCCACAGAAATCTCATTTTCTCTAAAGACTATTGGCAGGCGGACACTGAACGGGCAGACTGAATCTAATGCCCGCAGTAAAACTGATCTATGAACATAAAATATGTAGCACAATAGTATGTACGAGTATATATGTCCAAGATTATGTCAGGTCCGTGTAGGTCCCGCCCAGATTAGGTTAGGTCTGTGTAGGTCCCGCCCAGATTAGGTCAGCTCCGTGTAGCTACCGCCCAGATTAGGTCAGCTCCGTGTAGCTCCCGCCCAGATTAGGTCAGCTCCGTGTAGCTCCCACCAAGATTAGGTCAGCTCTGTGTAGCTCCCGCCCAGATTAGGTCAGCTCCATGTAGCTACCGCCAAGATTAGGTCAGCTCCATGTAGCTACCGCCCAGATTAGGTCAGCTCCATGTAGCTCCCGCCCATATTAGGTCAGCTCCATGTAGCTCCCGCCCAGATTAGGTCAGCTCCATGTTGCTCCCGCCCAGATTAGGTCAGCTCCGTGTAGCTACCGCCCAGATTAGGTCAGCTCCGTGTAGCTCCCGCCCAGATTAGGTCAGCTCCGTGTAGCTCCCGCCCAGATTAGGTCAGCTCCGTGTAGCTCCCGCCCAGATTAGGTCAGGTCCATGTATCTCCCGCCCAGTTTATGTCAGCTCTGTGTAGCTCCCGCAGGTCTCAGAAGGAATAAAGAAACAACACTACTACGGCTCCCTCAGGGATGCTGTAAGAAGCGAATTATGTGCAGGTGTGTATGGGACTGGCAACGTCATCATGACAAACAAATTGACACAAACCACCGTTCTTTAGTTTTGTGGGTTTTACCTTCTTGTGGCGAGGCGCGTTCCTTTCAACCTAAATGGTTATATCAGAGCGCAATTTGCCAGTCAAAAATAAGTGAACTGTTAACTGAAGCGATGTGTTGATAAACTCTAAGCCCTGAAAAGGACTACTTGCTTCTATCAGCTAGCATGAAGAAGTCCTGAAAAGGACTGCTAGCCTGGTCAGCGTAGATAGATACTAAGTCCTGAAAAGGTCTAACATTATCCACCAGCTAGCATAAAGCCCTGAAAAGGACTTGGCCTAAAAAGGACTCACCAGCTACGCCAACGCTGCCTGTACTACTTCAGTGTTCAGCGAAACACCGGTTGTTTGTGAACTCTTGAGCAATCTAAAAGGATTGCTAGCCCGTCCAGCGTTGATAGATACTAAGTCCTGAAAAGGACTAACATTATCCATCTGCTAGCATGAAGCCCTGAGAAGGACTTGCCCTGATAAGAACTCGCCACTTACACCAAAACTGTTGTGAGTGAGTGCTTGCAAGGCGACCAGCTGGAATTTTGGCTCCATCCTTTTTAAGGAGGAAAAAGGAAAATAAATGAATGCATGAAGATTAAGACAACCAATGTTTCCATCCATCAAGTCTTCGTCCATCGTCATTTCCTTTCCACTCCCCCTGGAGCATGAAGCCATCACTACAGTGGACCTACTTCCAGAAAGCCTACACAAAGCTTTCGCATGCTCTTACAGCAGCAATTTATTTTACATAATGAGGTTGCAAGCCCCATTCACAACCTCAAATTAGTCGCTTACTCAATGCAAAATCTCCCCTCCCCGGGCACTAATTAAGTCGGGTCCTTCTTGTACAATAGACTCAATAACTATAACCAACATACGGCAAATCTGTGTTAACTACTGTAAAAGCCCGTCATAAGACGGGAATTAAATTCAAAAGCACCAATACCTAACGGCAATTTTACTTATTCAAAAGTATTTTTTTTTAAAACCACGGTGCATCACCACAGTACACGAACTACGTAGCAGTAGCGAGAATCCCAATGTGTGTATACGGGATCACATATTCTATAAATATTTTTGTGCACACCGTCATTTGCGCATTGTTCTTTGGTAAGTGTTACTATTTTCGGGAGAGTACATATAAGGGAAACTATACAATTAATGTCTCACTTTCAACCAAAGTTGCTTCCCTTAGCGTTACGTACTGACAGAAAAAGCTGGGATTTTATATATAGGATAATTTAAGTACTATTTCATCATGACCCGTTACATACCCAAGAAGCGTAGGCCATCAACAAATTTGTGACAGGTCCTCATGCCCCGTGGCATCCGATCAAGATTTGTCCATCTCATATTTGTCACCTTCATTTCTGTCTCTAGAATTTGGTACATGCTATGACGTTTAAACCAGGGTAATGGAGTCGGAGTCGTGAATTCGGTCATTTTTTAGTAGAGTCGGTAAAAAAAAATGTCCCGACTCCGAATTTTACGAGACTTAAGTCAAGGCAGATCCACGTTTGATCCAAGCAAGGGAGTTTGGGGGGGGGGGGGGGGGGGGGAGGGGGGGAGAAAGGGAGCTTAAAAAATGTGAAATAACATTTTAAAGTAGTAGAACTCATAAAACCACTTTCATGTTAAAGTACATCTATATTTAGGAAAATTTCAGTTGCTTCTGACCATAAATAAAGTTTTTATCACAATTGGAAATTTGTTGGCACATTTAGAAAAAGCACACAAGAAATGAAAATAAACTATATACACTGTCAATTTTCAAGTTATTGTTAAAATGAACCTTTTTCGCCTCATGGTGTCTGGCAAAGCAGTGGTTTGTGTACAGATGTGGATATTTGTTATTTTGTATTACTGTATGAATGAATGAATAGTTTAAAATGTAGTCTACGAAAGCCACGTATTCATTTATTCACACACATACCATACTTATACATATAACTCCATATAAGTGCATAATTTTATGCCATATCACTAGTTTAAAAAACTGTTAGCAGAGTCGGACTTCAACAATTTCCGAAGTCGGAGAATTTGTTGGCCGATTCCACAACCCTGGTTTAAACACAGGAACCAAGGGAATGAAAAGGATGTAGATAAAGACGAAGTCCCTTTCGACAACTACTTTCCGGGGTGGGGCATCCAGAACGCTCCAGTTCACCGTGAGGTAATTACGCCACTGCCTAATCTTTATTCACAGTTTCTGTTGCAATGCTTTGTTATTCATTTCACTTGTTTTTATGTCCTTTGAAAGTTAAGTACGGTAGATACTATGCATAGTATGGTAGGTGTGTTATGTTACTGTTAAGTTCTTATGTCAAACACATAAAAGCTATTGTGCAGTGTACACAGCAGATTAAATCAATGAGCGGGAGCCGCGCTGGTGTAATGGCTACAACGTTGTACTGGCGACCAGGTTTTCAATGTTCAAGCCCGGGCGTCAGCGTTTGAAGGAATGTTTACGACTGGGTATTTGACTGAATAACCTGAACGGCTCCTGCACATAAAACCCTCTGTGGATGGGAAGGAGCGAAGCTCCTGACCGGGTTGGAAGGAAAGTCCACTGACCCCCCAGCCTCGCAATGACATGTCATTGGGCCAAAAGGGCTGGAAAGCTCGAGTGCCGCTGGTTAGAGGGAAAAAAAAAAAAAGTCAATGAGCATTTAATTTTGTTTAGCTTTTGGATTTAAAAATTATGGTTCACAAATGTGAACAGAGTTCCCGTCTAACAAAACAGATATTTGAGAAAGTTCAAAGTAAAATTCATTCTAACCTGTGTCAGTTAGCCCAATTTATGTGACTCTTTCTGCTTCTGTGTCCTCCTATTCTATGTTTCTTCTCCATGTTTCCCTAAGTTTTCTTTTCCTTTGTTTTTTTAAATTTTACGCTCGTCTGAAGGTCATCTTTTATATCTGCCATCATGCATCTTTTATATTTACTAAATATTTTCATCTCTTCCCTCTCCTCTTTGGTAAAACGCCAGCATTTATGTTACTAATGTTTACGTATTTCAAATCTCTGCATTATATTTGCTTTCATTTTCTTTAAATTTCAATTATTCTTCTTAGGCTTTGTCTATCATTTTACAAATACAGGGTGGCGCCGAGCCGACTGATACATTTCAAAAGGTCATAAATAATTGAATTCAAAACAGGAGAAATTATTTAAACCACCTATCAATAGAATAAAACATGCCATTTACTATTATATGCTTACAAACTTATTTCTTGACAATTATATCAGTGAGATGGAACCTGAACTCCGCCTAGGCCGGTCCCAAGCCCGGCTGAAAAAGGAGGAGGGCGGCCTGCATGGAGGCCGTAAGGAGGCAGCCCCTCCACCATGCAAAGGCACAAAAGGCCAATCACCTGTTTGCTTTAAAACATGATTACGCGAACTACAAGAGAGAAAACCAGACTGATTCTAAAGGCGACGAACTGGAACGGGCTACGGACTACGACTTATGGAAAGTGGAACACAAGAAGTATAAATGGGAAAGAAGAGGAGCTGATGGAAGAGATGAGGAAAGCAAAATTAGAAATCCTGGCTATAACGAAATCAAAGAAAAAAGGGACAAGGAGTCATGGATCTCGATGGCAACACGCTGCTCTACAGTGGTGTACCCACATCTGAAAGAGCTAAAGGGGGCGTGGGTTGCATTGTGGCCAAAAACCAGAAAGATAATATCAAGGGATGGAACTTTGTCTCGGAGCGCATTATGGTTGTAAAACTAAAAGAAGGAGAAACCATAGTCAGCCTGGTCATAGTGTATGAGCCAAATGAGGATGAAAGAGCAGAGGTCAAGGAGGAATTCTTCGAGCTGCTTCAAAGGACAGTGGATGACTGCCTAGATGAAATTATCATGCTCGGAGATTTCAATGCCAGAGTTGGAAATGACCATGCTAGATGGGGTGGAGTTATCGGAAGATATGGAGAAGATACTCTCAATGGCAATGGAAAGCGACTCCTTAGATTCTGCAGTGAGCAGAATCTGATTATTACAAACACAAAGTTCCCCCATAAGCGCATACATGCATACACTAGATGTGAACCAACAAAGAATGAGAAGTCAGTGATCGACTATGCCATTGTTAGGAGGAGCTCATTCAAATATGTCCGGGATGCTAGAGTCTGGACAGGGCCAGAGATTGGAAGTGATCACTACCTGCTTAAAATAAAAAAAACAACTGAAAGAGTTGCTCAGCCTAGGAACTGCCCAACATCACGCAAGAAACCAAGTAAACAAACGGGAGAAATGAGCATTAAGACCTACAAGCTGAGAGAGCCAGAAATTAAGACCAGATATCAGGGGCTTATTGCTACAGCGGTGAGAAACACAGAACAACAACCTGATGACTTGGAAACCCTCTGGCTTAAATTCAAGGACATCACAAAGACAGATGCTGCAGAAGCATGTGGTGAAGTCCGACTTGGGAACAAGAGAAAGAGGACACCTTGGTGGACAGAGGGAGTCAAAGAGAAAATAAGAGAGAAGAAAATGGCATGGAAACAATACTTAGGAGCTAAAAACACAGCAGGACAAATAGAGAAATATAGAGAATATGTGATACTTAGAACAGAAGCAAAGAACAAGGTGCTAGCAGCAAAACAGAAGTCCTGGGAAGAATTTGGAAAAAAGCTAGAAAAAGATGCGCAAGAAAACCAGAAATTGTTCTATAAGACCCTAAAGAACACGAGGAAGGAAAAACAATGCCCTCTCAAATTTATAAAGGACAAGCAAGGCAAATTGCTTACTGCCCCGAAGGAAGTAATGGAAAGAATATTTCTCAGAACTCCTTGATGGTGAGCAAGGTCAAGCATCAGAAATGATAACCACTAGCACAGAAGAGGAAACCAATGGTGATGAAGATGACATAAAGATGGAAGAACTAAAGGCAGCACTGGAGAAAATCAAGATGGGCAAAGCAGCAGGGCATGATGGTATAACACCAGAAATGGTTAAGTTCATGGGAGCATCAGCTGACCTATTACTCTTAAAGGTCCTACAGGCAGCATGGTACAACAAGACCACACCAAAGGATTGGGAGATTGCCATCACAACACCAATTTTCAAAAAGGGTGACAATCGACAGTGTGGAAACCATAGAGGCATATCCCTTCTCAGTGTCCCTGGTAAAATCTACTCTAGAATCCTAGAGCAGAGACTCCGACGCCTAGCTGAGCCACAATTGGATGATGTCCAGTGCGGATTCCGAGCAAACCGAAGTACTCAAGACCTAATCTTCACACTCAGACAGCTGAGTGAAAAGGCCCTTGAGTATAAGAGTGAGATGCATCTTTGTTTCATAGATCTGGAAAAGGCGTTTGACAGGGTCCCCTGGAGCAAACTTTGGGACTGTTTGGCAAGGAAGAATATTCTAGCACCTCTGATTCATGCTATACAGAGCTTCTACAAGTCTTGCAGAAATTATGTGAGGACAGCAAACCATAAGTCAGAAGAGTTCAGGACCACCACTGGTGTAAGACAAGGTGATATCCTATCATCTTACCTCTTCATACTCCTTATGGACGATGTCATCAAGGCATGTAAGGAAAGAACAAGAAAGTATTCAGTGGGGTACTGGAAGATGAGACAGGTCTATATTTCGGAGCTGGCATTTGCTGATGATGTTGCCCTGATTGCTAAGTCAGAGGCACATCTCCAATCCAACCTGCAAGTCTGGAAGGAAGAGCTGGAGAAGAGAGGGATGGTCATAAGCAGCTCTAAAACAAAATCCATGGTGATATCACGAGAAGAAAGAAGACATCAGATTAAGCCAGGAGAACAGGTCCTGGAGCAGGTCGACCACTTTAAATACCTCAGAGCTATTATAAACCGAAAGGGAGGCATCAAAGAAGAGTTGGCCACTCGAAAAGCAGCAGCTGGGAGACTTTTTCAGGCCATAAATCGAGGATTCCTCAGCAAGAGAGAGGTTGGTAAGAAAACGAAGATGGCTGTATACTGCTCCACCTATGTCCCAGTCTTGACATATGGATGCGAGTCATGGGCAATGACTACAACCCATAAAAGCCAGATCCAAACCTCAGAAATGGGGTATCTGAGGAAGGTGGTTGAAGTAACAAGAAGAGACGTGGTACGCAACCAGATGATACGTCAAGGCCTTAAATCCTACCCCCTGCAGACCCAAGTAGAACAGTCCCAATTAAGATGGTTTGGCCATGTCTGCAGAATGGGAGAAGATCGGATACCACGACAAGCATGGGAAACAAAGAGCCAAGGATCCAGACCCCGAGGACGACCCAAAGTCCGCTGGGAGGACAACATTAGACAATCTTTGAAGGACCGAGGACTAGAATGGAACCAGGCCAGGAGGAAGACAGCCGATAGGATAGTCTGGCGCTCTCTCTTCCAAACCTCTACACCTCACGGTAGAACGGGAACGACTAAGTAAGTAAGTAAACAAAAATTAGGTAATAAGTCTTACTAGGACAAAGAATATTACCTTTGTTAAGGCCACACATCACCCTAGTGTGCCGATGGTCAAGAAAATACGGGCCTAACACCGTATTCCCAATATGCCTCAATAGGCGTGTAACGGGATACTTTACCTTTTTACCTTTAAGGCCACATGGCCTTCACCAGGAGCAAGCAAACAAAAACAGACGAGAAAGTGAGAACCAAGTAAATACATACAAATTAAATATAAAAATGATACACCTCTTGCAAAGAAATGGCTGAAGCTGCTTTCACATGTAAGAGAATTTTCTTATTTTTCTTAAAATTTTCAGAAATTTCCATGAATTGCTTCAATTACGTATAATTTGTAAGCATGACAAGAACTATACCTTAGTCATGTTTTATAATTTTGAGGAGTCAGTAATCAGTGGTTCCTACTCTTTGTTTGCCCTGAAGCAGCATGAGAAAGTCCTAAAATACAAAACTGTAAATTTTCCACGTTAGTAACAGTAATTTCGGGTGCTTCCTAATGATGTCATACTCCCCCTTGATCTCCTGGGTTATGAGATCGGATGCCTAGCCTTCTCGGATAAGGGCAAAAAAATAGGTCCCGTGTGCAAGTTGCGCACGTTAAAAATCCCACTGCAGTTGGAAATCGTAAAGAGTAGTCCATACGGCCGCTGCCTTGGCAAAATTTAAAAATTAGGAATCCTAGACACCACAAAAATATTTATAGAATGTGTGATTCCAGTATACATACATTGGGATTCTCGCTGGTGCTACAGAGTTCATGCACTGTGCCGAGATCTTCATGTGATCTAAGGGAGGAGATCGGAGCACTGGTGGATTTGTCCGTGTGCAACTAAGATAGTCCTTAAAACCAAACAGTAATTTCAAGATGGACTAAACAACATTAGAAACCAATGTTTAACTTTTTCATGTTAACTTTATTATTAAAACATTTCATCTTTACCCTGAAAGATTATTCACTCACTCTTCCCATCACCATTCAGCTCCCCAAGGAATATAGGCCTTCAACAAATACACTCCAAACTTTCGTCCTGTAACCAGTGCCATGCCCAACCCTCCTTAGTCGCCTTTTATGAGATGCCTGGTAGGTTAAGGAGTTACTGATCTTTGCTCCCCTTGTAGGCCTAGGTTTCAATGGAGTGACTAAAAGATTCTGCTGAAAAATAACATTAGATAATATGGGGAAAATCTGACCATAGCTTCCCCATAAAATCTTTCAGAATATTGCATTATTTCTGTTATTTTTAAAAAAAATGTAATTATCAAAGGTGCATCCAAATGGTAGAGTGGTGGCCTCTCGAAAGATGGTGGCATTCCGGTCAAGTCTAACTTGCTGCAAATGGGTACATGGCTCTGCTCCTTGAGTGAGTGAAGGAAAAGGCAGCAAGGAAGGAAATTGGTCACCCCCAGCTCTCCAAAACAGGACCTAGTATAGTGAAGTCTCTAACACTTTACTCCCCTACTGTAGTACAGGCTATGGGAATACCTTTACCTGTTTGATCAGATTAAAGTTATATACGATGAAGTTTTTAATGGCTTAAATTTCCTACACAATGCGGTGCTTGACTCCATGACCAACCTGGAATCTGCAGAATCAGAGGGAAATCAAAGATCACACAGAGAAGATAACTGGAGACATAAATGAAAGGGACGAGAAAGACATGGAGAGACCTTGAGCTGATGTCACGTGACAGGAAGACTTGGTATAAGTTTGTTGGATGGGTGTGAAAAAAATCGAAAAAAGGTGATTCGTCTAACGAGGGCAACAGACAAAGAAAATAGCCAATGTTACGGCCACAAGGCCTTCGTCAGGGAAATGAAAGAAAGTGAAGGCTAGATAGGACACATGAGAACCTAAATAAATATAAAAATAATAAAACCTAGGTACTTCTCTAAAGGCATCGAAGTCCTAACACTTTTGCTACCCGCGAACGGACGAGCGTTCCCGGAAAAAGAGTTTGTTGAAGGCATATGCTCCTTGGGGAGTTAAAAGGTGATAAAATGAATGAATAAATATAAATTATAAAATGTGTGTACAGCCAAGAAAGTTTGAGAACAAATGGTTATAGTCTAAATCATTACACCTCAGAAATAGCATTCATTAACAGAGCTAATGAAAAGTGATGCAAACCAACATTAGGTAAAGGTTGATAGGGTTATGTTGGGAGACAGCAGAAAAAAACTAAAATTCTCAAGATTCTGCAATGGTAGACAGCAGAAAAAAATAAAATTCTCAAAATTCTGCATTGGTAGACAGCACAAAAAAAAAACTAAAACTCTCAAGATTCTGCATTTTGCGGCTGCAGCTCTGTAATATTGTATGGGCTATGTAGACTGACAAGATAGCTAGGCTTCTGGCGATTTTACCCACATGAGGTTAAGGAGCTGCAGGAAATGGTTAATACAATAGTGACAGAAAGTGAAAATAAAGACCTCAGCCGTAATAACAAAAAGACAGAAGTAATGGTCATCTTAAACAAAATGGCTTCGCCAGAATGCACTATCAAAGTAAACGAAACAGTTTTAAAACAGGTCAATAGATTCAAATACTTGGTCACATTAATAACAACGGATAGAAGATGCATCTCAGAAGTGAAGAGCAGAATAGCTGAGGCAAAATCAGCATTCTATAAAATGAAGAGTATTTTATGTAACAATTCTTTGTCATTGGAAGTAAGAAAGAGAGCTCTTCAGTGTCATATAAAACCAATCCTGACATATGGGAGTGAGTCATGGACAATTAGTAAACAAATAGGGAAGACACTAGAGGCCACAGAGATGTGGTTTTACAGAAGAATGTTAAAAATACCATGGACAGCCAAAAAGAGTAATGAGGATGTCCTGAAAGAAGCCAATGCAAAAGGAAACTTATTTCACAAGTTAGAAAGAAGCAATCCACTTTTTTGGGGGCATGTTATGAGAAGAGGAAAGCTGGAATATATTGTAACAACAAGTAAGATTGTAGGAAAAATAGATAGGGGAAGACAAAGAGAGCAAATACTGGGCAGTTTGACATCGTGGCATGGAAAGAAGTCAATAACAGAATTGATAAATTGTACTAGAGACAGGAAGCTGTGGAGAAACATGATTTCCTATACCACTAGGCACAGTACGTGAAGAAGTAGTAGTTAAATGGTTTACCAACAAGTGCTCATCTGAGCTGTAAATGGTTTATTAAAAGCATCCATGTGAGGTATGAGCATTGATTAGTAGAGTGGTTAGAGCATGAGCATCTCACGGCAAAGTTACCAGCAGGTTATAGGCTCAAAACCTGGTAAACTCAGGTTCAAATCTATCAGGCTGTAAATGGGCACCTGACACTGCTCTTCAGTTAGGGAAGGCAGAAGCAGCAAGGAAGGAAACCAGTCACCCTGCCACATAAAGTTGGACCTAGTATAGTGAAGTATCTACAATTCACTCTGTTATGATAGTATCTGCTATGGGTGCACTTTTATGCGAGACGTAACCAGTCCACCAAATCAAGTTAACTACGTAGAACCAATTCATAAACAAAAATTAGGCTAACAGGGTAAAAGCTGAACTACTCCTGCAGGATTCAGAAAACTCAGTCACACCAGGGCTCATGTACAAGAATGGCCAAGCTAGAATGACAATGCACTCATGACAGCAAGGTTAAGTTGGAAGAGTCATGATTAGATGAGCCAGCAAACGATCACAAAACTGGTGTGTAGCTGCACAAACACAAATCCATATGTTATATGCACATACTCGTTTATAAAATCGTGGATAGATGCACTCAACACACATAGATCCAAGGGTAGGTGCACAAATAAAAAATTTAAGGGCTGATGTACACACAAGTTCATGAATTAATGTACACACAGACTAATAAGTAGATGCACGCCTAACACAACATGTAGATGTATACATTAAGCTAAAGGCAGATGTACACATAATGCTAGCAAACTCATGGTTATATGTACATGAAAATTCTTTGGTAGATGTACATACTTCTTCTTTGTTCCCTTTCAGACGTTTTCTTGAATATGTTCAAATCAAGCAGTGGTCAGCTTAAACAGCTGTTGGCATCTCCACAGAATTTCTCCATGAATGGTACGGTACCTGTGATGGCCATATCTCAATTCCTTATACATTGAGCACCTTTGAAGTAGATGTTCAGCAGAAATTTTATCAGTGCCACAGTTACACTCATCAGTAGTTCCTATATCTAGCTTGTTGAATAGATGGTGTCCCAATCTGTTGTGTGTGCGAAGTCTGAAGATTACCACTTGTTCACTTCTGCTGAGTTGGTAATATGATTCATCGTTTATTTGTGGCCTGGGTGCTCTGCTTCCAAATTGCTCCTGTATCTGCTCTTGATAAAACTCTTGGCCTCTTCATAAGTTAAGCTTGTGTCAAGTTGAGGTAGCTTTCCATTTTCCTTTGCCAATCTGTCAGCCTCTATATTTCTGGGGATGCTGCGGTGAGATGGGATCCACTGTATCACAACTTTTTTGAATAGCTGACAGTTTGTGAAGTGTCATTCTTAGGTCATCCAGGTCAGCATTATTCTGACTCTTCAGTGTTGCAATTGCTAACAGCGCATCTGTGAAGAGAGCTACTTGTCTCTCGGAGACAAGACTTGTCATTAAGACTTCTGCTGCAGTTTTTAAGGTCTCTGCCTCTGCTCTGAAGTTATTTGAGAATTTTCCTGTTGTGACTGACAGCTTTTTTTTGGTATTCCATTGCTTAAGCTCAGAAAAACTCTGCCACCTCCATCTTCTGTTGCTGATCCATCTGTGTATGCATGGATCCAGGTGTTGCTTTGGTAATGTTTCTCTATGTATTTAGTGGTTAGGACTTTTCTTTCTGTTTCAGTCTGGTTGATCTTTCTCCCAATACCTGGAATGTTTTCAATCATTTCAGGGAGGCACTGTTGTTTCCAACTGGTAGCTTGTGTGCAGTGCAGATGGGCTTAGCTGTTGACAGGGTCTGCTCTCATCTATGTTTTGGCTGTTTCTACAAAGCTGCTTTGCTGTAGTCTTTCCCTTCCAAGACCATTTATTCTCTGGTACACTGAGTGGCCTATCAGCCTCCTGAATTTCTCAGCTTGTTGCTGGGCTCTGCTTTTCTCCCCTATTGGCCATTTACTGGAGGTATATAATCTTTTCCAACTCTTCAATGGGTGTTGACTTCATGCCTCCATTCATGATTCTTACTGCTTGGTTTTGGAAGATGTACATACAAAACCATAGGCAGATGTGTACAAAACCCATGGGAGAAATGTACATTCAAATTAATTAGTACACTTTAATTTCATAGTCCATTAACCTTCCATGGCATATTTCCTGATTATTGGGAATGCCCTAATTGTATCCATGGATAACATCCATGTGAAACCGGGATCAAAATAAAAACAAAAAATAAACCAATCACATTACATTTAATTAGTGCATGCAGATTATACGTTCTGCAGCAAATGACAGCACTCATTATCAGTGGTCATTGTGTTTACAGAACAATTGACTATTTTAAGCATAAAGCATGACAATCAGGAATCAAGTACTTTGAGTGGGAAAGCTCTAGGTCTATGCTTACAGCTGCTCAGGTAATAGAAAATGTATCATTTTGACATGAACAGAAATTTGATGAAATGTGTATTGAAAGTATGTAGGAAGTTCTTAAACCCATATTTGATATGATAAGAAAAAACCTCTTCAAGCCAGTCTATGGTCTAGTATTATTCACCTCTTATGACTTGGTGAATTCTATTTGATGATACCAGCATGTTTATATATTCTTTCTTTGTACCCTCAAAGATCTCCGTGAACTACAACTACACAGGGACAATGTAGATAATCAGAGGAAACTCATCAGGAAACTAACGGTATTTATGGTCAAGTCTCTAGGCTGGTTTATGATATAACAAAACCTTTTATGGTCAGAAGAAACTCATCAGGAAACTACCAGCATTTATGGTCAAGTCTCTAGACTGGTTTATGATATGACAAGACCTTTTATGGTCAGAAGAAACTCATCAGGAAGCTACCGGTATTAATGGTCAAGTCTATAGACTGGTTTATGATATGACAAAACCTTTTATGGTCAGAAGAAACTCTTTAGAATAGCATGTTATGGAAACTCTTGAGATTTAAATATATATATGGTTATCTGCAGAACATTTTGAGATTAGAACTGGAGTGCGGCAGAGATGCCTCTTGTCACCATTTCTCTTCTAACTGGGTATAGATTGGATTACAAAACAATTATATCAGATAACAAAAATTGAATTCAGTGGAT
>JAMPIV010017982.1:0-87214 GCA_024509875.1 Oreohelix idahoensis
TGCATTGATATGTGCACTCGTTGGCCTGAGGCCATCCCTCTCAAGAACACTTCATCTGCCAGTGTAGCAGAGGCATTGATGTTAATCTTCTCACGCATTGGTTTCCACGGAAAATCTTGTCGGATCATGGGGTTCAGTTCATTTCTGAATCCATGTCTCAAGTTATGAAGACATTAGGTATTGACAGATCTCTAAGTTCTATTTATCATCCGATGTCAAATGGGTTAATTGAGCGTCTAAATAGGACACTCAAGCAGTTGTTGGGTAAGATAACTCAAGACCACCCACAAGACTGGGATCGGGTCCTACCCGCTTGTCTCTTTGCGTATCGCGAAGTACAAAATCAAGCAACGGGGTTTTCTCCATTTCAACTTGTTTTCGGCATGCAACCACGCGGTCCGATGTCGTTAATCCACGACTTATTGGTTGACGAGAATATTGAAGAGGAAACTCAATCCTCTTATGAGTATGTGATCTCTCTGAGAAAGAGAATCATAGATGCTTGTAGATTAGCTACTGCATCATCCGAACAAGCCAAAGAAAAAGCTCGTCTATTTGCAAACAAGTATAGACGTCTTCGCCAGCTCATACCTGGTGCTGAAGCTTTTGTATTACTCCCTGCTCATAATAATCGTCTTTTAATTACCTGGAGAGGTCCTTTCAGGATCATCTCAAGAATATCCGATGTCGACTACATCGTTGATGTTAATGGTAAACATAAAACCTTCCACATTAATATGTTGAAGGAATATTACTCACGTCCTGATTATCTACAATCAGTGTTCCAAGCAACTGACGATCCTACACCTCCTATTCAACACTATTCTAGTTTGTCAGTCATCCAAGAAGAGGAATCTTCTTTCGATGATGTACAACTACCAATACCAGTTGTACCACTCCATTCCACTGAGAAATGGAATGATGTTACTATCTCATCTACTCTTACTGATGATCAACGTCAGCAAGTCTCTAATATTCTACACACGTATGAGGATGTCCTCACTGACATCCCAGGTCATACGTCAGTCATCCAACATGACATTATTCTGACTGACGATACACCGATTCGAGTTCGCCCATATCCTATTCCTTTACACTTTCGTGATAAGGTTGATAAGGAATTGGATGAGATGCTTTAATTAAATATAATTGAACCATCTTCATCACCATATTCTTCTTCTATGGTAATCATTAGGAAGAAGGACAACAATATACGTCTTTGCGTAGATTACAGGAAATTAAACAAAGTTACAAAATTCGATGCGGAACCATTACCTCTTTTAGACGACTTATTAGAGAAATTATCTCATGCCACATTCTTTTCGAAATTTGACCTTTCAAAGGGTTATTGGCAAGTGCCATTAACCCCTAAAGCAAAGCCATTCATCGCTTTCTCGACGCCACGGGGTCTTTTTCAATGGAATTTTATGCCATTCGGTCTAATGAATGCGCCAGCTACCTTTGTACGCATGATGCGCCGCATATTGTCTCATCGTCCCGATGTCATTACTTATATAGATGACATCTGTCTTTTCAGTGACTCTTGGGATGAACATATTCAGGGTTTAAAATCTTTACTTTCTACCTTACGGGATTATAAACTTAACAGCGAAACCTTTCAAAGGCTTTTGTCGGTTTTCATGACATCTCATTTCTTGGTCACCGTATAGGTCGCGGTTTAATGTATACAGAAGACAGTAACGTCTCTAAAATTTTAAACATCTCAGCACCTAAGACAAAAAAACAAGTGAGGTCGCTCTTAGGACTAATACAGTTCTATTCTAAATTCATCCCTCATTTGTCTACTATAACTGCACCTCTTTCTTCGTTACTAAAGAAAGGCACATCTAATATAATAAAGTGGTCGCAGGATCATCAAACGGCTTTAGATTATATAAAACAATTTTTTTCAAATAAGCCTTTTTTAAGGTTGCCTAACAAAGATCTCACCTTTGTTCTTCGCAGTGATGCTTCTTCCTACGCTATCGCGGCAGTTTTGATGCAGGAATACGGAGGCACCTTATTTCCGGTTATGTACGTATCCAGAAAGCTTACGACGAGCGAGATGAAGTATTCCGTTCTAGATAAAGAGCTCCTCGCTCTTGTCTGGTCAATCACAAAACTGGATCGTTATCTCCTCGGATCACACTTTGTGGTGGAATCCGACCAGAAAGCTCTTACAGCACTGAACACAGGGAACGTGAAGTCATCAAAGTCAGCGCGTTACGCTATTGCGCTTCAACCGTTCCATTTTGAGATACGAGCTATTCCTGGAGTACAGAATGTGTTTGCAGACTGTCTTTCAAGATGCCCTAGTGAACACGTCGAAATTAAACCACTTCCAGATGGTGAAACGTCCTCACAGAAACATGAATAACTTTGTACATGGTCACTGATTATACATCTGTGGAGACTATGTGTAGTTCTGCAGTATTCGTATATATATAACTTTCAGAATATACTTACGTATGGATTATAACATTATTTCTTGTGAAGTAACGTTTTGTTAGAACGGGAACAGTGATATTAAAGTAACTTTTTTTTTAGTATGGAAACATTGGTAAGAGTGACAAATAGACATTCACTATTGTTATGGAACAGATTACACTACATATCGTGTTCGTAAACGTATTTCAGACATGGTACATTGAGAACATATTCTTGTCGATTTAACTAGTTCTAAAAGAATATTAACAATGAGTGAAATTGAAATCACTTAGAATAAATTAGTAATTAGTTATTTGTTCATAAATTAAGTACTACTAATTAGTATAATTCAATTTAATCAATTTGATTGATTATAAATCACACATCTACTACCTTCATTAGTGTTTCGCAATACGTGTATTCACGTATCCCACTACATGATATCTCACATTTAGATAACTAGTCAAACTTAATAATGTTAGGAAATAGTAAGTGCGTTGCTTCTTAAAGTGTTTAATTATGCTTTGTTTCATTTTGCATGTTGTATTTTAAAATTTTCTGTTTTATTGATTCTTTTATCATTGATCATCATCAGTGTTGCTGTTCATTTTCATTTTTGAAATCATATGTTTCAAATTTAAAAAAAAAAAAAAAAATTTTGGTTGAATTTTATTATCATTTTTTTTTTATGGTTTATTTCATTTTCATTTTCAACTTCTTTTTACTTCGAATATTACCACATCGTTCCAAAGTAGGTCGATGGTGGATGTGTGCTTTAATGCATACTCTCATTTAGTTATATTGTTTTCATTTAATATTCTTTTCTTAATATGAGATAATTTTATGCATGTCATAAATCTTGTTGTAGTTTTGACTCACCTCTCTCGAGTAATTAGTTCGAAAAAAATTAATATAATTAATTTTTTTAAGGGGAGGTAATAAGGGAGCTGTTACGTACATTTATTACCTACGGGGGTAGTCTTCGGTCCTGCCAAATGTACGCAACAGTTTTATATAGTTATATTATTTGTGCGTTCGATTGATTCACGCACAGACGTGCACAATGCTGTGTGAGTGGCTTTGGACGCACGTGTAACCTAGTTGAGTAGATTGTGACGTCATGATAGGGGCAGCTCGGACGACATTTATGTCCGCAGTGTTATTCTTTGATTCCTGGCAAATTTGAAGAAGCCAGCAGTTGTATTCGTATCTATTGGTCTTCATGGCGAAGCCAATAGTGGAAGAATGAAGTAAGTGTCGCCCCATTTCTTATGGCAAGTTTAATTATGTAAATTAAAGTATCAGGCCGCTCCTATTTATGGTCTAGCGGGAATTCATCGGAGATGACATTCCTAGAATTGGACACACGGAGTCGATAGCCTTTGGAATCTTTTCGTAGAGGGAGAATCCATATGTGGAATCAAGTTAATGAATATATATATGCTTCACATGTTTAATATGCCGTTTTACCTATGCCAAAGTCGTGGCATGGATACCGAGAGGTTAGCCAAGATGAAACACTAACCTGGTTGTATTGTTATATCTGCCTTTGTTTGGATTGGATATGCTATCTAAGAATTTTATGAAGAAAGTCTGGGATGCTTACAAATATGATATAAATTATTGCTCCGTGAGAATGAATCCGTTTGCCTTAATAAACGTCCTTGGGAGAAGGTCAACGGACGTTAATACCATGTCTGTTATATGGTAATGGAAGTGATCCTTAGTCACTGGAATATAAGAGAACTTAACTGTTAGAGAATCTACAACAACTATTAACAGTGATATTAACATTTTGACGTATGATCTTCGCATCTGTAACTATGATTGTCTTGTTCCACTTCGTTGGTGTCACGTCAATAAAATATATGTACAGTAATCACCGACTTGTGTGCTGCCAATACTTGCCCAGTTCACCCAATTCAACGATACTTGTTGGAATTTTCGTTTGAAGAACATTGTTGACATTCATTCCGTTTTAACCATTCGCGTTTCAATTTACCTCTTCACTGAACTCAACGATAAAATGGAGTCAACAGTATGTTTATGCTGTTTATTAGCATTTAACTCCATCACAACATCCAACAGGTTTTCATAAAAAAATTATCATAAGTACAGAAAATACAATTAACAAGGTGAGGATGGGGTAAAGAAGATTGGTATCGACTAAGCCCTTCCCGCTTATTAGACAAAGGTAAACACAGTCCCAAGATAGATAGTTATCAGGAACATAGGTAATGTAACCTAACAATGAAGTTAATTTCTCTGAAAGAGGTGTTACAACATTAGGTATGGTGGTAGACTAAAATACTGTTATCCCAATTGTGTCTTCCCTTTACTAAGCAAAGAAAAAAAAAGGGGGGGGGGATGAAACAGAGTTAACAAATTATCCCACTTAAAGGAACAATGCCGGGTATACAGAAAAACGTATTACCCGGTAGGCAAGTTAACAAATGGTTTTTTTTTCAAAGAAATAAATCTCCTGTCATTCATGCACACTGTGCGGATCCACACTCATATACACCACACACTTACCGATTTCAGCATCAGACAATCCATAGCATGATATACACAGTACTTAAACTCTTTACGTGTGACAACTGTCTAGTCCTTCTATGTCCCGCCCCAGATAATGCGAGGTTTCACTGAGAGCAAATATTCCCGCTTATCGCCGGACTTGAAGTTCTAAGAGTTCTTGTGTTTTATTATAAAGAAACGAGTCTATGGGATGGCACTGACGCAGTTCAACACAGGGGTGAAAATGAGGTGATGGCTATATTCCTTCACTGCGTGATGACAGCAACTGACCGGTAAAGTTTTTTTTAAATCCAGTGAGGAAAAACTAGGCTCAGTCACAGTCAGGTAAATCGGTAATCTCTCACAATAGAGCAGTATATAAACTATCCCTACTGGCACTGTTCATCTTCCAGTTTATCTTACAGATTGTAATTTAATTTGATGATAATAATCAAATGATCTTGGGTAGGCTTTCTTTCATGTAATTATGTTAGCTAGGCCGCACCGGACCACCACAAGATTTACTTTAAAAAAATGTCTCATCAAACTGTCTGGAAGTTTAAGAACCGAGTATGGAAACTCTGAAAGATTTCGTTATTGCTGGGATTGCAAAAGGTGATCAATCTAGAGAAAAAGATAGAAAACCCATAACAACATAATCATACTTTAAAAATCAAATAATCTTCTAAGCGCGCGATAAATTTCCCGTTAAGACTATTATATATATGCTCGCGTATTTAATTATGTATTTAATAAACACTGCGCGAGTTCTAGTGGTTAAATCACACATCTATAAATATAGGACTTAACTAAATTTATTAATTATAAATTCCTTCGCGACTTTAAAAATTAATTTAAGCATTAAACATCTATTATCTTTTTTGGAAATAGTATAGCAGGTATATCATTACATTTACAACTGGAACTATTGAGACGGTTTAATTTCATAGGTTTAAATTAACACAAAATCCAATGAAATAGAATGAATGAACTAGACCACTGATCACTTTACACAATATATATATTACCGTTTTGCACAGAAATAGAATTCACTGCAAATATAAATGAAAATCCATGGGATAATCTAGCAAGATTTCAAATATCGCTAGTGCTTCTATCAAGTTCTGGCCAGCGAGTGATGAAGTGTATTTCTACGTGATCTGTATATCTACAACTGGAATACAAGATGAGTTGGACATGAGAAACTTGACAGCTTTTTTGATCTCGGAAGGATTTTGGGGATCTGACCGCCAGACCAAAGAGGGAAACCGCCCCTGGCCTCTCGTATCTTCGCTCGCTGCTTGCGTCAGCTTTCCCCGTTCGTCAGCTTTCCCCGTTCGCTCTGGCTGCGATCGGTTCCATGCTTAACACCGAGATGCGAAATCGTTTCACGGACCACTACTGTCTTTGATAGCATGCCGCCCGTCCTTCCTGAGATCTCCACCAGTGTCTTTCTTCTGACCGCTCTGGTCCATCTTACCTGCGAGAAACTAGCTTCTCTGCTCGGGGATCGTCTCAGTGTCTTTGATCTCGTGCCGCATACTAAATGAGTCCCGGTGGAATCGGTTCGCTCTGGCGAAACGAAAAGTTACAACAAATGTTCAGGGGTTCTAATGTTATGAAAAGCTAAAAGTCCCTTTAATCATCCATCATATCAGGGAAAATTCACTTGTCGAACTAGACGTACGTCACAAGTAAGACTAGTAATAGAAGAGAGAGAGATGGAGTAAGACTAGTAATAGAAGAGAGAGAGATGGAATAAGACTAGTAATAGAAGAGACAGAGAGAGAGAGAGAGAGAGAGAGAGCTGGAGTAAGACTAGTAATAGAAGAGAGAGAGAGCTGGAATAAGACTAGTAATAGAAGAGAGAGAGAGCTGAAGTAAGACTAGTAATAGAAGAGAGATGGAGTAAGACTAGTAATAGAAAAGAGAGAGAGAGAGAGAGAGAGCTGGAGTAAGACTAGTAATAGAAGAGAGAGAGAGAGCTGGAGTAAGACTAGTAATAGAAGAGAGAGAGAGAGAGCTGAAGTAAGACTAGTAATAGAAGAGAGAGAGCTTCAGTAAGACTAGTAATAGAAGAGAGAGAGAGAGAGAGCTGGAGTAAGACTAGTAATAGAAGAGAGAGAGAGCTGGAGTAAGACTAGTAATAGAAGAGAGAGAGAGAGAGATGGAGTAAGACCAGTAATAGAAGAGAGAGAGAGAGAGAGAGCTGGAGTAAGACTAGTAATAGAAGAGAGAGAGAGCTGGAGTAAGACTAGTAATAGAAGAGAGAGAGAGAGAGAGATGGAGTAAGACCAGTAATAGAAGAGAGAGATGGAGTAAGACTAGTAATAGAAGAGAGAGAGAGAGAGCTGGAGTAAGACTATTAGTAGAAGAGAAAGAGAGAGAGCTGGAGTAAGACTAGTAATAGAAAGAGAGAGAGCTGGAGTAAGACTAGTAATAGAAGAGAATGAGAGCTGGAGAAGGACTAGTAATAGAAGAGAGAGAGAGAGAGAGAGAGAGAGAGCTGGAGTAAGACTAATAACAGAAGAGAGAGAGAGAGAACTGGAGTATGACTATTAATAGAAGAAAAAGAGAGCTGGAGAAAGACTAGTAATAGAAAAGAGAGAGAGCTGGAGTAAGACCAATAATAGAAGAGAGAAAGAGCTGGGGTAAGACTAGTAATAGAAGAGAGAGAGAGAGAGAGAGAGAGAGAGAGAGAGAGAGAGAGAGAGAGAGAGAGAGAGAGAGAGAGAGAGAGAGAGAGCTGGAGTAAGACTAGTAATAGAAGAGAGAGAGAGAGAGAGCTGGAGCAAGACAAATAATAGAAGAGAGAGAGAGAGCTGGAGTAAGACTAGTAATAGAAGAGAGAAAGAGAGATGGAGTAAGACCAGTAATAGAAGAGAGAAAGAGAGATGGAGTAAGACCAGCAATAGAAGAGAGAGAGAGAGATGGAGTAAGACCAATAATAGAAGAGACAGAGAGAACTGGAGTAAGACCAATAATAGAAGAGAGAGAGAACTGGAGTAAGGCTAGTAATAGAAGAGAGAGAGAACTAGAGTAAGACTATTAATTGAAGAGAGAGAGAGAGCTGGAGTAAGACTAGTAATAGAAGAGAGAGAGAGCTGGAGTAAGACTAGTAATAGAAGAGAGAGAGAGAGCTGGAGTAAGACTAGTAATAGAAGAGAGAGAGCTGGAGTAAGACTAGTAATAGAAGAGAGAGAGAGCTGGAATAAGACTAGTAATAGAAGAGAGAGACAGCTGGAGTAAGACTAGTAATAGAAGAGAGAGAGAGAGAGAGAGAGAGAGCTGGAGTAAGACTAGTAATAGAAGAGAGAGAGAGAGAGAGAGCTGGAGTAGGACTAGTAATAGAAGAGAGAGAGAGCTGGAGTAAGACTAGTAATAGAAGAGAGAGAGAGAGCTGGAATAAGACTAGTAATAGAAGAGAGAGAGAGCTGGAATAAGACTGGTAATAGAAGAGAGAGAGAGCTAGAGTAAGACTAGTAATAGAAGAGAGAGAGAGAGAGCTGGAGTAAGACTAGTAATAGAAGAGAGAGAGAGAGCTGGAGTAAGACTAGTAATAGAAGAGAGAGAGAGAGCTGGAGTAAGACTAGTAATAGAAGAGAGAGAGAGAGCTGGAGTAAGACTAGTAATAGAAGAGAGAGAGAGTGAGAGCTGGAGTAAGACTAGTAATAGAAAAGAGAGAGAGAGTGAGAGCTGGAGTAAGACTAGTAATAGAAGAGAGAGAGAGCTGGAGTAAGACTAGTAATAGAAAAGAGAGAGAGAGTGAGAGCTGGAGTAAGACTAGTAATAGAAGAGAGAGCGAGAGCTGGAGTAAGACGTAATAGAAGAGAGAGAGAGAGCTGGAGTAAGACTAGTAATAGAAGAGAGAGAGAACTGGAGTAAGACTAGTAATAGAAGAGAGAAAGAGAGAGCTGGAGTAAGACTATTAATTGAAGAGAGAGAGAGAGAGAGAGAGCTGGAGTAAAACTAGTAATAGAAGAGAGAGAGAGCTGGAGTAAGACTAGTAATAGAAGAGAGAGAGAGAGAGAGAGAGAGAGAGCTGGAGTAAGACTAGTAATAGCAGAGAGAGAGAGCTGGAGTAAGACTAGTAATAGAAGAGAGAGAGCTGGATAAACACTAGTAATAGAAGAGAGAGAGAGAGAGCTGGAGAAAGACCAGTAATAGAAGAGAGAGAGAGAGAGAGGGAGCTGGAGTAAGACCAGTAATAGAAGAGAGAGAGAGAGAGCTGGAGTAAGACTAGTAATAGAAGAGAGAGAGCTGGAGAAAGACTAGTAATAGAAGAGAGAGAGAGAGAGCTGGAGAAAGACCAGCAATAGAAGAGAGAGAGAGAGTTGGAGTAAGACCAGTAATAGAAGAGAGAGAGAGAGCTGGAGTAAGACCAGTAATAGAAGAGAGAGAGAGAGAGAGAGAGAGAGAGCTGGAGAAAGACCAGTAATAGAAGAGAGAAAGAGAGAGAGCTGGAGTAAGACCAGTAATAGAAGAGAGAGAGAGAGAGCTGGAGTAAGACTAGTAATAGAAGAGAGAGAGAGCTGAAGAAAGACCAGTAATAGAAGAGAGAGAGCTGGAGTAAGACTAGTAATAGAAGAGAGAGAGAGAGAGAGAGAGAGAGAGAGAGAGAGAGAGAGAGCTGGAGTAAGACCAGCAATAGAAGAGAGAGAGCTGGAGAAAGACCAAATTTAATTTAGTAAGAAATCACCAATACACGAGAAAATTGGAGAGAAATAATCAATAAAAGAGAAAACTAGAGATAAACCACCAATAAAAGAGACTGAAGATAAACCAGCAATAAGAGAGAAAACTGGAAAGACATCATCATTAAAAGAGAAAACTGGAGAATTGATATAAAGAGAAAACTGGACAGAAATCACCAATAAAAGATAAAACTAGAGAGAAATCAAAACAGACATTTAAAAAAGCAGAATATTACGGTACTTTCAGCAAGATCTATGTATATAAAAAGCAAAATACAGTTGTTTGCTTCTATGATCTTAATAAAAATCCACATGCCTTTTTATTTCTTAAAATGAATTTTGGCAGAGTCTCTTTAATTGCTGCCATGTAACGCCATGTCGTTATTTCATAATTTAATATTGTAATTATGACATTATGAGTAATTAAAATTTTCCGTAAAGAAATGTCAACAAATCAGGAGCTATTATCAAGTTAAAGAAAAATTCAAGAGTACTCAAGGGAGGTAATATAAATGTAAAAACTTTTATTTTGTTTTTGTAACAACTGCCATACTTTTCCATGTTTTACAACATAGTTCAAAACTATTAACCATACACTTTTAATTTAAGGAGAAATTTTAAAAAAAGCAGTGACAATACAATGTGGATCCATATCCGAATAAAAGTAAGCACACTCCACGTCGTTTACTTTCTTCTTCTATGCGTAAAACAGGGTCGTAATCAATATAAAATTTAACGAGTGTCTAGCTGACTTAAGGGACACAATCCAAATGATAAAATTATGAATCAAAGGAAACAATCCAAATGATAAAATTATTTTTTAAAGGTAATAATTTGCGATTTTAGTTTTCTTTATTTTGCATAGCAATTTAAACTATTTAAACAGACCCTAATGCTTTATGCGAAAATTTAAAAAAAAATTACTTTTATGCAGTATTTAAGTTATTCTTACTGTTAATATCAAATTTAATTACATTTTACTAAGCAGTTTCCGTTTATTTAGCAAATAGTACATAGTCTTTAAAAGACTTAAGACTTCGTAACTGAAACAAACCGCAACATCTTTTATAAAAGAAAAGGGTCTTTATCACATTGCTGGACAGAATGGTCTTCTATAATTGGACATGTGACAATCGTAAGCGTGGTGCCAAAATAAGGCAACATTTAAGTTTTTTTTTATAATTTTTAGTCCTTAAAAAAAGAAATTAGCTCAAAGCTAAACCATTCACCAGAACGAAATATCTTCTTTATTTAGACATGTGTCCTAATATAACAGGCGTTATCCATATGTCTTGGTTGAATGGATCGTGTCTTACCGAAAAGAGAAGCTTTAATTAAAAAAAATACAGCTCAACACAATCACTATGTCTTTTATATTTGAAGTATGTATGACAGAAAATAATAATCATGTTGTTTTTTACAAGCAACATTGTATATATGTTTGAAAAAAAAAACGTGCTACTAAAAACAGTAGTAAGAACGTAAAAAAAGGATGAGTTGGACTATTCTTTCTTGGTGCATCAGGTCGGAAAGGGAAAATGTGTCTTATTAACTTGCTTCTTGCTAAAACTTGGAAGCAGAATAAAATTGCTTTTGCGATTCCATCACAAGAAATAAGAGTATTTTGGAACAACTCAGAAGCAAAGTGAAAGGCAAAGTGAAATCACTCTTCCGGTGGAACCATAAAGAACAACAGTATTTGTGCGGCTTGCATTTGCAATTACTGTAAACAAGGCACGAGAATAGTCACTTAAAGCTGTAGTCATTAACTTAAATGCAAATTCATTTTCACTCGAATATCAAAATATTATAGTTTTATTTTGACATTTCATAAGTTTCCCATACAGTTACTAGGAAAATCCGGGCAACGCCGAGTACTTACAGCTAGTCATAATATAACAGCAACCCGTTGGCCAGGATCACAGAAGAGTAAAATTTGAAGAAAAGACAGGACAGTACTGTAAGTATCTTAAATTTAGCGCAGTAAACATGCTAGAATGTTGGCTAAACAAAATGGGTACACTACAGGTGTATCATTTCTGGGGGATAAGATTTGGCAGATGGTCGAGCTGACCCAGCCGTAACTTCATCTAAAATGTAAACCTTGTATTCCGTAACTCGGCGGTTCTCAAACTTCACGCTATCAGGTACTTTCCATCACCATTTTCGCTAGATCTATGCCACCTGTATTATTACTGACTTTACATTTTTCTTCACAAAAATATTATTAAAACAGCTGCTTGTCCGCGTGTTATTTAAAATCCCCTCGTGCGTCACTAGTAAATGCGCGAGCCATAATTAATTTGTGAAACTATTTTCATTTCATCGTTCATTTATTTTCCTGTCTGCTTCTTCCAAAGCATGGAGCCACCACTTTAGCTGGCCCTCTTGCAGGAAGCAAGCATTCACATGCTCTTTCAGCAGCGGTTTCATAAGCAATTTGTTTGACATGATGAGGTAGCCATCCCCATTTACAACCTTATGTTAGTCGCTGTGTACGAGATTTCTGGGGGTTTTTTGACGTTCGCTCCCCATAACATGTGGATAATTCAAGGAGCCAAATAACGTTTTATTCGACGTATGAATAGTTCTTAATGGAGTCAAAACGTATTTACTTTGGCTTAATTTCTGGCCCGCACTTGCAGTTAAACGTAATGGAAAGGTCAAGTTTGCGTTCATGAGCCATGTGTGTTGTCACATTGGGTGCTGTGAGTCCTTGTCCAGATTTTTTTATATTTAAGCAGGTTTCCCACCGTCGGGTAAACACGTGTTAATTATTTCAGAATACCATAAAGTGACGACCCGCTGAAAAAACTGTTAATACAAAACGCCCCATTCATAAGAGAAGACCAAAATAATGTCCCAGGAGATATCAATATCTGGCTTGCTACGCTTCTACCGCTTAATGCCAGCTGAGACAAAAATGTCCTGCACGAAAAGTGGAGTTACTTAAAATAGAACTGACCGGTGTCATATAGGATAAATCTGTTGCCTCAAACTCAATGACTAGAGCTATACTCCCCCATTGTACTTCCAGTGAACCTGTCTTCAACCTTCTCAAACTGTCTTATAGTCTCTTGAGTACCATCCGCACTGGGGTCGATAGGTTAACATAACGAATCCTAGATGTAAGCACTAGATGGCATTATTATTACCACGTGACCACATACGAGCAGCTACCCCGGAGAGGAATACAATCACCTGAACTGGCATGCACATATATAGGTGAAGCCACAGAAAGAAAGAGTGGTTGAAGTGGCGTATTTCCGCCTTTTTCCTCGTAAACTGGGTGCCAGTAGTGGTGAACACAGGGCAAAGTAAAGAACAAGCCACAGCAAAAACTGACTTATCCAATAACACACCTAATACATTAGTGCATGGTTTCGTTAACCTGTGGTCCACGGGCCCTTTGGGGGTCGTGAATGGATTCAAGAGAATCCGTGCACATGACAAGTTTTTTTTTAATATACTTTTACGTATATTTTTTCCCATGAAGCCTTCATCGGGCAATCAAGGGTGTCCATAGCCTACATCGGGCAATCAAGGGTGTCCATATCTATCATCCGGCAATCAAGGGTGTCCATAGCCATCATCGGGCAATCAAAGGTGTCTATATCTATCATCGGGCAATCAAAGGTGTCTATAGCTTCAATCGGGCAATCAAATGAGTCCAAAGCCTTCATTGTGCACTCAAAAGGCTCCACAGCCTTCATCGGACAATCAAAAACACAAAAAAAAGGGGGGGGGGGAGGGAGTGTGCACTGCACAAGAAAAAAGATGAAGAAACTGCATTAAGGAAGTGTAGTTCTCCATACAGGGTCAAAATTATCCTTTTGCTTGCCACATATTAGGTCAAGAGGTAAAGGATCCCTTTACACGCTAATTAAGGCATATGGGGAATATGGTGTTGGTATTTATTTAAAGCTGACCACTCGGTCAGTTTCATTAAGTGTTTCAAAGAGCAAATAATCAAACAAACAAATGAACACCCAGCCAGTGCTCATGTGTCCCCATGTCTTTGCAGACTCTTCTGTTAACTCTGTGTGGCTTCTTCCGAATCTTGCTTCTACCGTGACGCTCAGGAAAACAAAGCCGGCCTCTCTGTTAGCTGTGATATTTTATATTATAATTGACTAATATTACTTCTTTAAATTACTTCTTGACATTTACAGTAATCAACATTTTGATATCGGAAGTTTTAACGTGTCCTGTTGTTGTAATATGTCGTTGTTTTTCATTAAATTATGAGTAGTTTGTATTTTTAATGTGCTGTTTCTTTAGTATCATTTTTACTGACTCAATGTTTGCCCTTCAAGCTTTGAAATGCAGTGAACATCGTAGAACTGAATTAGCCAAACTAATCCTGGATGCTGATCAGCTTATTTCTTTCTATTGCATCAGAAAAGTTATGCAGTGGATCCCTAGTCACTCAAATACACCAGGTAATGACACAACAGACAGATTAGCACAGAAGGGAACAAGACAAGAACAACCACTGACAGCAACAACTCTCTAAATAGCCAAATCACTCATAAGAACAACAAGCAAAGAAAATTGTCTGAACAGATGGGGGAAACACCGGGTGAGAGGTTTACAGACATATAACCGGTCCAGATCCTAATGACAACATCGGCCATCTTACAAGGAGGGATCAGAGCATCATTTTTTTGGCTCAGAACACAACATATACCACCCAACAGTCACTTGAACAGAATCCAACCACAACAGCCTCCAGAGTGCCAGCTATATCACTACCCCTACGAAACTGTTGACCATCTCCTCTTTGAGTGCCCAGCACTCGATGATTTTAGGAAAATGCTCTGTCCTCCGAGGCCTGATAAGTGGAACACCTTGTACGAAGAAACAAAACAACTTGTGAAAACATCCAGATAGTCACTACGTGGCATTTGGTCGAAGGGCTAGAGCCCAAGCGCCGCTGGATTAATAACAACGACAACAAACATTTCATAGTGTATTTTTTATATTTTATTGATTAAGTATTAGAATATTTTGACTATTGTCTTCAGCTTTGATACATGCGTCAATAACATCACAATTAAACGGGTTGCCTTACGCTGCTCTGGATGGGCCGTGCCCAGGAACAAGAAAAAGTGGGTTAATTGACCAAAGATTGCCCGTGGAGTCTTCGTGGTGGGGGAAGGGGTATCTGAGGAGACAAAGACATATAACAACCATCGTCTCCTCTGGTATATCGTAGGTGGTGAGTAATGTGAGGTTATGCATAGAACAGGGAACTCGATCATGTTACAACACACTGCCACAGAAGCCTACCACTGTAGGAGTTCAGAAAGAGCTTTCGTGAAGGATTTCGCACGGGGGCGTACTGAAGTGGAAGCCTCGTGTTTCTTCTTCAAGTACTATGTCTGATGGTGTAGGTCAGTGGTTCTTAATGTGGACCATATGGTCCCCAGTGGCCACCCCATATTTCTAAGGGGTCACTGTAAGATTGTAAAATACCTTTTTCCAGCTAACAGCCATTATGAGGGGCCACAGAGGTAAATGAGGCTCAGAAGGGGGCCATGAGCAAAAAAAATTTGAGAACCACTGATGCAGGTGATCATGTCTCTGTCGTCTTCTATCTCTTATTCCTTCAATTGTTCTTGTTGTTACGACATATTCCAGTTTCCTTCTTCTTATTACATGCCCAAAGGACTGCTCCCATCCATGCTTAAGAAGAACTAGAAGAAGAAAGAAGAAGGAAAAGAAAAAATACAGAAGGCAGAAGAGAGAGGACAGGTGGAGAAGGAAGAAGAAGAAAAAAAGAAGGAGATGGGTGAGGAGTAATAGAAGAAGAAGAAGAATATGACGAAGATGAAGAATGAGGAAGCAGTATCGCTGGGCAGACAATGTCAAGAAATAGACAGTAAAACGCTTTGCTGAGACACACAAACTGACACAAGACAGAGAAATATAAACGCTAATTTAACAAACAAAAGCTCAATAGAAGATGTTGCCACTTCAATCACATAGATGACGGGTCGAAGGAATGAAGGAACAATATTTATTATTACAATTTTAATTAATATGATATATGTATTATTGATAAAACTTTTGGCATTAATAATAATAATAATAGCTCCTTCAGTCATAACTGACTATAGGAATGCGCCCCTGAGGTGACAGCTCTCAAATGCTTATTTTTCTGATGTTCCTTTCGACGTTTTCTCCTCTCTTCTTGCCGTGAGAGCTTCTTTTCGCCCAATCTGAGGTGGCGCCGTAGATAGCACCGCTACTTCGTACGATCGGCAGCTTCACCCTCCCAGGTTGCTGGATTTATGTCCAGTACTCTCATGTCTCTCTTGCACACATCTTTTGGCATTATACATTTATTATTAATACAAATTATTCAGCACGATACATTTGTCACTGCAGCTAACAGTGTGACTGAAGACAAAACTTGCACTTCATTTATATCACGAGAGTAAATAAACAGACCAAAAGATCTTCTATGATTAGACGTGCACCCTAATATAACCGAAAGACCATATGTCTCGGCTGAACGGGACGCGCCTTACCAAGCTAGGGACAATGTCATTAAAAAGAAAAAAATATATTTATATTATAAGATCCTGAGCCACATACCTGCCAGGGCCAACTATTTTTCTGAACCTCTTGACCTCCAACCACTCGGTAAGAACCGGAAGCCGTCTTTGGTCTAATCCCACAATTCTTTTCAGCTGACTTCACTTGCTCTCCCAATACTGCGCCTTTTCGCTCTTTCCCTGAGGACAAATATAACGGTCTTGAATGAAAATAGCAATGCCATACATAATCGTTGTAAGTGGTAAGACGTTGTTATAAATAATGTTGGCAACAGCTCTTGTAACGTGCCATTCCAGTGGAAATGACAAAGAACACATCATACACACACGCACGACCACATGCACACACACGCACACGCACGTGCGCACACATACACACACACACACACACATATATATATATATATATATATATATATATATATATATATATATATATATATATATATATATATATATATATATATATATATATATATATGTGAAGTCTACTAGTAATAATTATATATATATATAATTACTAGTATACTTCTATAATAGAATAAAAAAACAAGTGACCAATTTAACCTTTCTACTCGCTGCAAATTTACCAGGTTCCTGGATCGAAACCTGGTAGCGTCACGCTCCAGTCTAACCGGCTGTAAATGGGTGCCTGACTGTGCTTTTGAGCTAGAGAAGGCAGAGACAGCGAAGAAGGAAATTGGTCACTCCACCTCATAAAGCTGGACGCAGTATAATAAAGTGGTAATCTTTACCTTTAGACAGTTAATTATAGAGTAACCTGCCCATGTATTTATATTAGTGTTTGCAAATGTTACGGATAACTCCACTAGTCTAAATTCATTCATTCATAACCCTCCACTCCCAAAGGAGCATAGGCCTTCAACAAACACATGCCAAGTCCTCCTGTCCCGTGCCATCATCTCAAGTTCTTTCCATGTTCTCCTCATCATTTTCACCTCTGTTTCCAACTCTCTTCTCCATGTACTTCTTGGTCTTCCTCTGCCTCTCTTGCCCTGGGGGTTCCAGAACAAGGACTGCCTTGTAATGCTATCAACAGGTTTCCTCAGTGTGTGTCCTATCCATCGCCATCGTCTTCTTCTCATCTCTTGTTCCACTGGCACACTGTCTAGTTCTTGTCATCAGTTCCACGTTGGTAACCTTGTCATACCATTTTAATCCCTCTATTCTACGCAAGCACCCATTTATGAAAGTCTGTAGCTTTTTGGTTGTTGTCTTTGTTGTTCTCCATGTCTCCGAGCCATACAATAGGACTGACTTCACATTTGAGTTGAAGATTCTTATTTTCGTGTTGGATCCAATTTCTCTTGATCTCCATATATTTCCCAATGCAATGAAAGCTCCTCTTGCCTTTTGTATTCTTATTTTGATATCGCTGTCTGTCCCTCCAACTTTGTCTATATTACTGCCAAGATATGTGTATGATTCAACATCTTGAATTGGTGTTTCTTCAAGTTCAACCCTGTTATCATTACCTGCATTTATTCTCATTATTTTTGTCTTTTCCCTGTGTATTTTCAGACCCAATTGCTGTGACCTCTCATCGAGTGTTTTCAATTTGTCCTGCATCTGATTACGGTTATGGGACAGAAGAGCCAAGTCATCAGCAAAATCCAGATCATCCAACTGCTTAGTCAGAGTCCACTGGATTCCATTTCTGTTGTGTGTTGTCGATGATCTCATAACCCAATCTATTGCCAGCAAGAAAAGAAATGGAGACAAGAGGCATCCCTGTCGCACTCCTGTTCTTATCCCAAACGGTTCTGTAAGCTGTCCTTCGTAAAGAACTCTGCATGTCATGTCTTCATATGTTTTCTTTATTAAATTAATGATCTTCAGGGGAACTCCATAATGCCTCATCAATTTCCAAAGTGATTCTCTGTCTACACTGTCAAATGCCTTTTCGTAGTCCACAAATCCGATGTATAGTGGTGAATTCCATTCCAGACTTTGTTCAACTATTATTCTCAAAGTGGCTATCTGGTCTGTACATGATCTGTTTTGTCGAAAACCTGCTTGTTCATCTCTCAGTTTCTTGTCTATGGACTCTTTTAATCTCTCAAGGATAATCCTGTTTAATACTTTTCCTGGCACTGATAGTAACATTATTCCTCTATAATTTGTGCACTCTTGTAAATTTCCCTTCTTAGGCAACTTAACCAGATATCCTTCCTTCCATTCTGCTGGTATCTCTTCCTTTTCCCAGACTTTACCAAGTAATTTATATAACATCTCTGTAGCCGTGTCGATATCTGCTTTGATGGCCTCTGCTGGAATGCCATCAGGTCCAGATGCTTTTCCCTCTCTTAGAAGCTTTATGGCTTTCTTTATTTCTTCCTTCGTTGGTCTTTCACCGTTAATTTGTAGCTCTTCTTCTGCTGGCTGGATGTCCGGCGGGTTTTGTGGAGCTGGTCTATTGAGAAGGTTCCCAAAATATTCTGTCCATCTCTTCATTTGCTCTTGTATATTGCTGAGCAGTTTCCCATTCTTGTCTTTTATGAGGCAACTTGTTTGCTTGTATTTCCCTGTTAGCTTCTTTGTGCTGCTATACAGTTCTCTCATATTTCCTTTGGCTGCAGCATCTTCTGCCTCTCTTGCCAACTCCTCAATATACTTCCTCTTGTCTCTTTTGATACTTCTTTTTACTTCTTTGTTTGCTTCTGTGTACACTTCTTGAGCCTTGGCTTTGGAGCTTCTAGTTTTGCTTGTGTTTAACTCTGCTTTCTTGTTTTTTTCTGTCTTTTATCTTATTGATGGTTTCTGTTGTTATCCATGCTTTTTGTTGTCTTTCCCTTTTCCCCAGTATTTCTTCACATGTCTCCTTCCATACTGTTTTGACCTGCTGCCAATAGTCTTCTGTATTCTCTACATCTTCCAGCTGTTGGAGCACTTGGAATTTGTTGGATACTGTGACCGCAAATTTGTCTCTTGTTTCTTGATTTCTTAGCTGTCCTACATTAAACTGTTGTCTATAATTTTGCATTGTTGCATATCTCTTGAGTTTCATTTTTACTTTGGCTATCAGAAGATAGTGATCTGATGCCACATCTGCTCCTCTATATATCTTTACATCCTGCAATGATGATCTAAACTTCTTGTTTATGCATATATGATCTATCTGATTTTCTGTTCTATGGTCTGGTGATATCCATGTTGCCTTGTGTATTCTCTTATGTGGAAACATGCTTCCTCCTATAGCCAGTTGATATGAAGCACAGAAGTTTGCGAATAGCTCTCCATTTTCATTCATTACTCCTAGCCCATGTTTTCCCATGACTTCTTCGAATCCAGTGTTGGCTGTACCTATCTTTGCATTCATGTCACCCATCAAAATTGTGATGTCTCTTCTTTTTACTTTATCCATAATTTCCTGTAGTTTAGTATAAAATGCTTCTTTCACAGACTCTTCTTTGTCATTAGTTGGTGCATAACATTGGATGACATTTACATGAATTTTCTTTTTAGCTGTTTTGAAAGAAGCTGTTATTATTCTGGGTCCAACAGCTTCCCATTCAATTAGTGCTTCCTGTGCTTCTTTAGATAACATAAGAGCTACCCCTTCACTGTGGTGTGAACTTTCGTGTTCATGTCCTGAGGACAGCACCAATTCACCTGTGATGAGTTTCTTCCTGTCTACCCCCTTCCACTTTGTTTCACACATTTGTCGTACATTTTCGATAGGAGAATTAAGACTAGGTTTGGTCCCTTCTGAATAGGTTTGAATAGGTGATAGACTCAGTGAGAGTTAGTGAAAGGTAATAGAATTTCCACACACGTGAGATGATAGATTTTGATATAGTGGCTGTCTCTGAAAGCGAAAAGAATTCTTCTCTCTCTCACCTATCTTCTACAACAGTTGTTACAGCGTCAGACAGACTACACCAATATACATATTACGTATATTTCTATCACTCACAGGCACGCACATACACGTGACGACAGGTAAACACACAGACGTGGGAAAACTATAACAATGATACATATATATCTAGAACGAGCTGACCAAACACTATTATTAAGTTCAAGAGCGATTTTAATATCAGGAAAAATCGGCTCACAACATCAAAGAAAGTACATCAAGGAAAATACATATACACATAGTCATAAAAATTCAAGGAAATGTTGCAAGGATGATAGCTCCGTTATAGTGTTAACTCTAGGTTTAGCCCGGCCCCGTTAAGAGAACAGATGATGGCGCCCGAGTCACAGATACATAGGGTTTGAGTCTAAGAGTTTTCTTTGTTTTATCTCGTAATTATATGCACAGAGTTTGAAAAAAATCTGATTTAACCTAAGACAAAAACACAAGAACTCTAGCCTTAGCAACAAATTATGCAGATTAAAAAAAAAAATTAGGACAGCAACAGGGTGTCAAAGATATAATAGTGAAAATATCACTCAAACCAGCGTACACTCATTCATTCCGCCATGGCCTCTCATACATGTACTCACGACTTTGCTCGCTGCCTCTTGGAACACACTGATTTTAGATTTTCACACAGACTCAAAAAAATGTAGTCTTCTGCCAAGAAGTCCCCAGTTCCAAAAGACGTATTTAACTCGGAGTCTCCGGGAACGACTACTTGGGTGTGCAAATTTGTTCAAATGTCTGATTAAGTCACCTAACAATTATTCCAGGCGCGGGAGTTAGCAGAGCACAGTGTCAATAGCGTAGGTTTCTAAAAATGATGAATGTCAGGTCGGTGCCTTCCCTCAGTATAGGATTCACTTTAGTCACACCACAGATTTGTCCACAAAAATATATATATATATATATATATATATATATATATATATATATATATATATATTATATATATATATATATATATATATATATATATATATATATATATATATATATATATATATATATATATATATATATATATATATATATAGTCGGGAAATGTTAGTTAATACTTGAAGTATTTCGCGCCACCAGGCAGAAAAATTACGTAGAGTTTTCTAGAAGAAATTAAGATCTGGCTCCAAGGTCCAGTATTTATCATTACAGTCTTTGAAAACCCGTTATTGGGATATAGTATTTCTGGCTAACTCGGGTTGCATATGCACTGTTTAGACCAGTGGTACTTAAGAAACCCACGTGGTTCAAAATAAGGACTGTCTATTTCTTCACAAGTATGGAAACTACTACTAGGTGCTGGTAAAGTTAGGGTCACCCCAAAACTTTCACTGTGTGGAGGAAAAATAACACATATAATATAATAAACAGAATCTGTACTGGTTATAACTTACATTTAAACTTGCAAGCAGAGAGCTTTGCTTATCATTTAAACTTCCCGTGACGTAAGTTATATTTAAAAATCAGCAATCCTCATGAATTAGGAACACGTGCGTATTCCGTCACCATTGATGAGGCTCGATTCTAGAGTTTATACGTTAGTTTAGAAAAATACATTCGACTGAGTATTAGCGGTTAAATTAAATTCATAAATAGCTACAATTGCCGTTATAAGCTAGAAATTTTAATTTTATTCTGCTTTCCACTGAATGCTTCCCTAGAAAATATAATAGCCTACCACTTTATTTCTCTTCTGCGCTAAAGAAATAGATTAAAATGAATTAAGCGATTTAACACTTTAACACTCACAAAATCTATATATCTATCATATTAATTACCTCAACCACAGAATTACAGGTAGTCGCACAACTTAAGAATAAAATGCTGAAAGTATTTCTGGAAGTCTAGAAGTTCGACAAATTGCCGAAACAAACTGAGATACTTCGCTAACAGCTATTCTGTTTACCAGCAACCTATCTACTGTGAGTCTATGAGCGAGAATGAAATTAAAGTTTCAAACTTGGCCAATATCTTTAAAATCGGACACCGGATCCTAATAGGGATTGCATGAGTTGCAAATCTCAGACCACCGTCTGCAGTGCGGAGTGGATTTTCACGCTAAGCCGGGTTTTTCCTGACGAAAAACCTCATGCGTTTACTGAAATGTAGACTCTCTGTCTACTTTCCATGTCCCTCGGGTGAATTTTCACGCCCCAGGCCAGAGACCCTCAGACGAATGTCTAGCGAATGCTGTAAATTCACGCCTATCGTCCGACCAGCGCGACTGACATGTACGCACTACCACCCAGGTGCGATTCTCAGTTTTAGAGAAAGGAAAACAGGTAAAGTTTGCGAATTATATGAAAATAATATTCGCAAAACGAATGGATGAAAAATATACAGGAAATAAAAGGAAATACAGAGATAATAAAAGAGAGAATTCGGGTGAAAGAATAGGAAGAAGATGTAGGAAATTAAATGAATATAAACCCTACGTGACAGAGCCTCCCCCCTTTAAGATATGGAAGCACTCCATGTCTACGTTATGGAGTTTAATTTCCTATAACCGTAGCTTCAGGGTGTCTGTCCTCTTCCCTCTCATCTTCCCCTCCATCTCTGTCCAATTCCTACTCAAGTCCACTCCTCAAAGTTTCCTTCCCCTGGAATGTCTCATATGCGCGCTTGAAAGAGCGTCGCCGCTTCTGACATTTTTGAAAGATTTCCTCTGATAGCGGTGGAATATCCCTGCCACTATCGTCATCTTCGTCAGTTTTGGCGATCGTCAGGAGATGGTCGGAGGTTGGCACTGGTTTTTCCAAGTATCTCTTTAAGAGATTTAAATGGAAAACCTTCTCCTTTCCTTCAATAGAGATCTGGTAGTTAGCCTTAGAAATCTTTTTCAGGACGGTAAACGGCCCTTGCCATCCGATCTTCAGTTGGTTGTTCTCGGTAGGGAGCAACACCAAAACTTTCTCTCCTGCTTCCAGTTCTCTCTCAAACGCGACTTTCCTGTATCGGTTAGCGTGCTTGGTGCGTGCTCGCTTAAAGTTAGTCGTTGCTAGGTCCCACCCTAGTTTCAACCGTTCCTTTAAAACCGACACATATTTACTGGCTGAGACAACTGTCTCATCAGCCTTCTCGTCTGACAGAGACTGAAGTAAGGCTTCAAGCGGGCCCTTAATGGGTCTGCCGAATAAGAGTGTAGCTGGCGGAAATCCTGTGGAAGTATGAGGAGATTCTCTGTAGCCAAATAATGCTGCAGGAATACAGAGATCCCAATCTTCAGGTTTCACTTGTGCCAGCTTACTTAGCATCATGGTGAGGTTTCCATTAGCACGTTCCACGAGCCCATTTCCGGCCGGAGTATATGGCTTAGTGTGGATGTGCTGGGTCCTCAAGATCTTAACGATCTCATCCATCAACAGGTTTCGGTATGGAGATCCATTATCCGTCAACACTTGCTGAGGGAATCCCAACCGAGTGAAAATCTGCACGAGGGCTTCTGCGACATGCTTGGCATCTGCGCATGTTAGCGGGATAGCTTCTGCCCATAAAGTGCATGTATCGACTAAGGTCAGGATGAACCTGTTCCTCTTTTAGTCCTTTCGAAAGGCCCTAAAATGTCGATCACAACCCGTTCGAATGGTGTTCCCATTATTGGCATTTCACCCATGTGGACTGGGGGTGTCCGTTGCTTGGGTGGTACACGTTGGCACTGGGCACCAGGATTTGACGTACCTGATATATATCAGTATTCACTCCTGGCACCAATAATTGAGTGGTTATACGTTTGGTTTGTGGCGTTCTGTCCCATATGTCCGCTAAAGGGAAGAGAGTGCCCCATTTCTAGGATTTGGCTTCTGTACTGTTTCGGTACTAGGAGCTGGTTGTAACCTTGGTCAGGCTTGCCCATTCTCCGATAAAGTACGCCATCCTCAGAAAAAATGTCCCCGTGCTGTCTGGGTTCCTTAGTCCTGGGCAGTTTCCTAAACAGGGTGCCAAAGTAGGGTCCTTGTGTTTGCGCTTCTTTAAGCTTTCCATAAGACGTAACAAAATTAGGCGCAGGCTCCCGTTCCTTCTTGGTTTGCCCTCTTGTAGTTACTGCTGCCACAATCGGCTCTTCCGGTTTCCCAATACACACGTACCTCCCGCCAAGTATGACTGGGTAGATGGGATCATCCATAACAGCTGCTTTGATCATGCCTCTGACAAAATCAGAGTGTATCTCCACCAATGCAATGGGAAGCGCTGTAGGTGCATCACTCTTACGAACTCCACAAAGTTGGACGGTCTCTGCTGTCTCTTGACCGGGTTTGACCAGGTTTCTGGCAACAATGCAATCGTAAGAAAGCCCCGTGTCAAATAAGCAAGAATTTTGAGAACCGTTCAACATCACAATACCTCGCGTTGAGGGTCTATCCCCAACAGGTTGGGAATCACTGTCAATAATTCCGCCTTGCGAGACTGTCAATAAGCATCCGATGCGTCTCGGCTCGGTGTGCTCGGTCTGATCATATGACCCGTGCTCGGGGGTTCTCCCTTTGCCACCTTGTCCTTTCTGGCTACGCTGCCATGTAGGGCGGTCGGGTTGATCAGACTGTTTGGGGTGGTTGGGGTACTTGTTCTTGTAGAACTTGGATTTTTCAGGAGGGGGGTTTTGAGGTCCAGTTTCTCTGTGGTTGTTTTGGTTAGAAGCCTGAGAAGATTGCTCTAGGTTATGTTTTCGAAAATGCTCCTCTGTCGGTTTCCGCTTTGTGGCCGGTAGTTCAGCCAGCGCATTGTGATAACGCTCAGACTTTTCCAAAATGTCCTCAAGTTTTTCTGCCCCCTGCTCAGCGAGAAATCTCCGGGTATCAGCAGACAAAGTGTTCTTTATTTGTTCAGTTAGAACAAGTTCCTCAAGACCTTCATAGGTAGAGGGGAGCTGTGAGAGCTCTGAGGCACTTTGTTCAGATAACCCTTCAAACGAGACGAGAACTGCCTGAAAAGTTCAGAATTCTCCTTTCCGGCTGTTGCGTAAAACAGTTGCAACCAAAAATTTTGCGAGCGTTCATTTCAAAGCGCTCCCAGTAACGCTTCTTCTTCAAAGATCAATTGTTGTCTTGTTGGCTACTTTTCCAGCTTAGAATAAACAATCTTAAGCAGAACCTTTTAGGGCTGGGAAAGTTTCATATTCCAACGCGAACCTCTCTAACCCGTACTAGAGTGTTGCAATTTTTCTCAAATTTTCTTAACCATGTGTCAATCTTCTCATTTGGACAAGGAAAAGATTCAAGAGTGAAAGACATAGCATTTAGTTGAAGAGATTGAGTGTTAGCAGGGTCAGTTAATTAAGAATGAGGAGAAGACTCTCCATTGCTGGAGGTAGAGGCAGCACCACGGCTTTGGAGCTCTAGAGGCTTAAGCGCCAGCTCATGCGGTCGTCTGTTCCCTCTCCTTCTCCTCATGCTGTCTCTCCTCCCTCTCCTTCTCGTGTGTCTCTGCTGTCTCTCTTCTCTCTTTCCTCATGTTTTACGCTGCATCCTGCGAATTTCCATTTCCATTATCCCCCCCCTTCGTCTATCTTCTTCTGCTTTGGTAATAGCCCGGTCTTCGCATTTCTTTCCTCTCCGCTGCTTCTTTTTCCTCTTTAGCTTCAGCTGCTTTCCTCTCCGCATCATATCTCTCAAGTTCGTCCCTGACAAAAGCTTTCGCTTCCTCTCCTTCCAGTCCCTCCTCTCTCGCTTCGTCCCTCAGATGTTGTCAAAGCTTTGCCTCTCGGCCATATTATGTCAGTGACTTGAGACGTAGTGGTGAACGAAAATAGGAAAAAGGAAGAATACACTGGTTACCTACCACGTTACGAGAAAATAAAAAAAATTACCAAAAAATAAAAGATGATATCCTTAACCCTGGGATACCTCCTCCAAATGTTAAAATCTAACTATCGCTGCTATTATCGGCAATAAAGCCTCAATGCAAAAAACTACGACTACGCCAAATAAATGGTAGTTAAGATTACAACCTGAAAATATAAGTTTGCTACAGTGGAAAAGCAAAAGAATATTGCAAAAATTAAAAGAGAAAAATAATCCCCTTAATTTTTAAATAATCCAGTATAAGTTCGCCCCTGAAGTCAGATCGGGTAAGGGAGGGAATTAATCTGGACAAAAAGTCCGAAACACACTCCTTAACTTAGTTCAAACGCCGTTCTGCTCAGTACACACAGTGAACTGTTATTATCACTCACCACTTTTACCAGCACTGTTTAGTATTACAATCTCAGCAGTTATCATTTTAGTCCCGACGAAAATCAAACCTGATAACCAAGAATTGTTGACTATTATTCAAAGATGTGCTGTGGAAAAAAAAACTTTATAGTTGGTTGTAGGGTCAGCACGACCCTGTAAACAGATCGGTAGCTAGGGTGGATTCTAAAAGGGCGTATATATTTTGAAAAGTTACAAAACTCACACGGGATCATTAACTCTTGTACTCTATTTCAGAATATAAGAATATTAACGTTCAAAATCCAGATAGACTGACGTCCACATATTGTCGTTATGTTCGCTTTTTTCTTAAGGATTTGAGGGTTTCAATTCACGGCGTAACACGAGGCGCACCATTTGTCTGTCAGATTTTCGATTAGGATGGAATTTTTAAGACTTGGTTTGCGGTCCCTTCTGATGTAGGTTTTGAATAGGTGATATGAACTCAGCTGATGTGTTTATGTGAAAGGTAATAGAATTTCCACACACGTGAGATGATAGATTTTGTTATAGTGGCTGTCTCTGAAAGCGAAAAGAATTCTTCTCTCTCTCACCTATCTTCTACAACAGTTGTTACAGCGTCAGACAGACTACACCAATATACATATTACGTATATTTCTATCACTCACAGGCACGCACATACACGTGACGACAGGTAAACACTCAGACGTGGGAAAACTATAACAATGATATATGTATTATCTAGAACCAGCTGACCAAACACTATTATTAAGTGCAAGAGCTATTTTAATATCACGAAAAATCGGCTCACAACATCAAAGAAAGTACATCAAGGAAAATACATATAACATAGTCATAAAATAGTCAAGGAAATGTGATGCTGTAAGGGATGATAGCACCCAGTTATGTAGTGTTAACTCTAGCGTTTAGCCCAGGGCCCGTTAAGAGAACAGATGGATGGCGCCGAGTGCAAGATACATAGGTTGAGTTCTCCGTAGGGTTTGAGTCTAAGAGTTTTTCTTTGTGTTTGTTATCTCGTAATATATGCACAGATGTGTTTGGAAAATAATCTGATTTAAACTTAAGGACAAAAAACTCAGATCTCTAACCTTCGCAACCAATTCTGCAGATAGAAAAAAAAATTAGGACAGCAACAGGGTGTCAAAGATATAATAGTGCAAATATCACTCAGACCAGCGTACACTCATTCATTCCGCCATGGCCTATCATTCCGGTACTCACGACTTTGCTCTGCTGGCCTCTTGGAACAACACTGATTTTAGATTTTTCACACAGACTAAAAAAAAATGCAGTATTCTGCCAAGAAGTCCCCAGTTCCAAAAGACGTATTTAACTCGGAGTCTCCGGGAACGACTACTTGGGTGTGCAAATTTGTTCAAATGTCTGATTAAGTCATGCAACTAAACAATTATTTCAAGGCGCGGGAGTTAGCAAGAGCAACAGTGTCAATAGCGTTAGGTTTCTAAAAATGAAAATGATGAATGTCAGGTCGGTGCCTTACTCAGGTATAGGATTCACTTTAGTCACACCCACCAGATTTGTCCACAAAAAGATATATATATATAGTCGGGAAATGTTATTTAATACTTAAGTATTTCGCGCCACAGGCAGAAAATTACAGTAGAGTTTCTTCTAGAACAAATTAAGCGTGCTGGCTCCAAGGTCCAGTATTTATCATTACAGTCTTTGATAAAAAACCCGTTATTGGGATATTAGTATTTCTGGCTCTAAACTTTGCGATATGCACTGTTTAGACAGTGGTTACTTGAGAGAAACCACGTGGTTCAAAATAACGGGACTGTCTATTTCTTCACAAGTATGGAAATACTACTAGGGTGCTGGTAAAGTTAGGGTATCACCCCAAAACTGTTTCACTGTGTGTGGAGGAAAAATAACCACATATAATATAATAAACAGATATTCTTGCTATCTGGTATTATATAAGACTTACATTTAAACTTGCAAGCAGAGAGCTTTGCTTATCATTTAAACTTCCCGTGACGTAAGTTATATTTAAAAATCAGCAATTCTCATGAATTAGGAACACTGTGCGTATTCCGTCAACATTTCATTCATGAGGCTCGATTCTAGAGTTTATACGTTAGTTTAGAAAAATACACTCGACTGAGTATTAGCGGTTAAATTTAAATTCATAAATAGCTACAATTGAGCGTTATAAGCTAGAAATTTTAATTTTATTCTATGCTTTCCACTGAATGCTTCCCTAGAAAATATAATAGCCTACCACTTTATTTCTCTTCTGCGCTAAAGAAATAGATTAAAATGAATTAAGCGATTTAACACTTTAACACTCACAAAATCTATATATCTATCATATTAATTACCTCAACCACAGAATTACAGGTAGTCGCACAACTTAAGAATAAAAATGCTGAAAATATTTCTGGAAGTCTAGAAGTTCGACAAATCTCCGAAACAAACTGATATCTTCGCTAACATCTACTCTCTTTACGAGCAACCTATATACTGTTAGTCTCTGAGCGAGAATGAAATTAAAGTTTCAAACTTGGCCAATATCTTTAAAATCGGACACCGGATCCTAATCTTATTTCGCCAAGCGAAATAGTCTCCCCCGTCCGTATAACACCTTCGTCCGCTTATCGCGTGACGTAACAGCCATCAGTGGCCGAGGGCTTGCATGAGTTGCAAATCTCAGACCACCGTCTGCAGTGCGGAGTGGATTTTCACGCTAAGCCGGGGTTTTCCTGACGAAAAACCTCATGCGTTTACTGAAATGTAGACTCTCTGTCTACTTTCCATGTCCCTCGGGTGAATTTTCACGCCCCAGGCCAGAGACCCTCAGACGAATGTCTAGCGAATGCTGTAAATTCACGCCTATCGTCCGACCAGCGCGACTGACATGTACGCAATACCACCCAGGTGCGATTCTCAGTTTTAGAGAAAGGAAAACAGGTAAAGTTTGCGAATTATATGAAAATAATATTCGCAAAACGAATGGATGAAAAATATACAGGAAAAAAAAGGAAATACAGAGATAATAAAAGAGAGAATTCGGGTGAAAGAATAGGAAGAAGATGTAGGAAATTAAATGAATATAAACCCTACGTGACAACATTCCCAGAACCTCGATTTTGTATTCCCTCATTTCTGCTGCTACTTGCGCCACTTTCCCTTGTTCGTTTAATGTCCGAACATTCCAGGTGCCAAATCTGGAAGTTCTCCTAGAAGAAAGAAGGTTAGTCAGCAACACAGACTCCTTTCGGCTTTCTCTGTGTTGCATCATACGCCTCCCCGCGAGAGGACCTTCCCCTGTCTTGGATGGCTGTGTTTTATTTTCTTTATTTGACTTGTCCATATTTGTTGAAGTTTTTTGTGGTTTAAATTTTTTACAGGATGGTGTAACCGGTCCCACGCCCAACCCTCCCTAGTCGCTTTCTACGACATGCTTGGTAGGGGACAGTGTTACTATTCTTTGCTCCCCTTTCGGGCCCCGGTAACACACGGGTGACTAGTCTAAAGCTAAAGACTAACCAGAGAAATCGCAAACACTTCCTTTACCTACGGCAGTATCTGCTACTGGACAACCTGTACCTTCTAGTGACAAATTAAAATAGTTTTCAGGTTGGGGGGGGGGGGGGGGGTTATTTCAAGCCATATACATTCGATATCTGTAACTTCAAGATCTTCACGGCGATAGAAGAAAAACCAGCAGACTAGAAGTAAATGATTAAGTTACAAAAGAAGGAAGATTTACAGAAGCTCACAAATTACAGAGCAACAGTGTTAATGTTAGAGCCAGGGAAAATAGTATCGTCTCAACATATATATAAATAAATAGCCCACGGACAATTTAAACAGCTGTATGTATCGTACATCTCTTAGGACAACGCTTAATCGTAGAACAGAACAATGGAATGAAACGCATCGCTTTACACTGGATAAGTATGGACTGTGAAAAGACCATGGACGTTTTAGACAGAAATACATTCTGTTTACCTATAAGTTCATTAACCTGACACGGACAAAATACGAAGACACAAAAGGCAGATCTCTTCATGAAGAACACCCTACAAGAGTGGTAGGCAACACAGGAGCTGTCGAGATCTACTTTAGAAATTCTGAAGATAAAATCAAGGTCTGTTTTCAGGTTTCAGATTATGTGGACTTTGAAATGAGTCCAGCACATATGTAACTTTTGCCTCTGAAGCACTATAAGCTTCCTGCAAGCCCATCAACAGAGCAGTGGAAAATTAAAAGTAAATATTTCATACAGTGTTAACTTCAATTCAACAACAAACAAAAAAAGATAGCTTTCTATTTTATAATATCATCATTCCTTTCCGTTCCCCGTGGAACATAGGGCTGAAACAGTTGCTCACCATCATTTTCTGTTCTGGGCTGTCTTTGTCAGCTGTGCTCAAGTCATTCCAATTTCCTTAGCCTCCTCTTCCACTGTTCTTCTCCAAGTTCTCCTTGGCTTCCTCATTCTTCTTTTCCCTGGTGGGTTCCAGTCAAGGGCACCGTTGGCTATGCTTGATTATATCTTATACAGTTCACGAAAAAAGCGAGTTCTTGTAAGTAAACTTGCGTATTTCTCTGGGAATTTAGGTGAAAGTAACTTTAAACCCAGCGCCGGATTATTCATTAGGACTACTAGACACGGGTCTAGGGCCCCAGGCTTGCAGGGGCCCTGCGAAAAAAAAAAGCAACGAAGTCATAACACACAGAGCTCTACAGCCACGGCACGTGCACTATACTACGCTCGTGCGTGCAGGGTAATGGTATTTGTACAACAGTTAGTTTATTATTTCCTTCCAACCCCGCTTTTTTTCCTTTTTTTATTATATTTTCTTTGTAGGGGCCCCACAAATTAACAAAATCTAAGGGCTATAACGAACACTTGCTTTTTTTTTTAAACATATTATATATTATTAAAAACATATATCTGAAATACATTAGTTTCTTTTTATTTACCTTATTGAAGATTGGAGAGAGGTTCCAAAATATCTTAATGGCCTATGGCCTCCGGAGTTTTTAATCCGGCCCTGTTTAAACCTGATGAGCAACGATCTTTCAAGTGCCGGTGGGAACACGCTAGTCCGACATTTGCCTAGGTCAAAAATTCGTGTTCCCCTCTCCGTCACCTAGACATCTATCAAATGATGTCTTATGATCAACCGGCAGATCAAGATCGACTTGTTATCGATTTCCTGCCCTACAGATTTTTGAAAGACCAACTGGAGAGTGACGAGGATGCGTCTTGTCACCAGTTCTTCTCTATCATTCCACAAAGTTTTCCTTCATATTAATATAGTGATGTCATAAATTAAGGCACACTGGGGTGGTACACACGTTTACAAGAAAAGAGTATAGATTGAGCAGTTTTTACTTTCGCAAACTGTAATGTCGGTGAGGTTTCTAAGCCGTATAAAATCAATCTTATTTATTTAATTCACCGAAATATTTGAAATTCTGTGTTGAACTGTTTAGTGCTAGTTCTTTGTTATACTTTTTAATGCTAATTCTGTGTTGTACTTTTTAGTGCTAATTCTGTGTGGTACTTTTTAGTGCGCTTCGTAGAATATGACAACTGAATCGTCAGGCATGTAGTCATGGTAACTAATATGAAGTTGTGAATGAGGCTGGCAACTTCATCATATAAAACAATCCTATATATAAAATCCCAGCTTTTTCCGTCAGTACGTAACGCTAAGGGATGCAACTTTGGTTGAAAGTTAGACATTAATTGTATTGTTTCCCTTATATGCACTCTCCTGAAAATAGTAACACTGACCAAAGAAGAATGCGCAAATGACGGTGTGCACAAAAATATATTTATAGAATTGTGGTGAAGTGGGATGTTATAAATATTTATAGGGGACTTAGTGTACTGACTGAGATCAGCTGTGAAGGTATATATATATATCTAATAAGAGTAGTGAAACAACAACAGACAGATAAACAATTTAATTTATTCCACTACACTTGACAACACTGTGACACTCACATACATATAACACTCTATGAGAATATCTTAAAGGAGTCACTGATAACTTTTCAAATACCAATATGTATTCAGTGCTGTCATGAATGTATATGTGTCCTGATTCAAATACAAAGGGAACCAGGAATCACAATCAATTTTAATTACAAGTTATATGTACAGAATTTATTAATATTCTCAATATGAATCTTGTAGTGACATATATTATTAAAATTATCCTATGTGTGTCAGTTGTGTAGTAGTAATATGAGGTAATACTGGTTTTGTTTTGTTCAAGCTCTGTTGGTATTTGTCATCATGACTTCAATAGTTTGTCTTTAGGGGAACTATTATTGGAGATGTTCTCAGTTCCTGATATTAAAACAATTTAATTCCCCTCTTAATGTTATTTTTACAATGTCATTTTAAGATGGGGGTATATAATGTTGAGCTCAGCTGGCCACATCAGCTTATCTTGCGTGATGGCGGCAGGAAAAGACTCCTCTGCTCGATTTCTCCCCTGGGCTCTGGAGACACCTCACTGATAGCTAAATGGACCAAGGAGTATGCTGTCCGACTCTGGATTCAGCAAAGCTCTGACCAGGTGCTGCTCAATAACTTTAAGACCACTGTCCCTGAAAACAAGAAGGATGTACCTTCTACTTCATAACTAATTTATACTCTCTTTTTACACTGAGCACAATACATCACAAACATTGAGTTCAGAGCGTTAGGCCAACTGTCAGCTTCATCTGAAATATTTTATACCAGTATTTCCCTCCCTAATGGTTACTACGCCTCTGCAATTCCAGCATTATTTCTGTCTAATCAATAATCTAGGTGTCAGTGTACTGTTTGGCCATTCCATGCAGTTTTACTTTCCTCCGACACCTTCTGTTCAGGCTGGAGCATTATAGGCTTTACATCATGTTTGCTACTGAACTACACATATATACAGGCATAAATTAACAATTTACATTCAATTTTCATTAAAAGATATAGAATATTTCAAGCTTACCACAATTCATAGAATAATAAACAGTTTCGTTGACTGGCAATGAATATAGCACAACTCCGATCTGCCGATGTCCCAGGCTTTATTTTATACAAAATATACACTGGTGCTCAACGCACTGCTTCTTAGTAGGTTTATTACAAGATGTGGCAATGAACAGACGCTCTGAATCAAGTATATTCGCAGCTCTACCCAATGAAACCACGTCTCCACATCTTTTCAAAAAAGTACCCCTTCTATTCGTTTCCCATAACAACACAAGATAGTATTTATAGCCCGACCAATCGTGTTTAGTCTTATATTTGTTGCGCTCCAATCAATTTGGAGTTAACATGGTAGGCTATTTCCGTAACGTAAGGTTTTTTCAAACACGTTATAAAAAAATTTTATGAGCAGAAATGATTTAATGCTGTCAGGCACCCCCACTATTTTATTTTGGTTATAATTTGGTAATTCCTAGACTATTTGCGTAACGTTTTACATATTCTTTGTCAGCAAGCCCTAAGGAACCCAAATATACAAATTTAAAAGAGCTAAGTGGCTGCGTTCAAAATATGCAATTTCTTCTACCTCCTGTTTCGAAGATGTGCTGTCTGGGTACTGTAATGTTTCCAAACGTAAACCCCTCTACTGTTATCTTTTCTAATAAGCGCTTGTCAGGATTTTAAATCCCAACTCTGGGATGGTTATTGTTTTTATCACTGTCCGCCTGAAAAAAAGTTAGTGCATGTGGCCTTACACGCGTGATAGTAGTAATTGTGTATCGCGCGACGCGAGTTTAGTGTTGCATGTGTCCTTGTTTTCATTCGCCCCTCTCTCTTTCTATTGAGTCCATCTGTTCGTTCGTTTTGGTAACGTAGTATAATTAATGTTAGGATTAATTTAGGTCATTACGCAGTGTGCCTCTCAATGTTTTTCTTAGAAATGCAATACCCGTTTTAATGTGTTGTGGAAACGCTTGTATTTATGCAGTGGCTTATATTTAACGTGGAAACGTTACAATTTGCAGACGAAGCATAAAACAAAGGGGATTTCGAGTACTGTCATTGTGACAGCACTGTTCTTTACCATTCTCTTTTCTTTATTAAATGTATTTGTTAGGCTTTATATTTACCTGATAATTTATATATGTGGATTAGAATATTTCACGACACCTCCCCCTCTTAAAACAGACATCCCATGTCAGTCCTTTATTCTATATACACATAGATAAATGTAAGTCAACTTGACTTTACTCTGCTGTGGTGCTATCATGGTTTTATGTAGTTGGGTCCATTCAGAGTAGGCACTACTCATGAAATCTGCCTCAGACTTCTACAACCAATAATATATTTCGGTTATGTTACTGAACAGCCGCAAGTGTGAGTGCTTGTCTTAATGCTGCTTCGCAACCCGTATTCACCATTTCTCTTCTCTGAGTCTGCGCAATGCCATGTCCAGAGAACATTATATTTCCCTCAAAATGTACGTTATGAGGAGATAACATATACCTGGTGATAGCAGAGTAGTTTTCGTAGTGGATCCCATAATCTTCTTATTATCCTGTATGAAACATTCGGAATATCCTCAATCAAAGAGGCAACTCAGGGATTCATTACGTTCCTCCGAAATGTTTACATCCAACAATTTTCTCATCATTCTAGAGAAGACACTAGGCGCATTCTTCAATCCAAATGGCAATCTATTAAAATCATAGTGTCCTTCTGAGGTACTAAAAGCTAGGTATGGTCTAACCTCAGGCTTTACTGGAATCTGATAGTATCCTTTACTCAGATCCACTTTTGAGAAATATTTAGCTTTATTTAGTCTGGCAAACAGCTGATTTGTTTCCGGCAATGGATCCACCTGTCCTTCTGTAATAGCATTCAGTCTCCTGTAATCTATACAGAGTCTATGTTCTCCAGAGGGCTTCCTTAAGAGTACAACACCGGAACTATACGAAGATTCACTGTGCGAAATAATTCCTTCCTTCAACAGATAGTCTATCTCTTCCTTCAAAGCTTTCTCCTTAGCAAACGGAATCGAATATGGTTTCATACAGACAGGTGTGGGGTCTATCAGTTTCATATCATATTCCAATAGGTTTGTATGCCCTGGTCGGTCTGTTAACACCTCTGCATGATTATTTAGATCCTGTTGCACTCTCTCTTTCTGAGTTTTCGTTAAATGTGTACTGATTTTCACCTGTGCTGCTGTCTCACAGGGGTGTAATGGATATTCAAATGATGAAAGTGGTTCCTTTTTCATCTCCATGGCGATGGACAAGGTCAACAAGTGTGTCTCTTCCTGATGTTCTCTTTCCAAATATTTCTTCAGGAGATTCACATGATAGAGATTTTTTCTTTCCCTTCTTATCTATCTTATAATTTTGTTCTAGACACCTTCTCTAGAACTGTATATGGGACCCTGCCATCCAATTTGTAACTTATTCTGACTCCCGGGCAAAAGAAGCAGTACTTTCTCTCACCACAGCCAAATTTCTGTCTTTCGCCTTCCTGTTATAATAGGCAGCATGTTTCTTCCTGGCTTGTTTCAAATTTTCATTGGCAAGTTTCCAGCCAGTTTTTTAAACGAGTGAGTCAGCTCACTCATTCACATATTGGTATGAAGATGTAATGTTTTCCTCTGCCTTTTCATCAGTCCACGTTCTTAACAAAGCTACATATGGACCTTTAATTGTGTGGACCTATTTGTCCATGAACCGGTATGGTCTCTTCCACTCGAAGCTTTATAGTGATGATTTTTCCTCCCAGAATTATCATTCACAAAACGACCGCTACCAATTTTTCTTTTGGGGCTTTCGCCCCACTTAAAATTCTTGATGAGAGATTTCCTCTCTACATCCTCTTCCTCCAGTTTGTTGAAGTCCGATTGAGGGATTGTCGGCTTATCCTGGGGTAAGACATCTTTTTGCACTCTCCGCATAGTGGCCATTGTAAAACAGTTAAGTGAGAAGCTTGTCCGTGAAAAGGGGCTTCCCATTCCATTTGGTCCACTTTATCAAAATCTATTTTTTCTTTATTATTATCAGCCCTAATTTTGCCCCGTGGCGTGTCCAGGTCCTGATCCATGTTCCCACTTGTGGGGTGTTCCCCTCATGTGGGCTTATGCTACACCTTTTCTACAAAATTTCTCAATGTCCCATCTTGCTTTGGGCCAATAATAATTGTGAGCCACCTTTTGAATGATGGTACCTATGCTTTCTCATGGTCCCCCATCTGGTTTCACATGTAGGCTCACTTTTAAGTCTGCCTATATCTTTTAGGAAGTACCAGCTGTCCCTGACCTTTGGATCTAGATAGCTCCAGTCTTCACTATATACATCATCAACTTGTTTTTCATGTAAAAATCTCCCTTGCCTGGAGTTGTATGACAAGTTGACAATTTTCTGAAACAAGGCTTGAGTGTTTTATCCCCAGCCTGTGCCTTCCTCATATCTTCTGGAGTGGTATCTAACATAATATCCTCCTCCTGTCTTGAGGTCGACCTGACCTGAAGGGTTGCCATATACACAGGTTTCCTTCTGCAACGGTCAGTGTCATGATTGTCCATCTGACAATTTTTACACCAGCTTTTTCCTTGGTTGAAAGATTTTCTTTCATCATATTTCCTTTCATCGAATTGTGGGAATTTATTTTTATTTTCATACCGTGGCCTATCAAACTGGTGCTTACCTTTGTTTTGATCCCTAGGATCAAATTTATTAAAGTTCTGTGGTGCCCTAAAGTTATCCACTTGTTTCTTTTTTATTACCTGTTACCTCTGCTTGAGCTGCTTGATACCTTTCAGCAACATTTAGCAACTCACCCAGCCTCTCTGCACCTTGTTCCATGAGAACTTTTCTCAGGTCTGGAGCCATGGACTCTCTTAATTGCTCTATAAGGACCATTTCCTTAAGATCTTGGGTTTTCCCCAGAGAAGTCCATTTCTCCAAGTATGTCTCTATTCGTGCAGAGAACTGGTGATAGGTTTCACCTGACAGTAGTTTAGCATTCCTAAATTTTTTTCCTATAAAATTCTGCATTCTTTTCATACCTTAACAAAAGAGCCTGCTTTAGCATGTCATAATTTTCCTGATCACCTCTGCTCATTTTTGCAAAAACTTCATAAGCTGCCCCCACGAAGTCCCTGAGATAACTTTAAGCTCCACCTTTCTCTCTCTAACCCATACGTGGTAGCTAATAGTTCATACCTATTTAGATAGCTCTCTATATCATCGTCTTTCTCAACAAAATGATCTAAATGAAAATTCATAGCTGAGGTTGAGGCTCCTTGGCTAGCAGTGGCATCAGAGGCAAAGGGACTGGCACCATTTTCAGGAGCATGGCCTTGAAACTCAAACTCCCTTAGTCGTAACTCATGTTCCCTTTGTAATCTCTTCTCCTCCTTTTCTGCTTCCCTTTCTGCAGTCAATCTTCTTTCTTCTTACTTTCTGCAGCTAATTTCTTTCTTTCCTCTTTCTTCCAATCCGCTTTTCTTTTAGCCTTCTTTCTCAGCTTTCAATCTGCAACCTTTAGTCTCAGCCTCAATCTGCAATTTTCTTAGCCTCAAGCCTCAATCTCAAACCTTCATTAATTTCCCTTTCAGCCTCTAACTTTCTTTCGGCTTCAAACCTTCTTTCTTCGCGTTCAATAAATTTGTCACATTCAGTAGTGACATAGGCAACCATAACTTGCCCATCTAATCCTAACTCTTTTGCAGTCTGAACAGCAGCAGATCGAAACTTGGCCAGGTCCGCCATTGTCTATCTGGTAAATTTATACAATGTCTAACCAACAATTCAATCTCTAAATATTTATCTAATGGACAACACAGGCACCGTGAGCTCAACCTTATTTAATTCCACCCAAGGATACCTTTTAATTCTTATATTCCCTGAAGTGAATTACCCCCAATATTTATAATAGGGAAAGATTCAAAATCCCAAGAGCGAGCCCCCAATATATGTGGTGAAGTGGGATGTTATAAATATATTTATAGGGGACTTAGTGTACTGACTGAGATCAGCTTGTGAATGGTATTTACGCCCTAATTGGCGTATATAGGGCAATATCTAATATGACCAGCGCAAAGAGTAGTGTATATTAGGGGAATAGTTATATATACAGCTGTGAACCTTACTTGCTGAGTAGTGTACATATATACTTGCTTATTATGTATACCCTCAGTCAGAATTATTCTGGAATAGTGTGATGACTACGTGAGGTGTCTAGGGTATGTGTATGATGAAGTGTAAGTCACAACAACAGACAGATAAACAATTTAATTTAATCCACTACTCTTGACAACACTGTGACACTCACATACATATAACACTCTATGAGAATATCTTAAAGGAGTCACTGATAACTTTTCAAATAACAATATGTATTCAGTGCTGTCATGAATGAATATGTGTCCTGATTCAAATACAAACAGGGAACCAGGAATCACAATCAATTTTAATTACAAGTTATATGTACAGAATTTTCTCATAATATGAATCATTGTAATGACATGTATTTTTAATAGTATCCTATGTGTGTCAGTGGTGTAGTAATATGAGGTAATACTGGTTTTGTTTTGTTCAAGCTCTGTTGGTATTTGTCATCATGACTTCAATAGTTTGTCTTTATTGGAACTAGTATTGGAGATGTTCTCAGTTCCTGATATTAAAACAATTGGCCACACTCTCTTATCTTGAGTGATGGCTGCAGAAAAGGCTCCTGCTCGATTCTCTCCGATGAGTTCTGGAGCCACCCCACTGGTTGCTATATGGACCAAGGAGTATGCTGTCCACCTCTGGCTTCAGCAAAGCTCTGACCAGGTGCTGCTCAATAACTTTAAGACCACTGTCCCTGAAAACAAGAAGGATGTACCTTCTACGTCATAACTAATTTATACTCTCTTTTTACACTGAGCACAATACATCACAAACATTGAGTTCAGAGCGTTAGGCCAACTGTCAGCTTCATCTGAAATACTTTATACCAGTATTTCCCTCCCTAATGGTTACTATGCCTCTGCAATTCCAGCATTATTTCTGTCTAATCAATAATCTAGGTGTCAGTGTACTGTTTGGCCATTCCATGCAGTTTTACTTTCCTCCGACACCTTCTGTTCAGGCTGGAGCATTATAGGCTTTACATCATGTTCGCTACTGAACTACACATATATACAGGCATAAATTAACAATTTACATTCAATTTTCATTAAAAGATATTGAATATTTCAAGCTTACCACAATTCATAGAATAATAAACAGTTTCGTTGACTGGCAATGAATATAGCACAACTCCGATCTGCCGATGTCCCAGGCTTTATTTTATAACAAATATACACTGGTGCTCAACGTACTGCTTCTTAGTAGGTTTATTACAAGATGTGGCAATGAACAGACGCTCTGAATCAAGTATATTCGCAGCTCTACCCAATGAAACCACGTCCACACATCTTTTCAAAAAAGTACCCCTTCTATTCGTTTCCCATAACAACACAAGATAGTATTTATAGCCCGACCAATCGTGTTTAGTCTTATATTTGTTGCGCTCCAATCAATTTGGAGTTAACATGGTAGGCTATTTCCGTAACGTAAGGTTTTTTCAAACACGTTATAAAAAAAATTTTATGAGCAGAAATGATTTCATGCTGTCAGGCACCCCCACTATTTTATTTTGGTTATAATTTGGTAATTCCTAGACTATTTGCGTAACGTTTTACATATTCTTTGTCAGCAAGCCCTAAGGAACCCAAATATACAAATTTAAAAGAGCTAAGTGGCTGCGTTCAAAATATGCAATTTCTTCTACCTCCTGTTTCGAAGATGTGCTGTCTGGGTACTGTAATGTTTTCAAACGTAAACCCATCTAATGTCATCTTTTCTAATAAGCGTTTTCCAGGTTTTTTAAAACCTAACTCTGGGAAGGTTAGTGTTTTTATCACTGTCCGTCTGAAAAAAAAAGTTAGTGCATGTGGCCTTACACGCGTGATAGTAGTAATTGTGTATCGCGCGACGCGAGTTTAGTGTTGCATGTGTCCTTGCTTTCATTCGCCCCTCTCTCTTTCTATTTGAGTCCATCTGTTCGTTCGTTTTGGTAACGTAGTATAATTAATGTTAGGATTTATTTAGGTCATTACGCAGTGTGCCTCTCAATGTTTTTCTTAGAAATGCAATACCCGTTTTAATGTGTTGTGGAAACGCTTGTATTTATGCAGTGGCTTATATTTAACGTGGAAACGTTACAATTTGCAGACGAAGCATAAAACAAAGGGGATTTCGAGTACTGTCATTGTGACAGCACTGTTCTTTACCATTCTTCTTCCTTTATTAAATGTATTTGTTAGGCTTTATATTTACCTGATAATTTATATATGTGGATTAGAATATTTCACGACAAGAATGTGTGATCCCGTATACACACATTGGGATCCTCGCTGCTGCTACGTAGTTCGTGTACTGTGGTGATGCACAGTGGTTTTTAAAAATACTTTTGAATAAGTAAAATTGCCGTTACGTATTGGTACTTTTGAATTTAATTCCCGTCTTAGGACGGGCTTTTACACTAGTAGCTACAGAAACTACCACTGCAGAAGCATGTGACTGATCGATGCAGGCTTCCTCAGAGGGACTAGCTGCAGTGGTCGCTCTATGCTCCGAAAGGAATGCAAAGGAAAATGATAGTGATGATGATGATGACTTTTTAGTGTATTAACTCTTTGACTCCGCACTTATTTTCCACCCTGTGCCGTAATTTTAATTCATGATAGACTAAAAACAACGCTCAGAGAGTTGTTTTGGCACGGGTGTCAAATCTGTCCAACGCCCTGCGCGTTGTTCCGGAGTCAAAGAGTTAACAACTGAAAACTGAATATACACATAATGATTTTGTTTACATGCCTGTAATATTTTTATGTCTGTTTTCTTGAACTCGGGGTTGGTTGGGTAAATTAAGACATCTTTGTGACTGACGTGAATTCTAATAATATAAATAAACTTATGCTTTATGTGTGCTCAAAGAAAGACAGAACTTACGTCCCACATTTGTTCCTGTTTAACAAATAATATTTATGGTTAATGATTATTTTGTTTGCATAAATATCCCACTTGATTTTTTATTTGTTGCATTAGAGAAAAAAATGTATAGTACATACTAAAATAATTTTAAGGTAAAAAAAAGAGTTCTTCGGTATTATATAGAGCCAATCCTAACATACGGGAGTGAGTCATGGACTATTCGTAAACACGCAGGAGGAGCCCTGCAGGCCACACAGGTGTAGTTTTTCAGGAGAATGTTAAGAATAGCACTGAAAACTAAACAATGAGTAATGAGGATGTCCTGAAAGAAGTAAGCAGAAGTCTATTACTAATACAAGCAAGTAACCTGCCAAAACATGTTTGTTTTGCTCCGTCTTCTGCATGTCCTAATGGCGCCGTTAATTCTTCTGTAGTCATTTCATTCGTGTCCATCTTCCTCCAGGAGTAAGTCAACGACACGCAAAGTCTATGATGTCCAAGGATTCTTCTCTGGTTAGATATGTAAATATATAAGATGTAGGTACTTGATCATACTTACTAGCTTGAACTCTGATCAATATAAAATGTATATATTAACAAATAAACCGGTATTGAATCAGTTTGGGACCCAAAGACGCAGCAATAGAGAATGCAGTCAGCGACCCATAGCTTGACTGCTTGCGTCAGGGTCAGCGAACCAGAGCTGACCAAGACCCTACTCTACCTCCAAGTGGTGGTCCTGGAAACAGGCTGCATCTCTGTAGTCTGGCTGAGAGAGTAGGGATCGAAGAGGGAAGGCACACTCGGTCCCAAAAAATATGCCGTGCTGAAGTCGGATGTGTCGTCCGAAAGGCGCAGGTATTGCAGCTTCGCTGTAAACAGACACAACGCAACCAACGTCCTTTTCAGGACGAACGGGGAAGAAGAAGAATCAGTGTTACAAATTAACGGTACACAGGAACCACGGAACGTTTCGGGTTTCACCCTTCGTCAGCCACAAATAGGCAACAAGGACAAGAAATATAGACAGGTTAAAGAAAAATACTATAGATACTACAAACATAATATACCTTGTATGTATTTGAAATATAACAACACATGTGAGTAGCAATAATAAAGCACGGAAAATACAAAACCGAAAAATATATCAAGACAATTCATTCAACAATCAACATTCAACAATCAACATTCAACAATCAACATTCAACAATCAACATTCAACAATCAACGAAAATCAAAAGCAGAAAATTGAATAATAAAACAAGAAGTCCTGCTATGACAATCTTTGATAAAAGTTCCGGTGAAAACAATGTCGTCACGCAGCAATAATGAAAGTGAATAAAAAAAAAGAGGAAAATTCCAGAAATTTTATAAAAATAACAGGTATAACTATTTCTGAAACAAATACTGTTGGCCCTGATGGAAGAATTTGCGCGTTATTTCAAATATCGTGCAATTTTTGTTTCCACGCCGCAGCTGCGCGACTTTTCCGTAAAAGATTGCACGTTTGGTGGGAAAAAGGTCAAGGTAGTCCCATAGCAGATACTGCCGTAGGGGAGTGAAGTGTTAGAGACTTCACCATACTAAGTCCAGCATCGAGAGGTGGAGTGACAAGTTCCCTTCCTCGCTGCCTTTTCCTTCCCTAACTCAAAGTCAGGTACGCATTTACAGCTGGGTAGACTGGAGCGTGACGGCACCGTGATTTGAACCCGGCACCTGTGCCGTGAGAAACCGGCGCTCTAACCACTCTGCCGGACGGTTAGGTAGGAAAAGATCGTACATAATGTTATCGCTAAGACAATCAGTATATAACGGAGATTAGAAGGAAGCCGTCTTTTGGGCATGTTTTGACAAAAAACGAAATCAAGAATATATCGTCACAACAGGAAATATTAAAGAAGAAAAAAATATATAGAGAATGACAAAAGAGAGAAGATAGTGGGCAGTTTGACATCATGGATGGTAACAAGTCAGCAACAGAAGTGCTAAACACCACTAGGATGGGTTTGAAAAAAAATCGAAAAAAGGTGATTCGTCTTACGAGGACAAAAGACAAAGAAAATAGTCTACGTTACGGCCACAAGGCCTTCGTCAGGAAAGGAAAGAAAGTAAAGGCTAGATAGGACACATAAAAACTAAATAAAATAAAAACTGGGTACTTCCCTGAAGGCAAGAACCGAAATTCTATCAAAATCGCTGTCTGTTGATGACCGCGTGGCTGAACAGAAAGCGACTTCCGCCGCCGGATGTACACAATGCATACTAAGAAACTAAAAAACGAAACCGGACAATAAACTACCCAACGTGATAAAAGTGGGGACTGGAAATAGAAGAGGACAGAATGAGTGGGAGATAAATAAATATGAAAAAAAAAAAAAAAAAAATGTATATGGCATACAAATAGAAGAATAGGATAAGAGTGGAAAGAGTAAAATAGAGCAAGAGAGGAGAGGGACCTCAGACAAAGGTGTGAAAAGTGTTGAGACCGGCTGGTTTTAGACACCCCATGCAGTGGATAAGACGGTTCTCAAGCTGTTCTCGGCTGGCAGTGTCAGAGGAGCAGGATCGGATCGCTGTGGCCTGGATGTCGATGGGACCATGGTGGTCAGGACCATTGAAGTGTATAGCAACTGGTGTGGACTTTTGCTGAGCGATGTCATTTAAGTGCTGGCTGAATCTGTCCCCAAGTCGTTTGCCTGTTTGGCCAATATAGGTTTTGCAGCAACGTTTACATATGATCGTATAAATGACATTGCGCGATTCACACGTGAAGCTACTAGTGATGGTGTACGTAGCCTTAGGAAAGGACACCTTCTGGGTTGAGATGACATACTTGCACGTGTTGCATCGTGTCCGACCACAGAGTAGTGTGCCAAAGTGAGTGGCATTCTCCTTTGGGAGACGGCTATGAACAAGAAGATCCTTCAAGTTCTTGTCACGTCTATATGCCACCAAAGGTGCTTCACTGAATACTTTTTGGGTCAGAGGCTCTGCTTGGAGGATAGGGAGGTGGCGGAAAAGGATCTGTTTGACAGTAGTACTGTGAGGGTGATGGGTCAAGATTAATTTGACTCTATCCGAAGTGGATTTATGGTGAGGTTTGAGGGCCTCCAGACGAGAGATGGGGAGCACACGTTGGAGAGCAGAGGTGAGAACATGTTCTGGATAAAGTCTGTTACGGAAGAAATCCAACATCTCATTTGCTCGTAAGTGGAAGTCATCGTCGTCTTGGCATAAACGGCGGAGGCGGAGAAGTTGTGAAAAAGGAAGGGAGTCACGACAGGCCCGAGGATGAGAAGAGGTATACAGGAGGTAGCTGTGGGCATCTGTCGGCTTGTAGTATACTGAGGTATTAAGGCCGGAGGGCGTGATAGAAATAGTAATGTCAAGGAAGTTGACAGATACTGTGGAGACGAGGGAGGTGAACTTGATGGTGGGGTGAAAGTGGTTCACAAAGTCGATGAAGCGGTGTAAATCAGTCTCAGACATATCTGTGAGACCTATGCCATCATCGATATATCTGCGGTAAAACCCAGGGAAAGGACCGGAGTATTGTTGCCATATCTGATGCTCCAAGTGGCCCATGAATAGACAGGCATAGCTGGGACCCATCTTCGTTCCCATGGCAACACCACTAATTTGGTCAAAAAACTGACCATTGAATTCAAAGGAATTCAGTTGAAGGACCAGTTCAGCAAGACGGAGAAGAGTGACAGTGGATATAGAAGGGCAAGTGCGTTGGCCCAGAAAAAACCGAAGAGCTCGGAGACCATCAGAGTGGGGAATAGAGGTATACAGAGAGCAGACGTCCAGCAAGAAAAGATGGTAGGAGCGGTCTGCTGGGAGTCGGATAGAGGAGAAAGTTGTAAGAGCGTGATTGGTGTCCTTTCCTAAGGCTCGTACACCATCACTAGTAGCTTCACGTGTGAATCGCGCAATGTCATTTATACGATCATATGTAAACGTTGCTGCAAAACCTATATTGGCCAAACAGGCAAACGACTTGGGGACAGATTCAGCCAGCACTTTGTCTGAGGTCCCTCTCCTCTCTTGCTCTATTTTACTCTTTCCACTCTTATCCTATTCTTCTATTTGTATGCCATATACTTTTTTTTTTTTTTTTTTTTTCATATTTATTTATCTCCCACTCATTCTGTCCTCTTCTATTTCCAGTCCCCACTTTTATCACGTTGGGTAGTTTATTGTCCGGTTTCGTTTTTTAGTTTCTTAGTATGCATTGTGTACATCCGGCGGCGGAAGTCGCTTTCTGTTCAGCCACGCGGTCATCAACAGACAGCGATTTTGATAGAATTTCGGTTCTTGCCTTCAGGGAAGTACCCAGTTTTTATTTTATTTAGTTTTTATGTGTCCTATCTAGCCTTTACTTTCTTTCCTTTCCTGACGAAGGCCTTGTGGCCGTAACGTAGACTATTTTCTTTGTCTTTTGTCCTCGTAAGACGAATCACCTTTTTTCGATTTTTTTTCAAACCCATCCATTGTATTCCACGTCTTACCGCAGTTCCCCTCAACTTCCTCGATTATATAAACACCACTAGAATCAGGAAGTTATGGAGATACATGTTCGCCTACACCACCAGGTATGGTACGTGAAGAAGGAGGGAAAAAAAAGTAATAATACAATGCATGCCGACATGATACCCTCAGATTCATGCTAAACAGCACGTATGCCTTCTTGATTCCAGATTTACTAGACTACATATGTATTGTAATCCCAAAACAATCAGCTACGACATTAATATCACGAGAACTGAACAATGGCGTCCGTTTTTAGCAATGCATTAAGTGACTGCTTGGCGTTTGTATCACAGCTGGATTTACGATTCTCCGTATCTAAATGACCTACATTTAAAAAAGCATGCACCAGGCATGTTCTATCCAGTTTACCGTGGCCTTGGCATTTCTTAATGTGCCTTTATTATTTATTAATTATGCGGGCAGTCACATATTTTTAAACGAACATTAATAGATTGTGCGCACGGCTGGAGTATTCTATTTATATACATACAATGGCGTTTTGTGCTATTCAACGGCGCGTGCTTAGGACGATATCCGTTCACATAAGCAATCGATATCTTTACTGTGTTATACAACACATATTTATCCTTCTCTCTCTCTCAACTGTATCTGTCTCCGTTTTTCTCTCTTTCGCTTTATCTCCATCATTCGCTCTCTCTGTTTAGTCCAATCTTTCTCTCTATATGCCCATCTTCATCTTTTTTCTGACTTCCTCTTTCTTCTTCTTCCTGTCTCTCTCTCTCTCTCTCTCTCTCTCTTTCTGTCTGCATCTTTCTATTTATTTCGTCGTCTTTTTCTCTTCCTCTATCTTTTTTCGTCTCTAACTGTATGTCCTTTTCTGTCCCCGTCGTTTTCTCTCGTTGTGTCTCTATATTTATGTATCTGTCTCCATCTTTCTCCCTATATCTCCATCTTGTTTCCTCTTTCTATCTCCATCATTCTCTCGTACACGTTCCAAATACTTATATTGCTGATGACATGCCCACCCTAATGTGATTACGTTTATAGATAAATACGTATGTAGGTTCTAATGATGATTTTTGTACTTGTCAACATATTTTATTTCATGATTATTTATAATTAGATACTGTGAATGTGAGTATGCTATTATTTTAATTTTACTACGCTGAATTCCTTTAAATTGATATGTAAAATAAATGAATTCTGCATAAAAGCGGAGAAAGAAAAAAAAAAGGATAGAATGTCAAACAGACACGCGTGCCGAATTCTCAACCCTTTGAAAATAAAGCTCGTTCGTTCTTCTATCTTATTGTCTCCGTCTTTTCTCTGTGGATATTGTTTTATTTCCTTGTTGCCCAGCGTTCAGTCACTGTCTCCATTTTATATCTACAATCTCTATCTTTCAATCTCTATTTCTTATCCTTTTTTTCACTTTCTCTTTCTGTCTTTCCATATCTCATCCTCTTGTCTATTCATCCATCCTTCTATCTGTATGTATGTCTACCTTTTCATATCTCATGCTCTTGTCTATTCATCCATCCTTCTATCTGTATGTATGTCTACCTTTTCATATCTCATGCTCTTGTCTATTCATCCATCCTTCTATCTGTATGTATGTCTACCTTTTCATATCTCATCCTCTTGTCTATTCATCCATCCTTCTACCTGTATGTATGTCTACCTTTTCATATCTCATGCTCTTGTCTATTCATCCATCCTTCTATCTGTATGTATGTCTACCTTTTCATATCTCATGCTCTTGTCTATTCATCCATCCTTCTATCTGTATGTATGTCTACCTTTTCATATCTCATGCTCTTGTCTATTCATCCATCCTTCTATCTGTATGTATGTCTACCTTTTCATATCTCATCCTCTTGTCTATCTGTATGTATGTCTACCTTTTCATATCTCATCCTCTTGTCTATTCATCCATCCTTCTATCTGTATGTATGTCTACCTTTTCATATCTCATGCTCTTGTCTATTCATCCATCCTTCTATCTGTATGTATGTCTACCTTTTCATATCTCATGCTCTTGTCTATTCATCCATCCTTCTATCTGTATGTATGTCTACCTTTTCATATCTCATCCTCTTGTCTATTCATCCATCCTTCTATCTGTATGTATGTCTACCTTTTCATATCTCATCCTCTTGTCTATTCATCCATCCTTCTATCTGTATGTATGTCTACCTTTTCATATGTCTAAAAGGTAAAGGTAGTCCCACAGCAGATACTGACGTAGGGGAATACAGTGTTAGAGACTTTGCTACCCCAGATTCAAAAGGTGGGGTGACCCGTTCCCTTTCTCGTTGCCTTTTCCTTCCCTAACTCAAGAACATCTGGGTAGAATGAAGCGTGACGCCACTGTATTTCGAACCCAGTACCTTTGCCACGACAGACCAGCGCTCTAACCACTCTGTACATCTAATGCTCTGCGTCTGTCTATCTATATTTTCTCTTTCTTTATTATCTGTGTTTTCTTTCTGTCTGCCTTTCTCTCTTTAAAAAAAAAATGCAGATAGTTCTTTATTTACGCAATATATTCGTTCCCTCGCGTAAACAGCAATCGCGTAAATGGAGCAAGGCTTTCTCATTCAAAAAAAAGTTTAAAGTATTTAAAGCATTTCCTCAGCCGTACATACAAGTGTTGCAGGTGGAACTTATGGAAGGGGAAGTAATCTTTAGAATGTTTTGAACATATTAAATTTCGAGTTGCAACGCTTGATTAAGCGGATACTTGTTTGACTTTAGGATAGAATTATCTTTTCCTATTTTTCGGGTGACAGAGTACAGATAAGCGTGTGAACGCTGTTTAATGTATTTATTCTGTACTGTTTTGAGTCATGTGAATAGCTCGCTAGTCTGCATGTGTTATCGAGAACGGTGTTCAAGACAACCGAATCTCGTGACGGGTTTTTTGGCGGGACTAGTGTGTGATTGGGGGAGTTGTGTTTTGGGCGTGGACCGTGTAGGTCGAGTCCCAGTGTTTTTGGATAATGTATGCCTACGTAGGATTTGAGAAAATGTCGACTTATATATTTCGCTGTGTGTACAGCCTATGTGATACACTGCAGTGAAGATTTGTTTAGGCCATATGAACCTTATTATAGCTGCCGGGAGATGCAGGCTTCGCTGTGTATTAAGGTACTTTTGTAGGCCATATTTTGAAGATTATTGAAGCTGCCGTGTGATGCAGGCTTTGCTATGTATTGAAGTACTTTTGTCGGCCATATTGTGAAGATTAATGAAGCTGCCGGGTGATGCAGGCTTCGCTATGTATTGAAGTACTTTTGTAGGCCATATTGTGTAGATTAATGAAGCTGCCGTGTGATGCAGGCTTTGCTATGTATTGAAGTACTTTTGTAGGCCATATTTTGAAGATTATTGAAGCTGCCGTGTGATGCAGGCTTTGCTATGTATTGAAGTACTTTTGTCGGTGTGGTGAAGTGGGATGTTATAAATATTTATAGGGGACTTAGTGTACTGACTGAGATCAGCTGTGAAGGTATCTATATCTAATAAGAGTAGTGTATTATAGATAACCTTACTTGCTGCCACATATATATATATCTCAGTCAGAATTATTCTGGAATAGTGTGATGACTACGTTGTATGTCTAGGGTATGTGTATGATGAAGTGTAAGTCAAAACAACAACAGACAGATAAACAATTTAATTTATTCCACTACACTTGACAACACTGTGACACTCACATACATAAAACACTCTACAAGGATATCTTAAAGGAGTCACTGATAACTTTTCAAATAACAATATGTATTCATTGCTGTCATGAATGAATATGTGTCCTGATTCAAATACAAAGGGAACCAGGAATCACAATCAATTTTAATTACAAGTTATATGTACAGAATTTATCAATATGAATATTGTAGTGACATATATTATTAAAAGTATCCTATGTGTGTCAGTTGTGTAGTAGTAATATGAGGTAATACTGGTTTTGTTTTGTTCAAGCTCTGTTGGTATTTGTCATCATGACTTCAATAGTTTGTCTTTATTGGAACTCGTATTGGAGATGTTCTCATTTCCTGATATTAAAACAATTTACTTCCCCTCTTAAGTTTATGTTACAATGTTATTTTAAGATGGGGGTACATAATTTTGAGCTCAGCTGGCCACATCAGCTTATCTTGCGTGATGGCGGCAGGAAAGGACTCCTCTGCTCGATTTCTCCCCTGGGCTCTGGAGACACCTCACTAATAGCTAAATGGACCAAGGAGTATGCTGTCCGACTCTGGATTCAGCAAAGCTCTGACCAGGTGCTGCTCAATACCATCAAGACCACGGTCCCTGAAAACAAGAAGGATGTACCTTCTACGTCATAACTAATTTATACTCTCTTTTTAACTGAGCACAATACATCACAAACATTGAGTTCAGAGCGTTAGGCCAACTGTCAGCTTCATCTGAAATACTTTATATCAGTATTAACCTCCTTAATGGTTACTACGCCTCTGCACTTCCAGCATTATTTCTTTCTAATCAATCATCTAGGTGTCAGTGTACTGTTTGGCCATTCCATGCCGTTTTACTTTCCTCCGACACCTTCTGTTCAGGCTGGAGCATTATAGGCTTTACATCATGTTTGCTACTGAACTACACATATATACAGGCATAAATTAACAATTCACATTCAATTTTCATTAAAAGATACTGAATGTTTCAAGCTTACCACAATTCATAGAATAAAACACAGATACGTTGACTAGCAATGAATTCTGGCACAATTACTGGCACAAATTCCCATCTGCTTATGTTCCAGGCTTTTATTTAGCAAAAATATGAGCTGGCTTCAACGCACTGTTGCTTTATCAAGCTTATTTGAACTAGTGGTCTCGAACTAACGCTCCTAAGTGATTATATCAGCGAGTCTGGCCAATGGAGCCACGTTTCGACAAGTGTTTGAAAAAATGTTACCTTCCTACGTCTCCCCTAACAACCAAAGATAGTATTTATAGTCCGACCAATCGTGTTTAGTCTTATATTTGTTGCGCTCCAATCAATTTGGAGTTTACATGGTAGGCTATTTCCGTACGCACGGTTTTTTTAAACACGTTATAAAAAAATTTTATGCGCAGAAATGATTTCATGCTGTCAGGCATCCCCACTATTTTATTTTGGTTATAACTTGTTAATTCCTAGACTATTTGCGTAACGTTTTACATATTCTTTGTCCGCAAGCCCTAAGGAACCCAAATATACAAATTTAATAGAGCTAATATGCTGCGTTCAAAATATGCAATTCCTTCTACCTCCTGTTTCGAAGATGTGCTGTCTGGGTACTGTAATGTTTTCAAACGTAAACCCATCTAATGTTATCTTTTCTAATAAGAGTTTTTCAGGATTTTTAAACCTAACTCTGGGAAGGGTAGTGAATTTATCACTGTCCGTCTGAAAAAAAAGTTAGTGCATGTGGCCTTACACGCGTGATAGTAGTAATTGTGTATCGCGCGACGCGTGTTTAGTGTTGCACGTGTTCGGCTTTATGCCTCTCCCTTCTCTCTATCCTTTAGTCCATCTGTCTTTAGTTACGCCGTGTATAAAATGGAATGAATGAAATATTAAAATTAGGTCATTGTTCAGCTTGCGTATCTCACTGTTTTTCCAAGAAATACAGCACACGTTTCATTGAAGAAAGCGGGTAATAATACAGTAGGCTTTTACTATCAACGTGAAGGCGTTACAATTTGCCGACGAAGTAGAAAACAAGGGGGATTTCGAGTACAGTCATTGCGACAGCACTGTTCTTTACCATTCTTCTTCCTTTTATTAAATTTATTTGTTAGGCTTTGCATTTACCTTTTAATTTATATATGTGGATTAGAATATTTCACGACAGTCGGCCATATTGTGAAGATTAATGAAGCTGCCGTGTGATGCAGGCTTTGCTAGGTATTGAAGTACTTTTGTCGGCCATATTGTGAAGATTAATGAAGCTGCCGGATGATGCAGGCTTTAGTGCGTGTTGAAGTACTGTTTAGGCCAGGAGGTGGACAGGCCGTATTATATATATTTAATGCAATGTGGAAATTATATGATTCGTGTTTTGCTGTCGAATGTGTGTCATTTATGTCATCGTGTCTGTGTTGTACGGAATAAACAGTATCGAACTGTTCTAGACGTTTGCAACCCTTTTTGACTCCTGCATGTACTCTTATGTACGTACCGTGGTGTGCGAACATATCAACACACACCCAGGTCAACATTCCAGACACAGTGACAGGACAGCAGCACACATATATTGAATTAGCCTGTGTGGCGATGATATAGACCAAACCCCTACACTCGCAACAGTGGGTGTAAACAGATTATATAACATTTAGACTTAGCGCCGTTATCAGCGGTGGTTTCAAAGACATAATAACATTAACGTTTAATTACATTCAGTGAGAAACCAGCAAATCTAGATTGTATCAGTTGATGGTTTACAGTCAAGTTGGAACCAATACAGAAGAGGTTACTGCTAAAACATGCGGTTACAACAAGTAACAATAAATATGTGTAATAATAAACAGTTTAAATTAATGCATATCATTTATATTAAGTATATGAACAGAAAACAACATTGACAAATTATTCTACACTGACAGGGGCAGGACCATTACCTTCTTCACTTTGATCAACTTCTAATTCAACAAGGGGTGGGGTGGTGAGGCATCTAAATGAGAAGCAGGCGATGCGGCAATAAATCATTTCATGAAGAAGGTGTCCAGAGTTGTTAGAGTTTGCGACTTTCTCTGCTCACGAGGATTTCTTGGTACAGAGTAGGACATTATATAATTTTCCACCTGACCATAAAGCTCCTGTCCGTGTTAGGATCATCGTGTTCGAGATCATAAGACAGGCTTCAAGAAGTTGGAAGACTTTCTTTAATCGTTGCACTGTAAGTTGTCGGCACGGTGGTTTTTCCTGGCTGGTGCAAGTTGCTGCGTCCTCTTCTTCCAAGGCGATTCACTCCAGCGCTAACAACTCTCCCCTGCTGAGGTCTACTTTCTGAGATGTAAGCAAATTAACAAGTTCATTTTCGACAACTCCATCTAAACCGACTCTTGAGGCCATTCTGACACCATCATTAATAGCTGTGATACCATTGTTATCAATGCAAAACTTTGAAAGTCATGACAGAATTAGGGCACAGTTTTTTTCTCATACATCTTTCACGAATCGCCGAGGAATTTCACCCCATGCAGTCTTGAAAAATGAAAGTGCATCTTTAATAGTGACTGCCTTTGAAAATCCCTCAAAAAAAAAACCAAAAAAAAACTTCAAAACTGGCATTATCTTGCTCTTGCGCTCCCGTTGGCGAGCTGATAAAATACTGTAAAAATGTCTAAATATCGGGTCTCGTAACTTCGAGTTTGGCGCGTAAATAAAACAAAAATGCCTTAAAAAAATTGGTAAGCATAACTTCTAATTCGTTTAAATGAATCACGCGTAAACATAGAACTACCTGTATTTAAATTTCATATTTCTCTCTCCTTACCGCTCTGTCTCTGACTAGTTAATTGTTTTCTATATCCCTATATTTCTTTCTCTCTTACATTTCTAAAACTTCCTCTCTTATGTTTTCCCTCTGTTTCTTACACAGAGAGAGAGAGATAATGAAGATATGAAAAGACGTTGAGCTGATGGCACGTGACAGGAGGACTTGGCATGTTGTTTGTTGACGGCCTATGCTTCTTGGGGAGCTAAATAGAGCTGAGTGATGAATGAATACAGACAAGCCCATCCCTTCTAATGGTAGCTGAGTGATGAATGAATACAGACAAGCCCATCTCTTCTAATGGTAGAATGATGATGATGGTTATATTTCGGTCTCATGTAACTACGTTTACAAGGTAAAGGTAGTCCCATCGAAGATACTGTCGTAGGGGAGTGAAATGTTCGAGAGAAAACCATACCAGGGAAACATACAGTGGCCTCATCCACTCAACGTTTGATTTTAGTTTTTTTTTTTAAACAGATAAGACAAAACTGATACTACTGTAGGGTTCCCATTCGTCCCGTTTTTCCCGGGACAGTCCCGTTTTTTTTAATAAAATGTCCCGGTGTCCCGAATTTATTCCAAATGTCCCGCTTTTTAAGGGTCCTTCCTAAAAAAAAATCTTTGGGTAACAGATTTTATTCCGTGTTTTAGTAGTGTTACTTTATCAATTTCCGGTTACAGTGGACCCTCAGTTTGAATCTCGAACAAAAATTCGAAAGTCGACCAAAACAGTGTTCAGTGAGCATCTACCAAATGATTTAACTACAGGAAGGCAGAAAAGTTTCTTACTACTACTGTGAGAAATCCGTTGCAAGAATTAGAAAAAGAAGGACACATAACAGTTGAAAAGTTTCAAAGCTATGCAGTAGATTTCTATGACACCTGCATTGAATATATTCAGGAGTGGTGTACACCATTTCTTATGCCTCTTCAGTCTATGGATTGGATCAATTTGAAGGGAAAGGAGTCTGTAACTTGGAAGAACATCCAAGAAAGCTACATACTCACGAAGACAGTGTCACCAAATTTTACTGTGAATGAAGAGGACTTATTTGATGAGTTTGCATGTGTGAAAAAATATTGTGAAAGCAAATTTGATGTGTGGAGTGAACTGAAGGATCAAAGTGTCAGTGAAAAATGGTGTGAGATGTTCGCTCATTTTACAAAGCAGGATATAAATGCTGAGAACCTGAAATGCCTAGTTTTTGTTTGGCACTGCCAGGATCCAATGCAGCTGTTGAACGTGTTTTTTCATTAATAAATGGGCCTTGGACAGACGAAAAAAACAGACTTAAAATTGAGACAGTGAAAGCTTTAACCATTATAAAGACCCATTTTAAGGATTTCTCTTGTGCTGAGTTCTATGTCCAAATATCAGAAGAAAAAAAAAACTTCTTGAACAGGCCCATAAATCTGATAAATATTCTGATGAATCTGAAATATAAACTTGACTATTGTGTATTTTTTAAAGGTGCGATTTTTCTAATTAAGTATGTTTGTAATTTAGAATTCTTTTTTAAAGTGGAAGTTGTGTTAGTTAATGTGTGTATTTTTATACCAGTATCTTATTTTAAGTGCAACATATAATATATAATATATTTATTTGTGCTTTACCTTAATTTTTAACATGTCCCGTTTTTTTACAAAATGTCCCGGGTTTTTTAGGTAAAAATTTGGAAATGTCCCGGTTTTTGAACAAAACATTATGGGAACCCTATACTACTGGTAACAGTGTGTGTAAAAAAAGACCATTTAAATAATCCACATTAAAGAACAATAGTTTGTTTGTCTGGCTCTAGAAGTCAGGATTTAAATTTTTAAATATTTTAATTGGGTTGATCCTAACATGCACGCATAATTTCTAGCTTCTGAATATGTCTGTGAGGCTGGGGAAAAAAAACATATTGTAAGTTTGCGTGTTTATAACTACGTCTATTTCTCGTCATAACCGTGGCGGACTGTCTCAAGCTTCCCTCGTCGCTCTCATATAATCACATCTTCTTCTGCCATAAAGTTGGCGGTATGTCACGGTCTACTTTCCTCGCCATATACTTTGCTCTTTAAATAGGTTAGTGAAGGTCATATTTTCAATTTACTCCTCTAGTGGAACTGACACTATTGGAGGACATTTTCTGTTGTTTGATTGTCTTCCCCAAACGCGCATATATCTTTGACGTGTCTGTCTGTTGAAGAGCTGCGAACGATCATTGAAGACTTCGGGTTTTTTCCGATAGAGGGTTCTTCAATTATCGTTGCGCAGTCTTTTTGAAAGAAGTAAAATATGCGCTGGTAAGGATGACGTCAGAGTGAAAGTGTAACGTCAGAGAGAGTATGGACGTTGATCGAGCCGGTAGAAGGACAAGGTGTCCATTTTAATTGTGTGCGGATTTCATAGTATTCAGAAATTATGTATTTCCGAGGCAGGTTAGCCTCTCAGGTATCCAATGGTGGCAATGTGCTGCTTACCTTTAGGGGGTCAGCCTTTGTCTTTGGCAAGGTCTGGTATAATAAGACGAGTTTTTTTTTTTTTTTTTTTAAGTCTAAAGCAGCTTCTAAAAGTCTAGCCCAACTATATCCTTTCAGTCTGACATTCACTGGGCGGTCTGTTATCCTTTTAAATGTATCTGCCTGACGTAGTTCTCTTTAATCTCTTCTGTCATTCGAGTATTGTAGTTGTCTCACAGCGCCCGTTGTAATACCAGAAACTGGGTTTATGTCACTGGTTCAGTAATTATTCTATCAGCCTGGTGTCCTCATCTGGCTGTTCTGTCGAAGTTTGATTTTCAAGCAGGTTCCTTGACTGGGATTCCATATTCCATCGTCAGTCTAATTAACCTTTCCTGTAAGCAAAAATAATTTTCAATATTTGATAGCCTGCAGGGCATGAGGTTCCTGCAATTTTTTTTTTTTTCATCAGGGTCATTCGATATCTAGATTTTTGGAACGAAACCTGGTGTGACTGATTTTAACATGATGAGGTTGGCAGCCCCATTAAGAGAACAGTCAGCTTCGCTGGAATTTTCTGAATTATCACCACAACTATCATCATTACCACTATCATTCAACCATTTCATTGCTCCTGAAACGTTTTGCTGCAATTTTCACGTGTCGTCGAATCTTACTGTGAGCCATCTCCTCTTCTCTGCCTTGGAAATCATGTTTCTATAGTTTCCTCCTCTACCCATCTCCTTCATGTTCTCTTTGGCTTCAACTTTTGTCTTCTCTGTGACTATCAGTCAATGGTATGAACGGTTATCATATGACTTTCAGTCAACAGCATGAATGGTTACCATAATACTATCAGTCAACGGTATGAATGATTATCATATGACTATCAGTCAACGGTATTAATGGTTATCATATGACTATCAGTCTGTGACGAAACGTCTGTACGTGTTCTTTTTGTGGCTCTCTCACACCTTTAGCTACTACGGCAGTAACATTTCTTTTCTTCATTTTATCTCCAATCGCTTTTATTTGGCATAATTGTTATGCCATTTCATTCATTATTTTACTCTCTATGCTGGATCTAGTAGAGTGAAGTCTCTAACACTCCACTCCCCTACAGAAGTATCTGCTATGGGACTGTCTTTATCTTGTTTACCACTCCTCATACATATTTACGTTCCGCCAGGTAATTACACTGGTCAGCGGTAACACGCTTATCAATCGACTCAGTCGCAGGCCACCTTTGATAGGAGACGATCTTCGTTTAACACAATATGGTCTCGTACGAGGATGAATAGGTAGCCAAGATTGTCTGTCTGGAGAACGCACGATCATAGACGATATGAGAAAATAGTTTCACGGGACCATCCCTGTGTGTGATTATCACGATAATCTGTCTGGAAAGACAATATTGGCGATAGGTATCATCTGGACTTCAAATGAGTTCACAGATGGTGTTTATGAGTTTTGCACAGGATGCCACCGGAAATATTACCGCATGATTAGACAGAGGTCAAGCGTGGAATATTAAAATTAATATTCTAAAACACGTGAGGGGATATTTTAAATGAAACACCCAACCCAGTGCTTGAGAGATTTGAGTGGTTTGATTTGAGAGCCGAAATATACAATGAATTCTATTGGAACATTCGGCGGAAACACAATCTGTGGTTTGAACTGTGAATGAGAGATATAATCTAGCGAACTCAGAAACACAGAACAGACAGCTTCGCAACTTCATACGAGCAACTCCCAAAAAGCTAGAAAGAGAAGGATTGTACCTAGAATTCCATTATTAACAGTGACAGATCGAGTATTGAGCAACTTCGACTTTTACAAGTAAACCCGCATTTTAATACAAGACTGTAAACGTAAAAGGACCAGGAATTCATGTACCAAGACTGGAACCTAGGAATTTGATCACAAGTCATAGAGGAATTAAACAAACGTTTTCCCAGGCACAGTGATTTCGCAGAAAACCCGCCAGCAGAGGAATTAACTCAAATTTCAAGACGAAAGTGATTTCGAAGCAAAAAATACAGAGCTGTGTCCAGTCTAAATCTGTGCAAGGAGATTGTGTATTCTCAAAATATTGGGGTAAGTGTAAACAATTTATTTACAAATGTGAAATTTGACATGTTTCTTGCTTAGTGGTTATAATGAGGCTGGCAACCTCAACATATGAAAAGAGAATATCCATGAACAACTACAGCAAGTGCTGGTGATTGTTTCTTGCTAGTCTTGCGGGAAAACCCGACAGCAGAGGTGACCCCAGACTCCGATTGGAGCAGTGGTAAGTGATGATTACATCACATGTGCCTCAAGTGTAGCATATTATTTTGTGAGATATATGTAACTTGTTAATGTTAGTTCAGGCACAAATCATTATTCGCGCTGTCCAGACACAATTTCCCAGTTAATCCTCAGAGGAATAGTGGTGATTTCTATTCATCTTTCCTGAGTTACACTATGTATACTCAAGAATTTAATTCTTCTGAGAGATTAACATTGGTGGGTGGACAACGAGAAGATGCGCCTGTTAAGCTTCCAACTCAGTGTACTTAGCAGGGGCATTTTGTTCTTTCTATGTTGTCCAAACGTTCGTGGAACGAAGCTAGTTGTGAGTGAAATGCAGGGAATCAACACCAACCGGCTAAATCGGACAAGTTGTGTGAAGAAGTGCCCTCGTCACCAAGCAGTGATGAAAAGAACAGCTGCAGGACTCACTTAAAAGTTAAGTGCTTATAAAAAGGCACCAGCAAAAAGGACATAATTTTTCTGAACTATATCCTCACCCTAAATCTCTGTGAAGAAAAAATTTGATTCCAATATAAAAGTCACCAGTAGATTATTTATTTTAAACTATTAATACTAATTGATTATTAAATTTGTTACCTGTTGTTTTAAAACTAAACAATAATAGTCGATTCAGTTTATTATATGTATGAAAGCAAACGAATGAGCCAGAACTATATATATATATATATATATATATATATATATATATATATATATATATATATATATATATATATATATATATATATATATATATATATATATATATATATATATATATATATATACACATATATACATATATTTACCTCTAAACAGAGCTATACCATTATAAGAGGAATTCGCTGAATTAACTCAGCTCGGGGCTTGAACGGGCTTAAAACTATTGCTTAAATCCTTCACAAAAGACGACGGACAGATATAAGTTAACCATTGCTCAGCCCTATGCCGCATGGTTCTTGACCTGAATTATCTTGTGAACACTCCCTTCGGATAGAAACGCCACTACACTTCTATCTACATCTCTGCCAAGAGTAATCTTCCGCGCAGGTAGATACCTTGGAAGCTAATATTATATACTCTTGAGTTTTGGTCACTGTTGGACCACGACTGCAAAGCAGGGGAGGCAATCCGTGACACAGTCAACGGTATGAATGGTTATCATATGACTATCAGTCAACAGCATGAATGGTTACCATATGACTATCCGTCAACAGCATGAATGGTTATCATAGTCTCCGTTTCTTTTCGCTCCTTATATAGCATGTATGCACCATTACAGATGGCTCCCTTTGAGGAACAATGCGTCATAGCATATGCTCTTGCAACTATGCTTTCTGTAGGAAGTTGTTGGTCATGATGAGATTGCCTGTTGTGGTAAAGTGGGATGTTATAAATATTTATAGAGGACTTAATGTACTGACTGAGATCAGCTGTGAAGGTATCTGTATCTAATAAGTGTGGTGTATTACAGATGACCTTACTTGCTACCACATTTATACCTCAGTCAGAATTATTCTGGAATATTGTGATGACTACGTTAAATGTCTAGGGTTATGAAAATGATGAAGTGTAAGTCACAACAACAACAGACAGATAAACAATTTAATTTATTCCACAACACTTTACAACACTGTGACACTCACACACATATAACACTCTATAAGACTATCTTAAATGAGTCAAGTGTTTAAGTTTAAAAATATATGTATTAATTCTTTCAATAATGGGTATCCTGATTCAACTACACAGTGAACCAGGAATCACAATCAAATGTAATTACAAGTATTATGTACACAGTTTATATATATGAACTTTGTATTGACATAGTTATTATTATTATTCTATGTGTGTAATTGGTGAAGTAGTAATATGAGGTAATACTGGTTTTGTTCAAGCTTGGTTTTTGTTTTTCATCATGACTTCAAGTGTTTGATTATCTTGGAAATAGTATTGGGAAAAGTTCACAGTTCCTGTCATTTGAACCAATTAATTGTCCCTATGTGGTTACTAAAATGTCAATTTTTGAGGGGGCACATAATGTTGAGCTACTCTGGCCACAGAAGCTTATCTTTCGTGATGGCGGCAGGAAAAGACTCCTCTGCTTGATTGCTTCACTGTGTTCTGGAGACACCTCACTGGTCGCTATCTGGACCAAGGAGTATGCTGTCAGCCTCTGGATTCAGCAAAACTCAGACCAGGTGCTGCTTCAATAACTAGGACCACAGTCCCTGAAACAAGAATTTTGTACCCCCTACTTCAGATCTAATTTATAATCTATTTCCACACTGAACACAGTGAGTTCAGAGCGATAGGCCAACTGCTAGCTTCATCTGAAACAATTTACACCAGTATTCTCCTCCTAAATGGTTACTACGCCTCTGCAATTCCAGCATTAGTTCTTTCTAGTCAATAAGATAGGTGTCAGTGTACTGTTTGGCAATTCCATGCAGTTTTACTTTTCTCCGACACGTCCTGTTCAGGTTGGAGCAATATTTAGGCCTTGTCTCATGTTTGCTACTGAACCACACACATATACAGACATAAATTATCAATTTACATTCAATTTTCATTAAAAAGATATCAAATATTTCAAGCTTACCACAATTCATGGAAATAATAAACAAATACGTTGACTGGCGATGAATATGGCACAAAATCCGATCTGCCGCTGTCCCAGACTTTTATTTAGCGAAATATGATCTGGCTCTCAACGCACTGTTTCTTAGTAAGTTTATTTTAAAATGTGGCACTGACCTGACGCTCCTAATTGACTATATTGGCGGGTCTAACCAATCGGGCCATGTTTACACAGCTTTTCAAAAAAGTACCCTTACTACCGTTTCCCCTAACAACAAAGAATTAGTATTTGTAGTCCGACTAATCGTGTTTAGCCTTACATTTACTTCTATCCAATCAAATAGGATTTTACATGGTGGCCCATTTCTCGTAAAATAGTGGTTTCAAAACATGCCACTGTGCGATTATTATTTGGTGTTGTCTGACACCCTCACTATTTTCTTTTGGCTATAATTTGTTAATTCCTAGACTATTTCATTCATTCATAACCCTCCACTCCCAAAGGAGCATAGGCCTTCAACAAACACATGCCAAGTCCTCCTGTCACGTGCCATCATGTCAAGTTCTTTCCATGTTCTCCTTATCATTTTCACCTCTGTTTCCAACTCTCTTCTCCATGTACTTCTTGGTCTTCCTCTGCCTCTCTTGCCCTGGGGGTTCCAGAACAAGGACTGCCTTGTAATGCTATCAACAGGTTTCCTCAGTGTGTGTCCTATCCATCGCCATCGCCATAGACTATTTGCGTAACACTTAACATATTCTTTGTCGGCAAGTCCTAAGGAACCCAACTATATAAATTTTATGGGGCTAAGGGGCTGCGTTCAAAATATGTATTTTCTTCTAGGATAGTCGTGCTGTTACCACCTCCTCACTTCCAAACTTTTAGGGTGTCTGCTGTACTGTCAGGCTTTCAAACGTAAACCAGTATAATGTCATGTTTCCTAATAAGCGTTTTTCAGGTTTTTAAACCTAACTCTCGTAGTTGTAGTGTTTTTTATCACGGTCTATTTGAAAAAAGTTAGTGCCTCTGGCCTTTCGCGTGGGGAGGGTGGCATTAATTGTATATCGTGAGACGCGTGTTAGGGTTGCATGCGTTCCTGCTTTCAGCCCTCCCTCTCTCTATTCTAAGTTCATCTGTCTTTTCATCACGCCGTGTATAAAATGAAATTAATGGAAGTATTAATTTAGGTCATTACGCAGTGTGCCTAGCTCAAGGTTTTCTTAGAAATACAGTACACGTTTTATTGTAGAAAGCGTGTAGTGATGCAGTAGGCTTTACTATCAACGTGAAACGTTACAATTTGCAGACGAAGTAGAAAACAAGGGGGATTTTTGTACGCCATTGTGACAGCACTGTACTTTTACCATTTCTCTTTCCTTTTATTGAATTTATGTGTTAGGCTTTACATTTACCTTTTAATTTATATATGTGGATTTAGAATGTTTCACGACAAATTCTCCCCTCTTAAAACAGACGTTATATGTCAGTCTATAATTCTATATACACATAGAGAAATTTATTATTATTTCTGGGGCTTACGGTGATTCTCATCACACGGATGGCGGCTTAAAAAATCCGCTCCCAGATTTGTCTTACCAGATATATACTCTATGCTAAACTCAAATGGCTGCATCAGTAATGACCATCTGAGCAACCTAGAATTTTCATGCCTAGCCTGCGCTAGAAACGACAAGGGTTTGTGATCCGTCTGCAACTTAAATGCCTTCCCATACAGATAAATATTGAATTTCTTTATCGTTCATATTACTGCAAGACATTCTTTTTCGCTAGTTGAGTAATTGGTTTCAGCTTTATTCAACTTTCTGCTAGCATATGCCACTGGGCTTAATTCCCCATCCAATGCATCTGATTTCTGTAGCAGAGTCGCACCTAACCCAATATTACTGGCATCCGTCCTTACAATGAATTCTTGACTTAAGTCAGGTAATTTCAAAATAGGTTTGCTTGTAAGCTTTTCCTTCAATTCCTAATAAGCCAATTCACATTGTGGTGTCCATGTAATTCGATCTGGATTTCCTTTACGTGTCAAATCAGTTAACGGTGCACATATGGAATTAAAGTTTTTGATATACTTTTGGTAGAAACCACATAATAAGACAAAAAATCTCACGTCTTTCTTGGTTTGTGGTCTTGGGGCTTTCTTTAGTTTCTCTAAATTCTTGGGGTCAGGGGTCATGTTTCCCTGATGGACTGTGTGTCCCAAGAATTCTAATTCTTTACATCCAACGCAACATTTGGTTGGACGGGCTGTTAAATTCGCTTCTCTAAGTCGATTATACAGCATGTTCAGAGAGTCAATGTGTTCCTCAAATGTTTCTGTTGCTATAAGGATATCATCCATGAAATTTGTAATGCATGGATTATTCAGAGGGTCCAATAATTTTCTCATCATTCTAGAGAAGACACTAGGCGCATTCTTCAATCCAAATGGCAATCTGTTAAACTCATAGTGTCCCTCTGAGGTACTAAACGCTAGGTATGGTCTAACCTCAGGCTTTACTGGAATCTGATAGTATCCTTTACTCAGATCCACTTTTGAGAAATATTTAGCTTTATTTAGCCTGGCAAACAACTGATTTGTATCCGGCAATGGATCCACCTGTCCTTCTGTAATAGCATTCAGTCTCCTGTAATCTGTACAGAGTCTATGTTCTCCAGAGGGTTTCCTTAAGAGTACAACACTGGAACTATACGAAGATTCACTGTGTGAAATAATTCCTTCCTTCAACAAATAGTCTATCTCTTCCTTCAAAGCTTTCTCCTTAGCAAAAGGAATCGAATAGGGTTTCATACAGACAGGTGTGGGGTCTATCAGTTTCATATCATATTCCAATAAGTTTGTATGCCCCAGTCGGTCCGTTAACACCTCTGTATGATTATCTAGAACCTGTTGCACTCTCTCTTTCTGAGTTTTCGTTAAATGTGTACTGATTTTCACCTGTGCCGCTGTCTCACAGGGATGTAATGGATATTCAAATGATGAAAGTGGTTCCTTTTTCATCTCCATTGCAATGGACAAGGTCAACAAGTGTGTCTCTTCCTGATTTTCTCTTTCCAAATATTTCTTCAGGAGATTCACATGATAGATTTTTTCTTTCCCCTTCTTATCTATCTTATAATTTGTTCTAGACACCTTCTCTAGAACTGTATATGGACCTTGCCATCCAATTTGTAACTTATTTTGACTACCGGGTAGAAGAAGCAGTACCTTCTCTCCCACAGCCAAATCTCTGTCTTTAGCCTTCCTGTTGAAATAGGCAGCATGTTTCTTCCTGGCTTGTCTCAAATTTTCATTGGCAAGTTTCCAGCCAGTTTTTAAACGAGTGGTCAGCTCATTCACATATTGGTATGAGGATGTAATATTTTCCTCTGCCTTTTCATCAGTCCACGTTCTTAACAGCGCTACATATGGACCTTTAATTTTGTGGACCTCTTTGTCCATGCACCGGTATGGTCTCTTCCACTCGAAGCGCTATAGTGATGATTTTTCTTCCCAGAATTATCATGCACAAAACGACCGCTACCAATTCTTCTCTTGGGGCTTTCTCCCCACTTAGAATTCTTGATGAGAGATTTCCTCTCTACATCTTCTTCCTCCAGTTTGTTTAAGTCCGATTGAGGGATTTTCGGCTTATCCTGGGTTAAGACATCTTTTTGCACTCTCTGCATAGTGGCCATTGTAAAACAGTTAATTGAAGCTTGTCCGTGAAAAGGGGCTTCCCATTCCATTTGGTCCACTTTATCAAATTTATATTTCTTTCTATTGTCAGGCCTACGTTTGCCCCGTGGCGTGTGGAGGTCCTGATCAATGTTCCCACTTGTGGGTGTTCCCTCATGTGCTATGCTACACCTTTCTGCAAAATTCTCAATGTCCCACCTTGCCTTGGGCCAATAATAATTGTGAGCCACCTTTTGGATGATGGTACCAATTTTCTCATGGTCCCCATCTTGTTTCACATGTAGGCTCCTTATTAATTCTGCCCTATATCTCTTTGGAAGAACCAACTGTCCGTGACCATTGGATCTAGTTCCGGCCTTCCTGTAAATCAACTTGTTTTTCATGTAAAAATCTCCCTTGCCTGGAGTTGTATGACAAGTTGACAATTTTCTAAAACAAGGCTTGAGGGTTTTATCCCCAGCCTGTGCCTTCCTCATCTCATCTGGAGTGGTATCTATCAGGATATCCTCCTCCTTTCTTGAGGTCGACCTGACCTGAAGGGTGGCCATATACACAGGTTTCCTTCTACAACGGTCAGTATCATGATTGTCCATCTGACAATTCTTACACCACCTCCTTCCTTGGTTGAAAGATTTTCTTTCATCATATTTCCTTTCATCGAATTGTGGGGTTTTATTTTTATTGTCGTACCGTGGCCTATCAAACTGGTGCTTACCTATGTTTTGATCTCTAGGATCAAATTTATTAAAGTTCTGTGGTGCCCTAAAATTATCTACCTGTTTCTTCTTATTACCTGATACCTCTGCCTGAGCTGCTTGATACCTTTCTGCAACATTTAGTAACTCACCCAGCCTCTCTGCACCTTGTTCCATGAGAAACTTTCTCAGGTCTGGAGCCATGGACTCTCTTAATTGTTCTATAAGGACCATTTCCTTAAGATCTTGGGTTTTCCCCAGAGAAGTCCATTTCTCCAAGTATGTCTCTAACCGTGCAGAGAACTGGTGATAGGTTTCACCTGACAGTAGTTTAGCATTCCTAAATTTTTTCCTATAAAATTCTGCGTTCTTTTCATATCTTAACAAAAGAGCCTGCTTTAGCATGTCATAATTTTCTTGATCATTTCTGCTCATTTTGGCAAAAACTTCATAAGCTGCCCCACGAAGCTCTTGAGATAACTTTAAGCCCCACCTTTCTCTTTCTAACCCATACGTGGTAGCTAATAGTTCATATCTATTTAGATAGCTCTCAATATCATCTTCTTTCTCAACAAAATGATCTAAATGAAAGTTCATAGCTGAGGTTGAGGCTCCCTGACTAGCAATAGCATCGGAGGTAAAGGGACTGGCACCATTTTCAGGAGCATGGCCTTGAAACTCAAACTCCCTTAGTCGTAACTCATGTTCCCTTTGTAATCTCTTCTCCTCCTTTTCTGCTTCCCTCTCTGCAGCCAATCTTCTGTCTTCCCTTTCTGCCTTTTGTTCTTCCAACTGGAGCCTCTTTATTTCCGCCTCACGATCTGCCTCCAATGCTCTAGCCTCTTTGTCAACCTCAATCTGCAGCCTCTTAGCCTCAGCCTCAATCTGCAACCTCTTAATTTCTTTTTCAGCCTCTATTCTCTTATCTTCGGCAATCTTTCAGATTCTAATTTTTTTTCGGCCTCTTTTTCTAATCTTCTTTCTTCACGTTCAATATATTTGTCACATTCAGCAGTGAAATAGGCAATCATAATTTGCCCGTCCATTCCTAACTCTTTAGCAGTCTGCACAGCAGCAGATCGAAATTTGGCCAGGTCCGCCATTTTCTAACAGGTAAATTTATATAATGTCTAACTAAACACTACAATCTCTAACTAAATATCCAATGACAACCACAGGCACTGAGAGCTCAACGTTATTTATTTTCACCCAAGGATACCTTTTTAATTTTTATTATTCCCTGAAGTGAATTACCCCCAATATTTATAATAGGGAAAGATTCAAAATCCCGGACAGGACCCCAATATATGTGGTAAAGTGGGATGTTATAAATATTTATAGGGGACTTAATGTACTGACTGAGATCAGCTGTGAAGGTATCTGTATCTAATAAGTGTGGTGACGAAAAGATCAGAGAAGAACAAGCGGGTTTCAGGCCGAAACGATCATGTATTGATCAAATATTCACACTAAGAACAATTATAGAAGAATCAGTGGAAAGGCAATCGCCACTTATTATCACCTTCGTCGATTTTCAAAAAGCCTTTGATAGTCTACACCGCCCATCATTGTGGAAGATACTTACAATCTATGGTTTTCCAACAAAATATGTGAATATAATCAAAGCGCTATATGACAATGCAAGATGTTGTGTTAGAACAAATAAAGGGAATACAGAATGGTTTACAGTAGAAACAGGGGTGAAACAAGGCTGTATTATGTCACCACTACTTTTTGGAATAGCTATTGATTGGGTTATGAGAAACTATACCCAAAATGAACAATTGGGTATAAAATGGACAAATGGAAAATTCCTGGGGGACCTGGATTTCGCAGATGATGTAGCATTCTTAAGTTCAACACCAAGACAATCCCAAGAAGCAATAAATAATTTGTGTCATCTCTCGGTTAAAATAGGTCTCCAAATAAATGCCTCTAAAACTAAAGCTATGAACTTTTCTAACGAGACCTTTGATATCATCTTGAACGGGGAAAAACTACAGAAAGTTGAAAGTTTCAATTATTTAGGCAGTAAAATGACTCAGGATGGTGACACAACAAGAGAAATCCATACTAGAATTGCTTTGGCAGCTAGCGCCTTCAATAGATTATCTAACATTTGGAAATTACGATCATTGAATATACATACCAAGCTTCGTCTGTTTAATTCAAATGTTATCTCAGTGTTAACATACGGCTGTGAGAGTTGGAAAATAACAAAATCATTGGAGAACAAGCTGAATACATTCGAGAACAAATGTCTTAGAAAACTCATGAACATCAGTTGGAAAGAATTCAAGACTAATCGACAAATAAGAGAAGACTCTAGGCAGAAATATGTCTCCGACTATATAAGGAAAAGACGATGGTCATATATCGGTCATGTCCTACGAATGCAAAACAACAGAATACCACTACAGGCGCTCACTTGGGTTCCTGAGGGTAAGCGGAAAAAAGGAAGACCAAAAGAAACACTCACAAGAACAATAATAAGAGAAGGAAGAACGTTGGGCCTAAATAATGTGCAAGAGCTAAGAGGAGTGGCGTCACAACGAACAACCTGGAGAGCACTGGTTTCTGCCTTATGCGCCGTGTTTGGCGCTTAAAGAATTTATTATTATTATTATTACAGATGACCTTACTTGCTACCACATTTATACCTCAGTCAGAATTATTCTGGAATATTGTGATGACTACGTTAAATGTCTAGGGTTATGAAAATGATGAAGTGTAAGTCACAACAACAACAGACAGATAAACAATTTAATTTATTCCACAACACTTTACAACACTGTGACACTCACACACATATAACACTCTATAAGACTATCTTAAATGAGTCAAGTGTTTAAGTTTAAAAATATATGTATTAATTCTTTCAATAATGGGTATCCTGATTCAACTACACAGTGAACCAGGAATCACAATCAAATGTAATTACAAGTATTATGTACACAGTTTATATATATGAACTTTGTATTGACATAGTTATTATTATTATTCTATGTGTGTAATTGGTGAAGTAGTAATATGAGGTAATACTGGTTTTGTTCAAGCTTGGTTTTTGTTTTTCATCATGACTTCAAGTGTTTGATTATCTTGGAAATAGTATTGGGAAAAGTTCACAGTTCCTGTCATTTGAACCAATTAATTGTCCCTATGTGGTTACTAAAATGTCAATTTTTGAGGGGGCACATAATGTTGAGCTACTCTGGCCACAGAAGCTTATCTTTCGTGATGGCGGCAGGAAAAGACTCCTCTGCTTGATTGCTTCACTGTGTTCTGGAGACACCTCACTGGTCGCTATCTGGACCAAGGAGTATGCTGTCAGCCTCTGGATTCAGCAAAACTCAGACCAGGTGCTGCTTCAATAACTAGGACCACAGTCCCTGAAACAAGAAGGTTGTACCTCCTACTTCAGATCTAATTTATAATCTATTTCCACACTGACCACATTACATAACAAACACTGAGTTCAGAGCGATAGGCCAACTGCTAGCTTCATCTGAAACAATTTACACCAGTATTCTCCTCCTAAATGGTTACTACGTCTCTGCAATTCCAGCATTAGTTCTTTCTAGTCAATAAGATAGGTGTCAGTGTACTGTTTGGCAATTCCATGCAGTTTTACTTTTCTCCGACACGTCCTGTTCAGGTTGGAGCAATATTTAGGCCTTGCCTCATGTTTGCTACTGAACCACACACATATACAGACATAAATTATCAATTTACATTCAATTTTCATTAAAAAGATATCAAATATTTCAAGCTTACCACAATTCATGGAAATAATAAACAAATACGTTGACTGGCGATGAATATGGCACAAAATCCGATCTGCCGCTGTCCCAGACTTTTATTTAGCAAAATATGATCTGGCTCTCAACGCACTGTTTCTTAGTAAGTTTATTTTAAAATGTGGCACTGACCTGACGCTCCTAATTGACTATATTGGCGGGTCTAACCAATCGGGCCATGTTTACACAGCTTTTCAAAAAAAGTACCCTTACTACCGTTTCCCCTAACAACAAAGAATTAGTATTTGTAGTCCGACTAATCGTGTTTAGCCTTACATTTACTTCTATCCAATCAAATAGGATTTTACATGGTGGCCCATTTCCCGTAAAATAGTGGTTTCAAAACATGCCACTGTGCGATTATTATTTGGTGTTGTCTGACACCCTCACTATTTTCTTTTGGCTATAATTTGTTAATTCCTAGACTATTTGCGTAACACTTAACATATTCTTTGTCAGCAAGTCCTAAGGAACCCAACTATATAAATTTTATGGGGCTAAGGGGCTGCGTTCAAAATATGTATTTTCTTCTAGGATAGTCGTGCTGTTACCACTCCTCACTTCCAAACTTTTAGGGTGTCTGCTGTACTGTCAGGCTTTCAAACGTAAACCAGTATAATGTCATGTTTCCTAATAAGCGTTTTTCTGGTTTTTAAACCTAACTCTCGTAGTTGTAGTGTTTTTTATCACGGTCTATTTGAAAAAAAGTTAGTGCCTCTGGCCTTTCGCGCGGGGAGGGTGGCATTAATTGTATATCGCGAGACGCGTGTTAGGGTTGCATGCGTTCCTGCTTTCAGCCCTCCCTCTCTCTATCCTAAGTTCATCTGTCTTTTCATCACGCCATGTATAAAATGAAATTAATGGAAGTATTAATTTAGGTCATTACGCAGTGTGCCTAGCTCAAGGTTTTCTTAGAAATACAGTACACGTTTTATTGTAGAAAGCGTGTAGTGATGCAGTAGGCTTTACTATCAACGTGAAACGTTACAATTTGCAGACGAAGTAGAAAACAAGGGGGATTTTTGTACGCCATTGTGACAGCACTGTACTTTTACCATTTCTCTTTCCTTTTATTGAATTTATGTGTTAGGCTTTACATTTACCTTTTAATTTTTATATGTGGATTTAGAATGTTTCACGACACCTGTCCCATGTAAAACCTTATATTAGTCGCTTCGTACAACATACCTGACGGAGCAGGAGACCAGTTCTGTAGATCACTACTGGAATCTAAATTCACATGTATTGTGTATGGTGAATGATCCAGTTATTTTGATGTCCCTATAAAAGTTCTTCATCGACATGTTATATTTATAGCTATACAGGATAGGTTTATATTTTTTCTTTTTTTTCATATACGAGTATTATATTTTAATCACCGGCAAATAACTTGTTGTAGCAGTTTTTGAAATCGTATTCGGGCTTAATTCTTCGCGAGAAATTCAGTAGGATTTCTCTTGTTGCAGCAAAAAGGTAAAGGTAGTCCTATAGCAGAAACTGCTGTAACGGTTTCCTTTCTAGCTACCTTTGCCTTCCCTAACTCAAGAGCACAGTCAGGTATCCATTTACAGCTGAGTAGACTGGAGCTAACGTGTCGATCCGGGTTTTTTATTTCAGTGCCGCGAATGTAAAGCGCTCTATCTAACAGGCTTAGCCAATCTCATTGGGGTAAGACTTGCTATTAGCCGACATCCAATTTAATGAACACGAGCAATGTCGCAGAGAGATTTATGATTAATAAATTTTCTATATTCTTTTCTTTTCTACCCGTGTCCTCTACTTTATTATCGCTCTTTTATCCTTTTCCTGTTTTTCGCATTCGTTCGTTTGCGACAAATATTACTTTCCCATTCAAACTTTCGCCTGTTTCTTTTCTCATTTAGAGAGCAGACATTTGTCTACATTGTCCATGACACGAGCGCTTCTATGGCTAAGTTTCTCGGCGTGAGGTGTGAGGAGGCGCCAATCTGCATAGCTCAGAAATGAGACATGTCGCAGTAGGTGTGAAGACGCACTTTTGGCAGTTATGGACAGCGTCTAAGTTAATGGGAAGTGTTAAGAGAGAGAGAGGGAGAGAGAGAGAGAGAGAGAGAGAGAGACCGGCGCTATTTCGGGTTTTCGTAATAGCGTGGGATCCTTTGTCCGTTTTCATATATCTACCCGAGTAGCTTAGACTATTCATTCAGTTCTCCAAATTTTGCAGTAGACAGGTTGCTCGTGCTAAGGAAATAAGCTTGCATAGCGAAGTTCTTAGTTTGACTCGACATTTTGCCGAGCTTCTAGACTAACTATATGAGTGAATAAATTCTAAGTTTGTGCGATCGCCTGTAGTTCTGTCTGGAGGTAAATATATTATATATCTAGTAGTGTTGAGTGATTCAGTGATAATCGCTTATTTCATTTCACTAGCTAGATTTCTGTGCAGAAGAAATTAAATTTATAAGTCTGTTATATTCTATAGTTGACGTGTTTCAGTGGAAAGCAGAATAAATTATAATTTATAGCTTAAACTCATGCAGCTATAAATAAATTTTAATTTAATTGCTAGTAATTAGTCGAGAATATTTTAAACTAACTTATAACTGCACTGATTCATCATTGAGTATTGACGAAATACGTAGGTATTTCTAATTCATGATGATTGATTTTATGAATATAACTTATTTCACGAGGAGATTTAAACGATAAGTCAAGCTCTCCGCTTGCAGTTTATAATGTAAGTTATCACCGAAATATATAGTATGTATAAGTATTTTATATGTTGTTTTCTTTATTCAGTGAAACTGGGGTAGCCCAACTTTACCAACGGTTTTAGTACTGAGGAGCATCTGTGAAGAACAAAAACATTTTTTTTCTTAAAGACTTGGGTATATAAAGTAAAACCTTGTCTGGCATTGCGCTGGCATCCAGAACGACAGAGTACCCATTACATGAACTTTAAAATTAAATGAAGTAACGGGCCCGTCGAGCCAGATTTAATTCTTCCTGAGAAAAAACCTCAAGTACATTTTCAGCCTTTGTGGCAAGTAAAATATTACTATCAGTAACATTCCGACGGAGTTCTGACTAGTTGTGGTGTGACCAAATAAAGTCCTATACTGCGAGAAGGCACCGACCTGACATTCCTTGTTACTAGAAATCTGGGGAGCCGCGCTAGCGTAGTGGTTACAACACCGCTCTGGCGACCGGGTGATACAGGATCAAACCCGGGCGACGGCATTTGAGGATTTTTCGTCGACCGGGATTTGGACTGGATTAACTCGAGACCTGGCGAGGACATTTGAAGGAGTGTCGTCGACCAGGGACTGGCGGCTCCTGAGCCGACCCAGCTGCAATGGGTACCTCCGAAATCGGCGAGTATTTGCCTGAATGGCGAGGGACACCTGTCTCTGTACAAGAAATAAAGGGATACTCACGTAAAATCAATGTCAGGTTAGACATAAATAATAACCTGAGGTTTCGCCTCGAGTATTAGCGGGCGTACGAAAAAAAAAAAAAAAAAAAAAAAAAAAAAAAAACTAGAAATCTAAGCTATTGACACTTTGCTCGCTGTTAACGTTCGTGCATGGACAATTTTAATGTGACAGAAACAGATATCCTCAAATAAGAATAATCAAGGAAACGTTCCCTGAAGTAGTGGATTCAACCTATCTTTGCGGGACTGGTGTTCCCTTGGCCAAGACTACCCTGGAGATTCTGTATGTACATGTCCTAAAAATTGTTTTCCAGAAGCTGCTACCAAAGCTGTAAGTACGAATGCAAGCTAGTGATCACGGCTGACTGAATAGAGTGAATGCAGGACGGAGTGATTCCTTTATTGTTGTATTTTGGCACCTATTTTGCTGTCTTAAATTTCTTTATGCAAGTTTTTTTTTGTTGCTAACAATATTTTCCTTAGGATAGATCAGAGGATCAAAGTCTGTTCATACCTTTAAAGGGAAATCTTAGACTATAGCATATGTATCCGTGACTCTTTGGGGCTATCACTTTTCTTCTAACAGGACTGTGGGCTATACATCGAGGGAAAAGATCATACCTCTGGGTCTATCATTCTTGTAGCAATTCATTGACTTTATGACTATTTGTATATGCTTGATGTAATTTTTATGTGTTGTGATGGAATTTTCCGATGATAATTAAAAATTCACTTAAACTGTGGGCTATACATCGAGGGAAAAGATCATACCTCTGGGTCTATCATTCTTGTAGCAATTCATTGACTTTATGACTATTTGTATATGCTTGATCAGCGTGTCGATCAGCTCGTTCCAAAATATGTATATAATCATTTTTATAGTTTTTCCACGTATGTGCGTCTAACTGTCGTCACTTGTGTGTGTGTATGTGAGTGGTATATATATATATATATATATATATATATATATTAATATATATCATAATAGACTGTCCGACTCCTCTAAATCTGTTGTAGAAGATAGGCTGAAGAAGAGAAGATTCTCGATTTCAGGGACAGCCTCTATTAATTCTACCATCTCACTCGTGAAAAATCTATTTCTATTATCATCTCTCACTGAACTATCCCCTATTCTATATCTATTCAGAAGGGACCAACCCAAGTCTTAATTCCCCTATCAAAAATCTACGTCACGCAACAATATCAGAAGTTCAAGTTAAAAGTATGACCTCCGAGAGCATGATTATACTATGATGCAATCTGATATTTTATGAAAGTATATATCTATGAGATAAGTAGAGATCGTTGTAACAGCAATGAAAAACTTGTGACACAAGAGATAGAAACCAACATCAGACTGAGAAGGAACTGGGCAGATTAACCATTCCGCATGGAAAAACGATATAACGTAGAACAAGTTTGACATACGGCACTGCATTCCAGAAATCGTCAAAGTAGACAGACCAAACAAAGCCAGATAAACTCTCTTCTTTGTTTGTCACGTATAACTACTTCTAATTCTCTCTTAATGTTGGCGTTATATCTCAGGTATTCTTTTTCATCGCTCTCACAAATGCGCATATATTTCTCTAAGGCTGCTCTCGTCATTAAACAGTTTCAAATGGAAGCAACGTAAATAAAAGATAATACCAAGTGGATGTTTAGGAAGAGACATGTGCTCCACGCCAGTTGACGTGGCACTTAATTATGATTTTGAGGATAGTGGTGGGTTTGACGATATGCCTGTGACATGCAATATCCTAGAATGATGCAAACTGTAAAGAAAAAAAAAAGGGGGGAGGAGCTGCATACACATTCGGTATTAAGTATGGACATCGTTAGTACCAATCAAGGCAACCATAAGTTCCTTCAAGATCATTAATATGAAACTAATGAAAACCTTGAGCTGACTACTGACGAACATCTGCTCCAGTCCTGCCCAACTTACAGCAGTGAATGGAGTGGCACATGGCAACAACTCACTTCGCTCAAAGAAAAACTGTTTGGAGATGTCGGGAACCTTGAGCTGACTACTGCCTTTATTAGAGTCATTAATGTAGAAGTCTGAGAGCGAACGAGATGTCAGGAACCTTGAGCTGACTACCGCCTTTATTAGAGTCATAAATGTAGAGGTCTGAGAGCGAACGAGATGTCAGGAACCTTGAGGTGACTACTGCCTTTATTAGAGTCATTAATGTAGAAGTCTGAGAGCGAACGAAGAAGAAGAAAGAAACTGATAGAAAGACCCAGACAAGCACTGGTGGAACTTGAGGTGGGGAGAAGACGCTGGAGTTAGATAGGACACACATTAAGACAAGCAGCTGATAGCTTACAAGGCTGTTGCTGTTCTGGAATTGCCTGGGTAAAAGAAATAGAGGAAGAAAACACACATACAAAAATCACTCACACGAAGAACAGTACTAGAGACAGACGTGAAAGAGATACAGTAGACATGGACAAACTTTGAATAAACAGCACATGGTAGGGCGGTTTGTCGTGTTGTTTGTTGAGTACCTGTGTCGCGGGAAGCTTTAAGATACTGACTGATTGACTGATGCGCTGCTTATCATGGAAGACTTGTAGAAATATGGGGAAAACGAACTCCACTGAAACAATGACAAAATAAACATAATAACAGAAATTTGCGATGGCGTAACAAGATGACATTAAAAAGGTAGGTAGTTGTGGGTGTAAGTGATCGTTGACGTCACTGAACCTGATACACCAAGGCCGTATGCAGAACGAGTTATTTGTGTCAAAGTTTAACTCATTCTGTTCTAGGCCATTTTTTTCTTTTTGTTTTAACCCACATACAAGAAATGCTGTAAAGTTTGAAAACACTTAGTATTCATTTACATTTATGAGAAAACATATTATAATAATATTAAAAAGAATAAAGTACCATAGCAGTTACTGACATAGGGGAGTAAAGACTTCACTATACTAGGTCCAGCATCGAGAGATGGGGTAACTATTTCCCTTCCTCGTTGGTTTTTCCTTCCCGAACCAAAGACCAAAGTCATGTACCCATTTACAACTGGGTAAACTGGAGCTTGTCCAAGCTGTGAATCGAACCCGGGACCTTTGTCGCAAGAGACTAGCGCTCAAACCGCTGTCATTCGAACGCACAATAATAACTGACTTATTATTTCGAAGTCAATAATATACAATTTAGTTGTAAATTCGCTGAAAAGTGTTGTTAAGTGCTGGATGGAAATCTTATATGTTACACATAAGTTTGTTTCGTAACGTGTATAGTGCAGACGTGAGGACATCTGGCTTTAACCAAATCAGCGTTACTGGCGGTTCCTCGGTGAATAATGTAGGCCTACCATATCATGACCACGCCAAACGACACCTACGTTAAAAGAAAAGTCAGTAATATGATATGATTTATATCAAGAGAGCGTTCGACTGACAGAATGGTTACACCAAAGGCGCCGTTCGATTCACGGTACCGACATGATCCAGCTGTAAATGGGTACCTGACTCTGCTCTTTGAGTTAGGGAGGAAAAGGCAGCTGGAAAGGCTAATGGTCACCCCACCTCTCGATGCTGGACCTAGTATGGTGAAGTCTCTAACACCACTTCCCTATGGCAGTATCTGCTATAAGACTACCTTTACATTTATATGAGGAATCGGCAACTGGTCGATTGCGATTTACCGATAGATCTTTGATAGATCTGTAGGAGACGGGGGGAGCGAGAAGAACTTTTAAGTTGGGGAAATTTTCACAAGTCCTCTCCTGCCGGCATTAAAAGTAAGGTATTCCCAGAATTAAAGGTACGAGGTAACCATCATCTTTCTCAAAAAAAAACAAAAAAACCTGTGACTGTGACAATGCGGCTCGTTTACTTTTTCGTAATTTCCTCGCATCGCTGTTATTATCTATTATTTCGGCACATTTAACGCACATAATTTCGCGCCTATCCTCTACTCAAAATTGTTACATTTTTTCCTACTATCATTGGTCGCGTTTCACGCTTCGAGCCATGACAGGGCCAGACAATCGCACACCTATGAGAGATTAATTGAATCACTAAACGTGATAATACCACATTGACTCCAGGTAAATGCGAGCATAAAGTGTTTGTTCAAGACTGCATAATCACTTCCGATCCGACAGTAGAATGGACTTGCTATATGGGTTTAATTGTACTGACCACGATTTGTCTAGACAAACAGTCGGATTGCGATAATTCAGGTGATACAAGTGATCGGCAGAGTCTGATAAACTAAGTAATCAGACTTCCGAATTACTTGTGTTAGGTGATTATAGATAAACGCATTCTTGGAAGACATTTTGAAGAGTGAGCAGGAAGTGTGATATAAGTAAACTTTGACAACATTTAAAGGATATCACAACTTCATATACGGAGGATGGCACTAGTGTGCCGCCGCGCCTATCAAAGTGTGCCGCCGCGCCTATCAAAGTGTGCCGCAAAAATCTTGTAAATTTACTACATTAAGTATATTTTTAGTGATATTTTTTGTAATATAAAACTGATCTTACATCTTAAATTCATTCAATAATAATTTGAGCTATTAACTGCTTTGATTAAAAATGATATACTTCAAAATTATTTTAAACAATTAAAAGAAAATTGAATTGAGAGTTTTATTTATACTAACGTATCCATAAATTAATGTATTTAATGTAGTATATATATATATATATATATATATATATATATATATATATATATATTATAATAATAATAATAATAATAATAGCCCCTTCAGTCATAACTGACTATGGGAATGCGCCCCTGAGGTGGCAGCCCTCAGCTGCTTATTTTCCTGGTGCTCCTTTCGACGTTTTCTCCTCACCTCTGCTTCTTGTGTGAGCCTCTCTTCGCCCAATCTGAGGTGGTGCCGTAAATAGCATCGCCACTTAGTGCGATCGGCAGCTTCATCCTCCCATGTTGCTGGATCCATGTCCAGTGCCCTCATATCTCTCTTGCACACATCTTTGAACCTCAGCTGTGGTCGCCCAACTGTTCTCTTGCCATCTGCTAATTGTCCGTAGAAGATATCTTTTGGGATGCGACCATCTTCCATGCGGCGAACATGGCCAAGCCAGCGAAGTCTGCGCTGTCTAAGCAGCGTATACATACTTTGAAGGCCAGCACGTGACAACACCTCGACATTTGTCACTTTATCTTTCCACGAGATGCCGAGGATGCGGCGTAGACACCGCAAATGGAAGGTATTGAGCCTTCTTTCTTGCTTAGCATAGGTCGTCCAGGTCTCGCTGCCATATAGGAGTGTGCTGGTGACGCAGGCATTATATACCGCAGCTTTGGTCTTCATTGTGAGTTTAGAGTTTCCCCAAACACGCGATGTGAGGCGGGCAAAGGTAATTTTTTATTCAGGCGCGGGGTCAGATAGGTGTGCCGCAAATTTTTAGAACATTAAAAAGTGTGTCGTGAACACAAAAAGGTTGAGAAACACTGATTTATTTCATCATCGTAAGAAATAGGCATTATGGCCTTTTTACATTTCTGTCCTGCAATGACACACTCAGAGACAGAAAGAGAAAGAGAAAAAGAGAGAGTGAGTGAGAGAGAGAGAGAGAGACCGAACGAACGAACAATATCTTGATTTCATCATGGTAAAGAAATAAGCATTATTATCTTTTTACATTTCTGCACTGCAGTGGCACAATGAGAGACAAAAAAAGGCAGAGAGGCAGAAAGAGAAAGATATATAGAGAGAGACAGAGAGAGAGGGAGAGAGAGATCGAACAATCGAACAATATCTTTATTTCATCATTTTAAAGAAATACGCATTATTGCCTTTTTACATATCTACCATGTAGTGGCACAGTGATACTCAGAAAGAGACAAAATGAGAGACAGAAAGCGATAGACAGAAAGAGAAAAAGAGATAGAGAGGGAGAGAGATAGAACGAATGAACGAACGAAAGAAATCTTTATTTCATCATGGTAAAGAAACAGGCATGATTGCCTTTTTACATTTCTGCCCTGCAATGACAGAATTAGACACAGACAGAGACAAAATGAGAAACAGACAGAGACAGAATGAGACACAGAGACAGAATGAGACACAGACAGAGACAGAATGAGAGACAGAAAGAGAAGAGAGAAAGAGAAACGCAATAAACGAAAGTGTAAGTCCTAGTTTCACCTTGCATACACATGATAGCACTGTTCTAACGCAACTGACAAACGCTAATTTATCTGTGATAAGAAGAACATTTATTCGAGATAAAAGCACATTATCTTTGACCGAAAAATAAAGAAGAAATTACTCCCCGACAAAAACAAATTTATCTTCGACAAAAGCAGGTGCGAAGACGAAATAAGAAGATTCGGATGATAAATGTGATGAATAAAAATGGCACTCTCATGAAACAACATTTTGTGTGTGTTGACTCGATTTTAGAAATCTCTAAGCATCTGTTTATGACTGTCTGCATTCTGTTTATGTAATCTTTGGGAGTGATTTGTTTGTTTTATGTTTTTGGAATTAATTGATAAACATGCCTCGGAAGGGTTGTAATTAGGGTATACGAGCAAGTAGCCCGCGAAAATATGGCGGGGTAATAAGTATGCTTTACTCGGAGTAACCAAGAGGACATGCACACTATCGTAGCTAGCAGACGCTGGAGTTGGGTTGGCCACGTCCTCAGAAGAGACCCCGATGCCATCCCAACACATGAGGAGCATAGAAAGTACATATGGCCGTCACCAGTCCCATGTTCGGAAAAACTCTATTATGATGCTATTAGCTTGAAGTTGACCACTGCTGTCATTGAAACTATTCAAGTGGACGTCTGAGAGTGTATGAATGTCCCGGAACGTCTCCCTTGATCTGTCGTAGTGGTCCACGAATGACCCGACAGTGGCGTAAATGATGAGTTTTTCAAAGGTAGCAACCTTTGCTCATGATTACTCTTGGCAGTGGTCTAAATATGGAAATTATGGTCTCATTTCAGGAAGTCTAACAGTGATTTTTAGGATGGCAAGTACAACAACTGTGATTTCTAGGTTTATTGCTCACAGCCAAAGGTAATTCACCATAATATTATTTTTTTTAGTTCTGTAGATAAGTATTTTTACACATACGTCGTATGTAAGCAACCATCACGTTTAATCAACTGAGTTATCAACTCCCACGAAGGATCTATATTTACATATGTATATAAACAGGATATATATTTATGAAATATAATTGAAACAAGGTTGAAATTGGAAATGGACACTTTTAGAAACAGTTAAATAAACGGTATATAGTCTTTTAGAAAATCGTTATTTTCTTCATGATAAGATACGGATTTTGTGGCATAATGTTTGAGAGTCCAGTATCTGGGTCGATTAGGTCAACTTAACTGTCTAGTTGCGGCGAAGGGTTATCGCTGTAATTTGGTGTAGCTGATGTTGGTTCCCAGTGAATTCTTAACTCTTCCTTCTCTTGTCAGGAGTCGAATGGCTTTTGGGATCACGTTCGTTGCGTTGCAAGAGTAAATCCCACAAATGTCGCACTTCGAGTGTCCTCTAGACCCGTATCTTATTGATGGTGTCCAGAGCTGTGTACTAGTAACTAGTACTAGGAACCCTTCTTCATGAATGGGTGTGCAGACGTTGTGTATAGAATGGCAGATAGCACTTCTTTGCAGTCGTAAAGGTGCAGTTTTCCCGGGTGAGCTAACAATAACTGCTACTTCTACCAATTCCTCTCTTTATTAATGGGGAAGATTTCTAGGGGGAGGGTTATAAATCACTCCCTAGCAAAATCTATCTGTCGCCTTCTGACATCTGCTCATCTTTGATAGGAAACTGGAATACGACGGGGATCTTCAAAACTCAGGTCTTATAGTTTAAAACTCGCTTACACGAAATTTAATTTCGCTAGTTTAATTTTGTTAAACACAATCATAGTTCATGCTAGTATATTTTTCAGTTTAAAGCCAGTCGCCATTTAGAACGTCTTATTTTAGTATAATTACACCGACACAACGTTATAATTACTGACATCGTCAATTTATGGCAAGTGTAACTAATTCTTCAATATTGATGTCTCTGTTTATTAAGATAAATAATTACGTCAGGTATAGGGATATATCATAGTCACAGGTCACTCCATCAAGTTAAATAACACGTTATCTTAAAACGGCCATTCAATTCAAATCCGACACATTTGTTTGTCCACCACCAGACATGACGGAAACAATCAACTCGCTTATCTATTAAATTACGTCAATCGCCATTCTTATGTAAACCAATGGCCGGCGAAAAAAATCCGTCAATGTTGGTTTAATCGTTATTAGAGTGGTGTTACCATTGAAACGTGTGTTTTCTCAGAGGGGCGTACGTAGACTAAGAGATAATTTTTCGGCAAAATACTGCTGTCTAAAACTGAAGCATAGGATAGGCAGAAAAATAGACGAATAAATAGGACACAACGGAGAGGAAGAATTACATTTCAACATCATGCCATATTTGTAATTAAACTTTCCCTGATTTATGGTCAATGCAATATGAAAAAATTGAAAAGTCTCCTAGCTTTTTTTTTTCACAAGGTGTTCAAATTAGCTCTCAGGTTGCACTGCGTGCCGTTTCCGTATTTTCTCAAAATGCGCCATTAAAATATTTCTTTAAAAAAAAAATTTGCCTCATTTTGGCGAGGCACGTCCTGTCCAACCAAGTCGGTTATTGTGGTAAAGTGGGATGTTATAAATATTTATAGGGGACTTAGTGTACTGACTGAGATCAGCTGTGAAGGTATCTGTATCTAATAGGTGTAGTGTTTTACAGATAACCTTACTTGCTACCACATTATACCTCAGTCAGAATTATTCTGGAATATTGTGATGACTACGTTAAATGTCTAGGGTATGTATATGATGAAGTGTAAGTCACAACAACAACAGACAGATAAACAATTTAATTTATTCCACCACACTTAACAACACTGTGACACTCACACACATTTAACACTCTATAAGACTATCTTAAATGAGTCACGGGTAAATTTTCAAATATAAATATGTATTAATTAATTTCACTAATATATGTATCCTGATTCAAATACAAAGTGAACCAGGAATCACAATCAATTGTAATTATAATTTATATGTACAGAATTTATCAGTATGAACCTTGTAGTGACATATTTTATTAATATTATCCTATGCGTGTCAGTTGTGTAGTAGTAATATGAGGTAATACTGGTTTTGTTTTTTCAAGCTATGTTGTTATTTGTCATCATGACTTCAAGTGTTTGTTTATCTTGGAAATAGTATGGGGAAAAGTTCACAATTCCTATCAATTTAAACACTGTATTTTCCCTCTGTTTTATTATAAAGTCAGATTTTGAGAGGGGGGGGGGGGATAATGTTCAGCTCCTCTGGCCACAGACGCTTATCTTTCGTGATGGCGGCAGGAAAAGACTCCTCTGCTCGATAGCCTCCCTGTGTTCTGGAGACACCTCACTGGTCACTATCTGGACCCAGGAGTATGCTGTCAGCCTCTAGAGTCAGCAAACCTCAGACCAGGTGCTGCTCAATAACTTTAGGACCACGGTCCCTGAAACAAGAAGGTTGTACCTCCTATTTCAGAACTAATTTATAATAAATTTCCAGACTGAACACAATACATAACAAACACTGAGTTCAGAGCGGTAGGCCAACTGCTATCTTCATCTGAAACAATTTTCACCAGTATACTCCTCCCTAATGGTTACTACGCCTCTGCAATTCCAGCATTATTTCTTTCTAGTTAATAAGATAGGTGTCAGTGTACTGTTTGGCAATTCCATGTAGTTTTATTTTCCTCCGACACCTTCTGTTCAGGTTGGAGCACTATATAGGCTTTACCTCATGTCCGCTACTGAACCACACATATATACAGACATAAATTATCAATTTACATTCAATTTTCATTAAAAAGATATCAAATATTTCAAGCTACCACAATTCATGGAATACTACACAGTTACGTTGACTGGCAATGAATATAGCACAATTTCGATCTGCCGATGTCCCAGGCTTTTATTTAGAAAAATATGCACTGGCGCTCAACGCACTGGTTCTTTAGTAAGTTTATTTGAAAATGTGGTGCTGACCTGACGCCTCTGATTGACTATATTGGCGGGTCTAACCAATCGTGCCATGTTTACACAGCTTTTCAAAAAAAAGTACCCTTACTCACGTTTCCCTAACAACAAAGAATCAATATTTATAGCCCGACTAATCGTGTTTAGCCTTACATTTACTTTCCGCCAATCAAATAGGAGGTAACATGTCAGCCTATTTCCCGTACAATGGTGGTGTGAAAAACTGCCACTGAGCGATTCTGATTTTGGTGTTGTCTGACATCCCTCACTATTTCTTGTGGCTATAATTTGTTAATTCCTAGACTATTTGCGTAACGTTCAACATATTCTTTGTCAGCAAGTCCTAAGGAACCCAAATATATAAATTTAATGGGGCTAAGGGGCTGCGTTCAAAATATGCATTTTCTTCTACCTCCTGTTCACTTCGAATACGATGTGGTGTCTGGGTACTGTAATGTTTTCAAACGTAAACCAGTATAATGTCATGTTTCCTAATAAGCGTTTTGTAAGTTTTTAAAACCTAACTCGTATGGGTAGTGTTTTTTATCACTGTCGATTTGAAAAAAAAGCTAGTGCTTGTGGCCTTACACGCGTGATGGTAATAATTGTGTATCGCGAGACTGTGGTAGTATTGCCTGCGTTCCGGCTTTCAGCCCCTCCCTTTCTTTCTATCCTTAGTCCATCTGTCTTTCGTTTATGGTAACTTAGTGTATAAAATGACATGAATGGAATATTAAATATAGGTCAGCTTGCGTATCTCAAGGTTTTTTCTTAGAAAGGCAGTACACGTTTTATCGTAGAAAGCGGGTATTGAAGCAGTAGGCTTTTACTATCAACGTGAAACGTTACAATTTGCAGACGAAGGAGAAAACAAGGGGGATTTCGAGTACAGTCATTGTGACAGCACTGTTCTTTACCATTCTTCTTTCCTTTTATTAAATTTATTTGTTAGGCTTTACATTTACGTTTTAATTTATATATGTGGATTAGAATTTCTCACGACAAATCCTCCCCACTTAAAACAGACGTTATAGTCAGTCTATAATTCTATATACACATAGAGAAATTATTTATTTTTCCTGGAGTTTAGGGTGATTCTCATCACACGGATGGCGGCTTAAAAAATCCGCTCCCAGATTTGTTTTTCCACTTATATACTCTATGCTAAACTCAAATGGCTGCATCAATAATGACCAACGGAGTAATCTAGAGTTTTCATGTCTAGCCTGCGCTAGAAACGACAAGGGTTTGTGGTCCGTTTGCAACTTAAATGCCTTCCCATACAGATAAATATTGAATTTCTTTATCGCCCATATTACTGCAAGACATTCTTTTTCGCTAGTTGAGTAATTGGTTTCAGCTTTATTCAACTTTCTGCTAGCATATGCCACTGGGCTTAATTCCCCATCCAATGCATCTGATTTCTGTAGCAAAGTTGCACCTAACCCAATATTACTGGCATCAGTCCTTACAATGAATTCTTGACTTAAGTCAGGTAATTTCAAAATAGGTTTGCTTGTGAGCTTTTCCTTCAATTCCTGGTAAGCCATTTCACATTGTGGTGTCCATGTAATTTGATCTGGATTTCCCTTACTTGTCAAATCAGTTAACGGTGCACATATGGAATTAAAGTTTTTGATATACTTTTGGTAGAAACCACATAATGAGACAAAGGATCTCACGTCTTTCTTGGTTTGTGGTCTCGGGGCTTTCTTTAGTTTCTCTAAATTCTTGGGGTCAGGGGTCATGTTTCCCTGATAGACTGTGTGTCCCAAGAATTCTAATTCTTTACATCCAATGCAACATTTGGTTGGTCGGGCTGTTAAATTCGCTTCCCTAAGTCGATTAAACAGCATGTTCAGAGAGTCAATGTGTTCCTCAAATGTTTCTGTTGCTATAAGGATATCATCCATGAAATTTGTGATACATGGATTATTCAGAGGGTCCAATAATTTTCTCATCATTCTAGAGAAGACACTAGGCGCATTCTTCAATCCAAATGGCAATCTGTTAAACTCATAGTGTCCTTCTGAGGTACTAAAAACTAGGTATGGTCTAACCTCAGGCTTTACTGGAATCTGATAGTATCCTTTACTCAGATCCACTTTTGAGAAATATTTAGCTTTATTTAGCCTGGCAAACAACTGATTTGTATCCGGCAATGGATCCACCTGTCCTTCTGTAATAGCATTCAGTCTCCTGTAATCTATACAGAGTCTATGTTCTCCAGAGGGCTTCCTTAAGAGTACAACACCGGAACTATACGAAGATTCACTGTGTGAAATAATTCCTTCCTTCAACAAATAGTCTATCTCTTCCTTCAAAGCTTTCTCCTTAGCAAAAGGAATCGAATAGGGTTTCATACAGACAGGTGTGGGGTCTATCAGCTTCATATCATATTCCAATAAGTTTGTATGCCCTGGTCGGTCTGTTAACACCTCTGCATGATTATCTAGAACCTGTTGCACTCTCTCTTTCTGAGTTTTCGTTAAATGTGTACTGATTTTCACCTGTGCCGCTGTCTCACAGGGGTGTAATGGATATTCAAATGATGAAAGTGGTTCCTTTTTCATCTCCATGGCAATGGACAAGGTCAACAAGTGTGTCTCTTCCTGATGTTCTCTTTCCAAATATTTCTTCAGGAGATTCACATGATAGATTTTTTTCTTTCCTCTTCTTATCTATCTTATAATTTGTTCTAGACACCTTCTCTAGAACTGTATATGGACCTTGCCATCCAATTTGTAACTTATTCTGGCTACCGGGTAGAAGAAGCAGTACTTTCTCTCCCACAGCCAAATCTCTGTCTTTAGCTTTCCTGTTATAATAGGCAGCATGTTTCTTCCTGGCTTGTCTTAAATTTTCATTGGCAAGTTTCCAGCCAGTTTTTAAACGAGTGGTCAGCTCATTCACATATTGGTATGAGGATGTAATATTTTCCTCTGCCTTTTCATCAGTCTACGTTCTTAACAGCGCTTCAAGTGGACCTTTTATTGGCCTTCCAAACAATAATGTTGCCGGGGCCATTCCGGTTGAACTATGGGGTACCTCCCGATAAGCAAAGAGGGCGGCGTGAAGGTACTGGTCCCACGTATCTGGTTTTTCGTGTGCCAACTTTCTCAGGATTGACATCAACGTGCCATTAAATCTTTCCACTGCCGTTCCCTTGGGGGTGGTACACACTACAATGGAAGTGTTTGGCCTGGAAGATCCTGAAAACTTCTTCTGTTAGTTTCCCCTTGAACTGAGAGCCATTATCAGTCAAGATTTGATTGGGAAAGCCTAACCTTGTGAAAATTGTGAGCAATGCCTCTGCCACATGTTTAGAATCAATCGATGACAGGGCTACCGCCTCTCCCCACATAGAACAAGTGTCCACCAGAGTCAGAATGTAGCTGTTCCTTCTCTTGGTTCGGGTGAGAGGTCCCACAAGATCCACGGCAACTCTCTCAAAGGGTGTTCCCACTATGGGCATTTCCCCCAGAGTTGCTGGTGCAGTCCAATGTTTAGGTGCTACTCGTTGGCACTCTGGACAGGATTTTACATATCGTTTGATATCTTCAGTTATCCCTGGCCAGAAATAGTGACAAGCTATACGCTGTCCTGTTGCGCTGATCCCCATATGACCACTGAAGGGAATCGCATGCCCTAGTTCCAACACTTTAGTCCTATATGAAGTGGGAAGGACCAGCTGTCCGTGACCATTGGATTCAGATCCAGCCTTCCTATATATCAGCTTGTTCTTCATATAAAACTCTCCCTTGCCTGGAGGTGTATGAGATTTTGGCAACTTCTTGAAACACGGCTTGAGTGTTTTGTCCTCAGCCTGTGCCTTCCTCATCTCATCTGGATGAATATTTATTGGATTATCCTCCTCCTTTTTAGACTGTGATCTTGTCTGCACTGTTGCCAATATCATCGGTCTCTTGGGATTCCCCAAGAAGACATATCTACACCCCAATATCAGAGGGTAGATTGGCTCATTTATCACTGCTGCTTTTATGATTCCTTCCACATATCGCGTTTTCACCTTTATCCGGGCGACGGGAAGTGTCATGGTAGCTACATCCTTGGTTGCAGTTTGAATCTCCACTGTTTCTGGGTGTATTGATCGGCCTGCACCAGGTGAGAACTCACAACGGAATCGTAATCTAAACCGGTATCATATAAACACCTTATAGTGACACCATTACAGATGACATCTTCACACACTGGGGGGTGGTATGGTTCCTGTAGTTCTGCAGGTTTGACCTTTTTTTCCTTTTTCCCAGATGTCATAGCAGCACAATGAGGAGGTTTCCTTCTACAATGGTCAGTGTCATGATTGTTCATCTTACAATTTTTACACCACCTTTTCCCTTGGTTGAAAGATTTTCTTTCATCATATTTCCTTTCATCGAATTGTGGGGTTTTATTTTTATTGTCATACCGTGGCCTATCAAATTGGTGCTTACCTTTGTTTTGATCTGTAAGATCAAATTTATTAAAGTTCTGTGGTGCCCTAAAATTTTCCACCTGTTTCTTTTTGTTACCTGATACCTCTGCCTGAGCCGCTTGATACCTTTCTGCAACATTCAGCAACTCACCCAGCCTCTCTGCACCTTGTTCCATGAGAAACTTTCTCAGGTCTGGAGCCATGGACTCTCTTAGTTGTTCTATAAGGACCATTTCCTTAAGATCTTGGGTTTTCCCCAGAGAAGTCCATTTCTCCAAGTATGTCTCTAACCGTGCAGAGAACTGGTGATAGGTTTCACCTGACAGTAGTTTAGCATTCCTAAATTTTTTCCTATAAAATTCTGCGTTCTTTTCATATCTTAACAAAAGAGCCTGCTTTAACATGTCATAATTTTCCTGATCACCTCTGCTCATTTTGGCAAAAACTTCATAAGCTGCCCCACGAAGACCTTGAGATAACTTTAAGCTCCACCTTTCTCTCTCTAGCCCATATGTGGTAG